>JBBPCZ010000089.1:30000501-30014145 GCA_037974445.1 Brycinus macrolepidotus | reverse complement strand
ATATATAGAGGTATGCAAAGTTTGGGGCCACATTTCTGCATATTTTAATGTACTTTTATGTAACAGTCTCACTCCTATCTGTCACTATCGGTTCTGTCTCCTGTTCCTCCCATGCCCTGACTTTGTTTACACTGAACACGTGTTTTCTGTTTATATTTGGACTCTGTCGTGCCCTGTTTCATGCGGTTTCTTTTCATGTCTTCAGTCCCTGACTCCGCCCTTGTCCTGCCCCCCTCCCCCCCCTTGAACGTGTTCATTAGTCTGTTTACAGCTCCAACACTGCTGTTCCTGGTTAATCATTGTGTATTTATACCTCTGTTTACTGTTTATTTGCTGAAAAATGTGGACTGTAACAAAAGTCTCAGCAACTATAACTTAATTTTTTTTTTTTCACTATATTAAGCTCAGCAAATTAACAATATGTGCTTTAAACTGCAGAAAGCTGCCATGTCATTTGACCAGGGATATTTTGCATTTTACTGTGCATACATATGGTGGTAGTGCTACCACCATATTGAAGAACTGAAGAACATTGTTGATATTCACAGTTAATTTTATGTGCATATTATTGTGAATTGTTGTACAGACAGTACAGTGCAGGTGATATGGTTAGGGACAGATCTTCCAGGTTTATTTCTGTCAATTTAGCTTAATGCTGTCGGTGGAACAACAGTCCGTCCCCTCATATTGACTAAGAGCTCTGAAAGCAATGTCGATTCATCCTTCCCTTTGATATAAACAGGTCCTTCACACAATTTAGGCTCAGAGTGTCTCTCTTCTAGCGGTGCTGTCCCTCTCTGCTTATTCTGCCTTTTCGGACACCTCTGGGAATCCACTCCACTGCTGACGGGGGAGGCCCAGATTACCATTAGAATAAATGTTGCATGTGTGCGTGAATGTGTGTACGTGTGTGTAGACAAGAACAGTGCAGAGAGAGGCTCTCTGCTTGAAACAAACCTTAAATACAGCACAGCGAGACACACAACCTGTAGACCAGCCCTCAGGCCGAGCTGTAATCTGTCCTGCCCATGTCCGGACCCCCTGTCTGGAGAGGGGTGGGTGGAATTGAACCAGCTGGTATGATGCCTCCTGGCAGCATCTCAAGCCACCATCTGTCGAACCCTGCCAAAGAAAAAATTGGACTGGACAGCAAGCCAGTCTCCACTTTGTAATTCTGTTCACTGTTCTATAAAACCTCAGCATTGTAGTGCAATAATATGTGCTACACAACTCTCAAGCAAATATGGCTGAGAATGGTCCTGCTAAGAGCTAGCAGGATATTTCTTAATTAGCTAATGGTCATTAGTTGCCAACTAGCTTTCATCATTTAAAAGTGACGCTAGCACTTCAGGCGCAATAATGCATGACCCGTTCCTTTGATTTTCCGGCAAGTACTGCGTGGAGTGGCTCACATCTTCACGCTCCATTTTTATCTCCTACAGGTGCTTCTCACGGTCGGACCACTTGGCACTGCACATGAAAAGGCATATTTAAGGAGGAGGAGCTGGCACGAAAGCAAAGGAGAGGAAGAGAAAGAGGAGGGAGAGAGAGATACTGCATAAGGAAAGAGGCAAAGCAGCACACAAGTCTGTCTGCCTGTGGCTCCAGCAGGAGATCCTGAATGACGCGTGCAGAGGACACGGTTGGATATGCTGGATATACCCCGAACGCTCACAGCAGGAACGCGAGCTGGAACAGCTCGTCTGGCGGGTCAGATCGATTTGTCCGGACCTTCTGATCCAAGTTTGAAAAACTGACCAGCCCAGCAGGAGCCAATTAGAAGGTGGAGCAGGAGCATACACCACTTCAGGACCTTCTGCGCAGAGCAGCAATGATGAAATCCAGTTACCAGCAGCAATTGTTAATATTGACTACAATTAGCTGCTATTGCCTACATCAGTAGGTCCATATCCACTGTATATCATAATATTACCTGGGACAATGGTCACCCTCAAACTGAAGGTCTCTCTTTTCGAGCCAACCATCATTTCTGTTTCTTCAAGCCATTGCTGGGATCAAAAGGTGAAAGCTGACCAGACTGGATCTACTGTAATGTTCTATTGTTGGGCACCATGAGCTGATTGGAGGCAGTGGAACAAAAGACACCCCCACCTCTTTAACATATGGACGACCCTCTCTTATGTCCCTCCCAGGCAAACAACAGCTGCGCAGCGATACTTTTATACCTTTCATAAACATATAAAAGAAAAACATTTTAACTCTGTAACATTTTACTGAAGGCCAGTATTTATAAGGTTACACAACACATACATAAACCTATCATGACAACTGTCATAAACCTACATAAACATGCATAAAGGCAAATTTCAACAGTTCCCAGTGAAATGACATCAAAATGACCCTTTGGAATAAGTCTATATTCATGTTCGCGATTAATGTTATGAGAGGTTTACGTAGGCGTCATGAAACCTTACAAATGCTGGCCTTCAGTGAAGTGTTTCCAAATAATCTCCTCTTTCTTTTGTCTTTATTTTTGCTTTCGTTCTGTGCACAATGAAAAACAGTTGCCATTTGCACACAAAGAGTCAAGGATTCTGCACACAGATAGCAGCTGAAATGGGTGGAATTTCTGGAATGAAAGCCTTGTCCAATACTTAAAAAAAAAAAAAAAAAAGCAAAAAGCAAAATTGTTCTTGCACATGTCTTGAGTGCCCTAACCCCCACCCCCATAGGTGCTGTTTATGCTCCTCAGCATTTTTATTTCCTCACAGCTTGATATGTTTCTTCAGGCTGTTCAGGACTAGCATGCACTGATTAAAAAAAGCAGCATTGTTTGTCAGTGAGCTTCGAAACATATTTTTTCAGTTGTGCTTTCACACTTCAAAATGACATTGCTAGGAAATGTCCAAATGGCTGCATTTTGTAAATATTGCATATATTCTCAAATGACCCCATCACGTTTTTTTTTTTCTGTAACAGTTGTCATTTTGACTGACATTTATGATGAATGTAAAAAAAGAGATATGAGCATCTGGGAGTGCTTATGTGAACAGTATGTTGGCAAACCACCTTCAGTGTTTTGTCATAAGGTGTCATACAGGTCAGGGCAGCTGGTCACCTCCCACATTTTGTACATTGTTACTGTCAAAGTAAAATTTTACATGTATGACAGGAAAAATGATAAACTTTACTGGAGAAGACAAAAATATGATTTTTAGGGCTGGCCCAAATAATTCCAGCATTTGTTTGTTTTAACAACTTTGATGAGTGATTTCTGGAAGTACAGTGATTTTTATCTTTGTGGCTATTGGTACTGTTTGAGTACCAGTGTTCTCCAGAGAGGATGATGCTAAAGCCGGGAACTCAGAGCCTCAGACTTTTTGGTTGGATGAGTTCTGGCAGTGGATGAAGACTTTCTACATCAGGGGTGCCCAAATGCAGTCTAAAGGGTCAGTGTCCAGCACAATTTGGTGATTTCCCTGCTTAAACACACCTAATTCATCTTGATTGTCAGGTTTAGTGAGTGTCTTTGAGAAAGGGAATTGTGAGGGATACTGGCCCTTCATGACCAGAGGCACACCTGGTCTACATGAATCAGAAGCGCGGCATTTGAATGAGAGGCTACAATCGAGGCATCTTCACCAAAATACGTCGCATAAGCAGCTTGGCTTCAGCTGACTTAATACATGCAATTCCCTACTGTACTGATACTTTTTAAGGGTGATTTTGAAAATTAGTAGTATGAGTACCAGTCAATACCACTGAATATTCAAAGACTGTAAAATGCTATTTTGGGCCTGTAAAGTAAAATTAATGTAACAATATTTTATAGTCATTTTGGACCATTTCCTTTGGTCCACCCATATGAAATGTTCACAAGGGTACATACAAAGTCATGGGTACACAGAAAAAAACAAGGTTTTGATATGACAGTGATAATATGGCACACTCAACACTTCAAAAGTGTTTTCACATTTTTAAATGATTTTTGTTTCACATCACATGTAGTGTGTGATTTGACAGTGTTGGAAAAAGTGTAGGAATTTTGACATTCTAGATATAATATACAATCAAGAGAGCATTTCAGCACTTTTGAGAGGAAGTGTGGCTAGGGCTGAAGTTAAAAATTCACCATGGACCAGGAAGCAGTGCAGTCACCATATCAACTAAATGTCATCAAGAAAAGAATGAAATTGTGTCACTACATACGGTTGTATGCCTGAATTTTGAATACTCCCATTCAAATCACATGTTTTACTGCATTTCTGAGTTAAAATAAGTACTTTAAAATGTCTTTCTAAACACATTTTAATGCAAAATTTCTATTTATTTATGGTTAGCATATTGGAAAAAATAAGGTAAATGAAACAATTATAATAATATAAGCCATAACTTTTGCACAGGCCACATTTTATGCTTTATTTTTTCCAGTATGTTACATTTAGCCAATAGACAGTAATTGTGCACTTAGGTGTGTTATCTGTAAAGGATACTTATTTACACTTCCAATCATGAAAACTTGGGACGTGGTGGATATAGAACAGTTCTGCAAAAAAATCAGATTTACACAATTTTCCACTTTCCCCAGACATAGTCAATCAGCCAAGCCAAGCCAAGTTTAGTGTCTATTTTTTTCTTTTGCAGTTTAGACCTAGAACTATGAAGCTAACATTGCCAACAAACACTAGAAGCCAATAATTACCCAAATGTTTTTGACAAATCAGAACTTCTCTCAACTTGCTCAAACCACATCCACCTCTTCATTAAGGTGGATCAGACTTGTGGTTAGGACACAGTATGACTTACTGAGAGCTGCAAAAATGAGCAAAATGTCACCACTCATAGCAACTTTGGGTAACATGAAGTTTGTTAGCAACATTAGCCTCATAGCTCCAGTTCTAAACTAAAGAAGCAATTTGGACCTCAAACACGTCTTGCCGATTGACGGACTGATCTAGAAAATCGTGTGAAATTGATGTACCTTTAATGTGGAATGATAGGAAAGAATAAACCCCCACGCTCTTGCCAACATCCCAAACAAAGAAGGCACCACACCAGTGTGTGATATTTAAGCCAGGCCTCCTGCTGTCTGGTCATCTGTCAGTATCATGTACCGTGCCCTTTTCGCTCACTTGCCTGACGTGAACTAAAGCAGGAGCCCTCTGACAGCATCACTGTACTGGTAACGAGATGGGAATTGGGCTCCTCTGGCAGCAAGCTGCCCTGGTCGGCCCTTCAGTGAGGTGGAACAGAGTGAGCCCACTGCAGGGGGTGAAGGTAGGGGGAGTGGTACGTTGAACTTGTGCTGAGTGGGTAGGTCTTATCACGACTGCCCGACACAGTCGATTTCACCCATGTAGCTGAGTGTCAGCTTATCCCCCACCCTCACAATACACACACACACACACACACACACATTTTCCCAGACCACATTATCTTCAAAAAGAATAACAAAGATACAAAGTCATCCCAGATCAGGTCATTTAGCTTTTCTGATATATTTTGGAGTGCAGCTATCAAGACAAGTATTAGATCATTCATCACGTTTGGAATCCACATTTCGCTTTTTTCTAAATTAGTGAAGGAGCTAAGAGTCTAACATTGCTGAAAGTCACCCAGTCCTTTTAGGCAAATACATCCTCAAAACCTCTCCCAACCCTCCAAACCACATTCAGCTCTTCATTAGATTGGCAAAGACTTGAGAATGTGGTTTTAGGCTACAGGGTCACCGTCTCAGGAGTTGGAGTCCTTATCTTGAGTCCGTTTTTTGACAAAGACTGTCGTAAATACAGAGGAATCAAATCCAAAATGAGTCCTGGTGGTGTTTGAGACGGCTGCTTGTAGTTGTTTCGTTTTATAAGTAAGTCATACTGTGTCCTAAACCACATCCACAATTTTACATTTTTATGCAAATGATTTGGGCAACTTTTGACTTCTAGTGCTTGTTAGTCACATTAACCTCATAGCTCCAGTTCCGAACTAAAGAAGCAACATTTGGACTACTAACATGGCTTATCTTAAATGTAGTGCACATGTGAGTGTACACAAGGTTTGTTTCTTGTAATCATGCACTGTAGAACTTGGTCATCGCGTGTATAGCAAAAAACCCTATCAGACTAAATTACAGTACAAGATTTCAAGGATTTTTTTAAGCAGCTCTAAACATACAAGGCTCATGTTCATAAAGCCTTATTAGAGTAAGAGTGTTGATTTAGGATCAGATTCCTTTCCTGTTGACCTTACTCACGTGAACAGATCCTAGACCAGCTCTCATGCTCTGAGACAATTGAGTACAAGGAGCCAGATTCACAAAAGTTTTCCTAAGAAAAAAACTTATGAAAGATCTTAAGGCAAACACAAAGGAGTTTGTAAAAATGCTCTTAAATACAAAAAAAAAAAGTTTTTCTGAAAAAAGTTTTAGATATCACTTTTAATTTTTTAAAAGACTTTCTTAAGAGAATCTTTTTTGTCACAATTTTGTCAATTATTTGTCCTGTACTCCATTAATACCATGGTACATTTTACAGACTGACAATGTGAGATATATTTTACATTTGAATTAACCAGTATTTCGGAACTAAACATTAAAAGAATTAGAAGTGAAATTAGCCAACAAGGAAAAAAACCTAGTTCAGCTATTATATGTTAAGAAGCAGTCTTATCAGATGTTATTGATCTCGACCTTTTCTTAAGTATTACATTGAAAAAAGGGTTCTTAAGATACTTTTGTGAATCAGGCTCCTGACCTTCTCCCATTGCTTCACCCACTGCTTCTTAAACAGTTCTGCGTATGTATACATGCACCAACTATACCATTTGCTTCAGTTTCCGTAACTTTTGAATGGAACTTCGTATCCAGATAGCACCAACTTGGGCTAAACATGAGCACAAACAACTCTGGTTGGCTTCTGTCCATCAATCAATTCAATTTAATCAATTAATGTTTACTGCTCTGAAGATTGTGATGAACGTGAACGTGATGGGTGTGACGTTGAATTTCAGTTTGGCATTTACAAACTTGTTCAAAGTTATTCCCATTAATCCATCTCTTTCTTCCCACTTTTGCTGTGATAACATGCTCTCTGTCACCCTCCCATGTATTATATATTAATCTCTCTTCATGTGTCTCTCTCTCCCTCCCTCCCCATTCTTTGTGTTACCTTTGCTGTAAAGAGCATTCCCAAATCTTATTTGTATTATATGATGTTAGTATGATAATGTTCTTTATTAAGGAGAAATGAAAGAGTTTATTTTTGTTACTGGTTTGTTTCGTAATTCTTTTTTAAACTGGTATTGTAATATATCTATGCAAGAACTGTTGAGTGAAGCGATTTATTTAAGAATGTCATCATGTGTAATAAATGGTAGAATCTTAAGAGCATCATGTTCTTGTTCTGTTGGATACGAAACACTCTCAGCCTGTTGATCAGCCACACGTTCAACAACCCTGCTTCATAACATTGACATAACCATGCCATAAACCTCTCATGACAGTTGTCAAATGCTGAAATGAGTTGTCATATCAGATACCATAATGTGCCATTACATTTGCCATGACATGTTTATGCTGTGGGTAAGTCACTGTTACGTAACAGCAATCAAATAGTCGGTTACCCTTTTTGAGTCCCCAAGTTGTAGGTATTAACTAAACAAGTGTGATAAACTAATTACACAGTAATTACTTTGGGTAACATGAAGAGTAACCAGTCAAACTAAATTTCACTGAAACATTCAACATGTTCTAGCTATTATCCTGATAAAGGACAGTCAAAATATTTCTTAAATGGATATTTATTTGGCGTTTCATGGTAAGTACAAACTCACTCACTATAATGTTACATGTTCATGCACGGTTAAGTCTTGATCTTCTGAAAGCTTATCTGGTAAAGTGGCAGTGCTCCAGGCTGGCTAAGGTTATCACTAGAAGTCAGTACGGTTAGATCTTTCATCCAAAGAGCTCAGTAAAGCTGAGATAGACAACTCATCATCACATTGATTTATCATTTTACTCAGGCTTTAGCAGGAACTCCAGTGTTTGTAAAAAAACAAAAAAAAGGCACTGATTGATGTTGCGCACAATTGCATTTGTAATTACATTTCTGTAAGCAAAACTTAGCACAGGAACTTGCAGTGGTGACCTAGCTGAGAGAGCTTGAGTAGGGTAGTCTTTTCTCGATACACTGAAAAGCTAATGGCTGCCATGTAGCAATTTGGACCTTAATTATCAACTGATGATCTTCATGTAATTCTTTCGCTCTGTGTCTCACTAAAGATTGCAGCTTTTATAGCCACCTAGATGACTACCCTGCCAAGCCCTTTGCTCAAGACAAAAAGGCAAAAGGGATAATTCAATAACTAATGGATAATTAAGGTGCAATTATGTGCAAGAAAATGGCTTTCCACACTATATTAATGCTGCAAACACCTCCTATACGGGTTCTTCCCCAAAGGTTGCTCATCTATAACTAATGTACATAATTGAAACGGGCACTGTCATCTTGCCACGTGTTCCCTGCTTTCAGCTTGGCTTATTATCATTTTGCAATTATACAGACAGGATTGGTTGTATCTGCTCCAGTTCAGTCTGAAGGAATCCTTTTGCAAGTCTGTAAAAATGATGACATAAAAACTGTTTCTTTTTAAAACTAAATATCAGTTTTTAAATTTTAAAATTCATTTTCCTCCTGAGAAGCCTATGCCCCAACAACAACAAAATATACATATTGACGTCCTATGGACAAGTCTGTAAAAATTACTAAGATAATAAAAATACAAGTTTCTTTGTAACTTTAGCCCACCCAACATTTGAGCCCCTATTAACCAATCCACATATTATGGTGGAGAGAAGGAACATGAATGGGAAGGATCAAGGGTTCTACTGGCTGTGAACAAGGAGCTGGCTGAAGATCCAGATGTGTGAGAAATAGTCAATAGTCAAAAGTGGAGATTAGGGTTTTTTTGCCTAATTTTCTCCCCAATTGAGTTTCAGTCATTAGCATTAGCTAGGAACTCCTCCATCACATACTGCTACCAACACTGGAAGGCTGAAACCAACACATGCTTCCATAATGTAAAATGAAACCACATGTTAAATTGCCACTAATGCAACATCAGTGAACAGGCTCAACATGCCTGGAGACCACTAACTGTACTCTTACTCTCTCTTATGTGTACACAAATTAGTATTGTGTAGACTTAAGAAGAAAACCTCAGAAAATAAACACATCTTGGCTGACTGACTACATTTTGAGTAAAGTCCAGCACACATTATGCAGTTTTTATCTCAGTTTTAACTGAGATTGGTTTCTTCTGACAAAGTCTCAGAATCAAATTTTCAGGTTGATCATTAGTGATTGACCTCACAGATGATCTGGCACTGGGGTCCTCCTTTGCCAGTGTAACTCCAGAGTGGCTGGTGGCATTTGATTTCTTAATTCTGTAGTGTGAGATGGTCAGCAACATGACCCATTGAGGAGCTAGAAGAGAAAAAAAAGTAAAGGGACATGTTCACAATTTGCTGCATTCTGGCAAATGTGTGAGTGCTAAAACTTTGATGCCTTTATTATAACCAGCATGTTAAGACACCCACATGCCTCTACAGCTCTTGTGGAACATAATGAGATCTGTGTTTCTACCCATTCATGCACAGTTTGAGCTTTAACAGCAAGATTGTGTGTTTTTTTGTGGCTGAAACGATGTGTTTAATGTCTTTCCTATCCAACTGTGTAGGGTTTATGACACAAAGACCAGAAATTCTCTAAAAGACTGACACAAACGTACATACGAGCATAGGTGATCGCAAAGCAGTCAACAATATCAAGACAAAACAAAAAATATTTTGTGAGAGTGAGTTACTAAATGAAGCATCAAAATTCTGCATCCTCCTTATAATCAGGCTAAGATGATCTGAATGCTGAATTGCACAATATTATTTGTGTGTTAAACACTCTTTCAGGTCGCATTCTCTGTCTAGCTACTGTTTCTGCTGCTGCTGTTGAAGGAAGATTCTCAGTGATGTCTTTTCAGACTTGAATGTAAATTTACACCTGCGTTTCGATGCAAAACCAGCAACTGCAAGCCAGTAAGTCAAGTAAGTAAGTCAAGTGGAAAATGGTAAATGGCCTCACACACAATATCTCTGTCCACTTCTTGGGTGATCCTCCCACATTTTGCACAGTCCACCCTCAAATCAGTATGCATAAGGAAGAGGAGTGTTTGAGTATTACCATGCACACTCATCCACCAGAGCTGTATACATAATGGACAGTGTTGTCACACCCACCAGTCACATGATGCGCACAAGGCACTGGAAGTGATGCACGTCACTCGGTATATAAACAAGGAAGTGGAGGCACTCACTGCTCAGTCATACTTCTTCTATGCCCGAGCCAATTCCAGCCACCTTGTCAACTCAATGGTACCGTGAGTACGACCAAATCCTCTTCTCTATGCTTCTGACTGTGTGTATGAGTGAGAACGCGGATTCCCAGTGGGAATCCCAACTCTATCCAGAGCGTTCTCAGAGCAACCGCGTGGTTTACCTAACTCTCTCATGTTACTCCACGACTGGGTTTATCCACCACGCTACACTGGGCAAACAGTGATAGACCAGTCCTTGACAGAATGACTGAGCCTGGATCTGTAAACACAGCGGAGTTCACCGCCCTGTGTGACACCATGACTCAGCAGGCAGCCGAGATTGGTGGGCTTCGGCGGGAGGTCACCGACTTGCGCCAGGCTCTCCTGGAGTCTCAACATGCTCTGGGAGAGATTGAACAGCTCAGGCAGCAGGTTGTGTCTCTTAGTCAGGCTCACCATGAGCTGGCAGCCGAGCACAGGACCCCATGGGTGGCGACCCGAACCCTTCTCTCTTCTCCTTCCCCCGAACCCAAAATAGCACTCCCTGACAAATGGAACGGTGTAGACGGGAAGTGCAGTGTGTTTCTCACTAACGTAAATCTTGTTTTTGAGTTGCAGCCCCGGCGTTATAACACTGAAAGAGCCCGCATCGCACTTCTCGTCTTCCTCCTCACCGGGCAGGCAGCCGAGTGGGCCACAGCAGTCCTGAGAGCAGACCACGACTACACTCACTCCTACCCAGCCTTCACCACCCAGCTCAGTGCCGCCTTCCATCACCAGGACCACGAGGTGGAGATCGATTCTAAACTGTACCACCTGCGGCAGGGAGACCGTCCAGTAAGTCGTTATGTCACGGACTTCCGTACGCTCTCCGTGTAGACTACTTTGGGGGACTTTGCACTCCAGATGGTCTTTTATGAGGGGCTGGCTACCAGAATGAAGGACGAGCTCGGCGGATGCGAGCTACCGGAGACCACGGAGGGACTCATCCAACTATGCTTACGGATCGACCAGCGTATGAGCTCGCGTCCGAAGCCAGCCCCTCGGACCCTGCTGCCAGTCACCCAGAGCACACCAACCTCATCCTCGGCTTCAACACCTGCCAGTTCTCCACCTCGCCCAGTGGACCACTCATGAGCCGGGGAACCCATGCAGTTAGGGCGCGCCTCTCTGAGTCCGGAGGAGAGGGAGAGACCCTATCGCAAGGGCCTTTGTGCCTGTTGCACCTCCCCCGACCACCATTGTGCTGTCTGCCCTCATCAGCCGGGAAATGGTCAGACCAGGTGAATAGGGGGAGGCTCTCACCTGGTCCTATTAATAAGCCCTCCAATCCATCAACTGTTTCCCGCTTAAAGGTTCAGATTTGCATCCAATTGGACCACCAACGGATTGTGACCTCTGCCTTCGTGGATTCAGGGGCAGATGGTAACTTTGTCGATCAGAAAATCACTGTCCAATTGGGTGTAAAGCTGGAGGCGTTATCTCAGCCAATCAACATCACCGCCATTGACATTCGGTCCCTGGCTAACAGCCCCATAACCCACCGCACATACCTCTTCAACTCCACATCAATGAACATAAAGAAAAAATTACCTTCTTGGTCACCACTTTAACCTCTCCTGTCATCCTAGGTCACCCATGGCTACTCCTACACGACCCTCTCATCTTCTGGACCCAACGTCGGATTCTTCAGTTGGGACCGACCTGTCAGGAGCGTTGTCTCTGGGCGACAGCTGAGATGTGCTCTAGGGAGTCCGAGGCCCCTGACGTCGAAGAGGAGGCCATTCCCGTCCCGTCCCATGACCTAAAGGAGGTCTTCAGTAAACAAAGAGCTATTCAGCTTCCTCCTCATCACTCCTACGACTTGAGCATAGACCTCCTACCAGGCACAGAAAATTCAATCCCACTTAGCAGCGATACGGAGTAGGGGACCGTGAGCTGTTAGCCATCAAGTGGCCACTGGAAGAATGGCGTCACTGGCTCCAGGGTGGCGGTGACCCATTTACGGTCTGGACCGACCACCAAAACCTCCTCACCATCCAGCAGATGAAACAGCTCAACCCCAGTTTAATTTCCATTAATCTTTCTGCCCGGGGTCCAAGATTCAAGATTCAAGATTCAAGATTCTGAATCTTGACCAAGGCCGACACTCTTTCGTGTCAGTATGAGGCTGACGGACCTGCGCCTGTCCTGCCACCTCACCTCATCATTGCACCTCTCCTCTGGGATTTGGAGAATCGCGTCCGCCAGGGGCAGACCTTGGAGCCCATTCCAGCAGGCGTCCCGCCTGGACGTCTCTTTGTGCCAACTGCTCTTCGGCCAGATACTCTGAAATGGTGCCACTCCTCAGCCATCTCAGGTCATCCCGGGATGCATCGCTCTCTCCAGCAGCTGCAACGGGCCTTCTGGTGGCCCAGAATGGCCGAAGATGTGAAGGAGTTCATCCGGGCGTGTGCAGTGTGCGCCCTGGTCGCACATTGGCCCTGGTCGCACATTGCTTTGGATTTCGTCACCGGCCTGCCGGAATCGAAGGGGAAGAACATCATACTTACCATCATCGGCCAATTCTCCAAGGCTGTTCACCTGGTGGCGCTTACCGGACTCCCGTCAGCCAAAACCACCGCAACTGGAGTGCTTCCTTCGGTGCTTCGTCTCTGATCAACAGCACTCCTGGGCCCGCTACCTCATGTGGGCTGAGCTCTCCCATAACCTGCTGACCTCCTCTGCCACTGGGCTCAGTCCTTTTGAGGTATGCAACGGTTTCCAATCTCCGAGTCAGAGGTTGATGTACTGTCGACCCAACAGTTGATCCGCAGGTGTTGGCGGATCTGGCAGCAGGACCGCACCTCCATCCTGCGGGCCAATGACGCCTACATCCAGCAACACCGCCGCCGGCACCCACCAGGAGGTGAATCTAAGAAGCTTACCTCCCGGTCCATTGGACCCTTCAAGATCACCCATAGGATAAACCCTGTTACCTATAGGCCCCAGCTGCCTGCCTCTCTCAAAATTCACGCAGTTTTTCATATTTCCCACCTTAAACCTGTTTTCTTTTCTCCCTTAGTTACCCCGGATCCTGCCCCTCCGCCCCCTTGCATCATCAACAGTGGTCCAGCCTTCACGGTTGGACACGGGGGTTGTGGCACCCAGTACCTCGTAGACTGGGAAGGCTACGGCCCGGAGGAATGGTCTTGGGGCCCCAGCCGGTTCATTCTCGATCCTGCCCTGATTGCAGACTATCGTCGACGGGTATCCCCTCAGCCTGGTCCGTCTGGTGCCGGTCCTGGGGGGGGGGGGGGGGGGGGGGGAACTTCCCCACCCACC
>JBBPCZ010000089.1:29979877-30000401 GCA_037974445.1 Brycinus macrolepidotus | reverse complement strand
CGCCGCCGGCTCACATTGAAAATGAATGACTTCCGGCCACTTTGACGCTCTCGCCGCCGGCGGTGTGAACGCACGGTTAACCTTAGCTAAGCCAGGCTAAGCTAGCAAAGCTATGCATTCCTGTGTTCAAGACAGCCACTAAACAACGTTTTGGCTAAACATACTATTTAGATTGTTGTTAGCTGTTTTGTTAACTTTTCTCAAACTTTGGAGGTTGTCCGGGCCACAGTTTGGAATTGACGACCATCATTTGATGCTCTTGTCTTTAGTTGTGTCAGTCTTCCACAAACTAAGGCTGCACCACATGGCAAGACTGAACACTCTTAAATTACAGAGTGACAACACACGGAAAAAGCTGTGTTGTGTTCCACAGTAACCAGTAAGTGTTTGTGTTTGTGTGTGTGAGAGAGAGAGAGGGGAATGAGTGAAATATTTTCAGAAATTATTTATTGAGGCCATGTGTATACACTAAAATGTTCATTTTTTGTCATGGAGTGTATCATTTCACTGTTAAAAGAAAGACCAGACTGCCAGTTGAAGTCTTACTATTTTGACTTTCAGACATTGGTCAGGTTTTTGTGTTACTGATTGCCATTATTACTGCATAAATGGATATACAGAATTGTATTTAAAATGATTCACCAAAATCTGTTGTATGTAAGTGATACTGTTTTAAATGTTATTGTTTTTTCATCAGAAAACTCAGTTTCCTCGTCTACCTGTATTAGTTTATATGGCGGGCACGTTGACGTATCGTGCCAAATGGAGAACACAGTGAATGCGGTGTCTATCTGTATATGTCTACGTATATGTCTATGGTCGCTGCTGTGCGTCTTCTTGAAGTCCGCACAACTTGCAGTGATGGAGTTCTGGGGCACGGAGCTGTCACTCAAATACCTGCTGGCAAATGAGGCGAAGCCCCGCCCACATTAGAGATCTGTGGTAGAACTTGAACTGAATCTTCAGGCAGCGTAAACGTAAAAGGGGGCGGAGCGACTGAAAAGCTACCCGCGAAACTGAAAAAACTAGCAGCAAAACTGAAAAAACTAACAGCGAAACTGAAAAGCCAGCAGCGAAACTGAAAAAACTAGCGGCAAAACTGAGAAAACTAGCAGCGAAACTGAAAAACCAGCAGCGAAACTGAAAAAACTAGCAGCGAAACTGAAAGTCTCGAAGGCGAGAATGAAAAAGAGCGAGATGTAAGCAAAAAAAGTATGTTGTCAAAATTTCAACCTCTTATTTTACATTTCAACGTCTTATTTTTGTTTGATATTAGGAAAGTTTTGTTTCAAAATTTTGGCACAAATCTGATTCCATAGGAGGGAGGGGGGTGTGTTTGCATATCCATGCATACATTTAAATATTTTAGTGCTTTCACATTATCTGAACAATAAGGTTAAGTACGTTTCACATTTCCAGAGGAGAGCAGTTTAGATTTAGCAGAGGGACAAATAAACAGGAGGCGTCTGGAGGAGGCCTGCTGAATATCACGGTAGCTGAGGACCTCTGGTAAAACAGACTCACTGACAAGTGACTACTGACTGTCTGGCAGTTCCCTTTACTTAATTACTAAGTTTAATGTATTTTCCACACAGAACATCACTTATATCACTAAGCTTAGTCTAAAAACATGACCTGGCTTTTGTTTTCATTTCACTCCACATATTCAGTCTGACAGTCTGAATGGATATTGTTTGTCTATATGGGTGTCGCCGGCAAGTGGTAAATCAAGCTCCTGTTGAAAGCCATCGATTAAAAGGCATCATCACTGAGAAAAACCTTTGAAGCAGACACACTTTCATGTTTTTAAACCAATCTTGGAGTAGCCAGACAGGGTGAGGGCCCAGATTGTTATGAAAGAGTAAAACATTTAAAATCGCTGTCATATTAAACTCTGGAGGCTCTGCTTGTGTGTGTGTGTGCGCCTGTGTCCGCGCGCGCTGCTTGCTTGCGTTTCCCTGGAGCTCCCGAGTCACGTGACAGTACAACATCAAAACACAGGAGGCGGGGGCAGAGCAGAGTGCTGTGACTGGAGAGGCACTTGAAAGCCCCGGCATTAAAGTATCGATCTCATTACACTGGTATCAATCAATATCAATACCAAAGTTGGTATCGATATTTGTATCGATCCGCCCACCACTAGTGCAGGGCTCTCAACTCTCACGCAATGAGCGTGAGACACACGCATCTGGCTGTCTTCTCACGCTCTCACGCCATATCTCCGATTTCTCGCGCTGAAAATCTATTTTATCTATCTGGCCATTGCGTCGGGCGAAACACCACTTGCGATCGTTTAATTATGCCTTACGCACGGTATCCCTGTACATTCTCCACCCCCCCACCCCCTCCCCCGGTCGCCGTCATCCCCGTCATCCCCCTCCGGCCTCCGCTCACAGGCCACAAAACGCCCCCCTCCCCCCTCCCCGCATCAGCAAAAAACACCCCAAAATCTCACTCCAAGGTTTTTGGAAAAGTTGGGAGCCCTGCTAGTGTTTGGATCTCACCCTATGAGATCTGGGATGGGCTCCAGTACCCCCACGACCCAAGTTAGGATAAGTGAGTGAAAGATTTTGCATATTTCCATGCATTCTGTCTCTCTCCCTCCCTTAGGCTACTTCCTCGCTCTAGCACAGAGCTCAGCCTGCTTTTTCAGCGTATCTTCCTGTTTATCGCATTGCCGTGCTGTGAAACGAGGTAAGGGAGATTTCGTTTTCTTTAGAACTACAGTACATTTAGTCTAGAATCATGAACAGCACAGCAGTCAAAGCACTGTTGCTAACAACGAAATCCAGTTAATTCTAATAAAAAGGTTCAATTTGTATACACAGAACTGAGGAAATGTAATTAGTTACCCATCAAGTAGACTTTAGGATTTCAACCCATTTCTCCAGACCTCCCAGTGGCCGTTCTGCTAGCAGAACAGAAATTTACGTCTCAGATATTATCAATATAATTCAATCAAAACAAAATAATAAAGTGATGAATTTTACAACTTGGCATAGTAAAGGAATTAGACGCTTGCAATATATCATCCAAGACAATGATATGATTTCATTTGACAAAATTGTACAAAATTATGGGATTGGAAAAAATAAATATTTAGAATACCTTCAACTTAAATCAGTAATACAAAATAAATGGAAAATTAAGCAGGTAGACTTGGAGCTCCCACCTGCAACAGCAAACTTTCTAAAATTGCCATCCCAAAAACTACTTTCCAGGATTTATAGGTATCTAGCTGAATCAGAGACAAGTCTATCACTTCCTACCCACAAATGGGAACAGGATTTACTTATCAATCCCGACACTAACTTCTGGACACAAATTTGCTTAAACACATTTAGAATGACTCAAAATTCTAATTTGCAGCTAATACAGTATAAAATCCTACATAGAACCTACTACACAGGACAAAGGATGTTCCAGATGTGTATCAGTAATACTAACATATGTGTAACCTGCAAGAATAATACACCGGATAATTACATGCATGCTTTCTGGCAAGGCACACCAGTCAGCGAATTCTGGCAGAGGATTTGTGAAGACTTATCAACACACCTAGGACACCGCATCCCCACCTCCCCCTCACTTTGCCTGCTCGGTGACCTTACTAACATTAATATAGACACAAACAAATCTTACACACTTCTTACAGTACTAACCATTGCTAAGAAAACTATCCTTCTGAACTGGAAGTCAAAAGAGAATTTAAACTTAATTCAATTTAAAAATATACTATTAGAGCATGTTTCCATGGAGAGGATGTCTGCCTGTAGGAAAAACAAGCTGACAGCATTCGAACGCAATTGGACTGTAATAATTAATTATGTGTAAGAAACGTTGTTGGGGGTGGGGGGCCCCACTGCCCCGGCGTGTGGGTCAGGGGCAGGGAGACCGTGGTCACTGTCTCAGGGTGGCTGCTGGGCTGGCCCATTGGGACAGTAGGGGTGGCGGGGGCGAGGGGGGTGGTCCGCCCTCAGGAAGGGAGGGCGCTCTGAGGGGGTGGGGAGTGTGGGACCTCTGGTACCTGTCTGCACCACCACTATGGTGGTGGGGGGTGCAGGGCACGGGCAGGGGTAATGGCGACTGGGGCCGGAGCCCCTTCCAAGCCCTCGGGGAGGTGGCCACGCGCACACGGGGGGCCATGCCCGCCCGGGCCTGTTTCTCTGTTGGGGCGGGTCGGTGCCTGCCGTTAGTGTTCCGGGCAATAGGCCTACGGGCACTGTGGGATCGATGGGGAGGGTACGGTGGAGTTCCCACCCCACTTGGGGGGTGGAGCCCTGGGGGCCGGTGGATAGGGGATAACCTGCTGGACCGGACCGGCTCTTCATTTTCCGGTGGGCTTGGTGCTGTCCCAGCCTGGGCCACTTGCTAGGATCACCGGAATGTGCAGGGGGGTGGGGCCCCTCCGGTCAACACCTATGGGGGGGATGGTGCCCCTGCCTGGTGGCACCCCTGGGCACCCTGGTTGGGCCCCCCTGCCAGGAGGGGTGAGGAAAGGGACGGTGTCCAATTGGAGCCAGTCGGGGAGCTGGCCCCGGTGGGGAGAGGGCCCATCACCTATAATATCTGGTGTCACTCCCCTGTACCCAACACCACACTGCTCATAACACTAGGGCCTGTGGGACAGTGTTGAGGCGGGCCGAGACACTGTCTCTCCATCTTAATTGCATATTAGACATCACATAACACTAGGGTCTTGGGGGTTGGCTGGGGCACAGGGGACTCGGGCCCTGGCCGTCCCCCCTTAGTCAAACACACAATCCATATTACATTAGGGCCTTGTGGAGCAGGGAGGAGGATGGGGGACTCCGCCGTCTGCCAACGGTAGAGCCCCAATGCCATGCCATAACTGCACCCACAATTTTAATGCACAATCACAATCACAATTTTAATGCATATTAGATATTAGACACTCACACACACTACATTTTCAGGCAGGTACACACGCACGCTCACTGGGGTCAGGGGGGTGATAGGGCCCAAGTCCCCACCTATGCCTCCGTCCCTGGTCCTACTTGAGCAGCATGGGCTGCAGAGAGGGGCCCACCAGGAAGTTTGGGAGGAAGATCAGGCCTGGGGGTGTTACGTGAGATCTTGGCAGGAGAGAGTGGCCTCCCCTAGTGGGTGGTTGGCTGGGTGGAGGCCTCAGCCCTGCTGTAGCAGGATGGAGCCCTGGTGGGTGGTCCAGGGAATTCTGGGACACTCCGGGCCCGTCTGGAGGGCCGGTCTTGGCCCGGGCCAGGGGACCTCCTACCGGGGGTCCATTCTCTGGTGGGAAGGGTGCTCTATCTATGGGCCTTCTTCTAATCGTCCCACAGAGTCAGTGGGATAACCAGCCAGGTCGCTGCGGCGGGCTCGGATCCGCCCTGCTGGGGGACGGGCCCGGGGGGCTTGTAGAATTTTTTTTTTCTTTTTTTTCTTAAGGCTATAGAAACATATAATTTTGATTTGTGTTATAAAATTTGTGTGTGTTTGTGTCTTGTTTCTGGGTTTTTTTCTTCTTCACTGCAGGGGGAGGGGTAAGCTCGGAGCAGCTTTCATGTTTGTAAAATGAAACCACAAATTAAAAATAAAGTTGTCCTCCGAAGAGAGGGGGGTGGTGGCCGGCCAAAAAAAACCCCCAAAAAAAACAAAAAAAAAATGGGGGACCTCCTGAACAGTGTGAATATGAATTTTATGGTTACTATGGAAAGGGGTTAACCAGGAATATCAACTGCAATTGCTGCAATGAATGACTGTGTGTATGATTTCATTTGTAAATTTAAGGTGCATTAGTGTAACATGTGATTGCTCTCTGACATTTTTAAGACAGCAGGTATTTTTGCCTTCATGTTTGGGATGGCAAGACGAAGTTTTTTGCAGCAAAGAAGCTTTTTTCTCTTAATTGTATCATATTTATTACTCAGAGCTTTTAAAAAACAGTGCATGTGCAGACCATCCTTGTACCATCTGAGAGCAGATGGCAAAAGGGCAGAGCCTTAAGCCCCCCTTTGAATCTACCTGTGCAAATGCCTGCTAAACAGTTGAGGACCAAAAGAAGCGACTTTAAAGAGACATATTTTGGTTTGCTTCCTCTTACCTCTGCTTGATAAGATGATCCTATATCTCTTTTGCAAACTGGCCAAACTTGAATAACCAGATCTCTGAGACACAGTAAAGCCTTACAGTGCAAATTTAGGATGGTCAAATGAATTGTATTTTTAAGTTTTACTTGAATTTATTAATAGAAAATTCATAATGTGAATTGGCACGCTCCAGGTGAGCTACCAGATCGCGACATGGGAATTTGGTGGAAATTTTTGGACTGGTCATTCTTTGTGTGCCAGCAGGCAGAGAAAAATGTTGAATAGAAACTTGAAAAACAGGCCATTCAGCCCATTTTCATTGTCATCAGTATATTCTTTTGGGGAATGTATAATGAGGCATGTTCCACACAAACTGGGTTTCGATTTCTGCTTGTTTTATAATGGTGGTTAAGAACTTTTCTGTTAGCTTTTCTGTTTTCTGTTAACGAGGGTCTAATAGCATGGTCATGATGACGTCGTGAGCAGCTACTTTCAGGAACAAGAAACTATACTACGTAAGCATGTAGAAAGCGAACCACTTTTGATATACTTAAAGTGTAACTTCTTTATATTTTCTCATATTGGTGTGGTCTGATTACTTGTCTCCCTGTCGAAATGCAATATTTTTCACCTGATTGACCGTTTGCCTCTACCATCACAAGGGTGTAGCTAAGTTTTATTTAATGTGTACTATGGAATTAATATATGACTGAAGGTTGGCCCTGGTTGTTCAGAAGTTTGACATTGATGGGTCTAAGTGCTGTGGATGCCTGAAACACTAATTTTGACACATCAAACCTATTAGTTGAATGGCGAAATAAAATTATCAACGAAGATATAAAAACAGAGAGAATTCTGGGATTCTGGGAAATTGTGGACCCAAAATGTCTTCAAGCTGTTGTGCACTAAGGCATTGATTTCTTTCTCAGTTTATGTTAAAGGTGTTTAAGGGATCGCAATGTCTGCTCAATTCAAGGCTACCTCTGTCAGTTCTGCCCCAACTGCTGATACCATTCCAACCCAGAACATTATAACAGCTCAAACGAGAAGCTCTGTAATTGCTCCTGTGCTTGCCAGCAACACGTTCAATGCCCCGGTCAATTTAAACATCTACTCAGATGCAGGAAATACAGGTAAATTGAAAGTGTTTTTGATACCAGTATGTAGCACATCATGGTCAAATTTACAAGGTTTTTGATGTTTTGAAAAATAATTAGGTAAAGAATAGTTTTTTTCTTCTTTCCAACAGAACAAAGTCCAGGTGTTGATAACAATCATGGTAAGTAAAGTTCTCTCAGTATACACTCACCAGCCACTTTATTAGGTACACCTTGCTAGTACCGGGTTGTGCCCCCTTTTTCCTTCAGAACTGCCTTAATTCTTCGTGGCATAAATTCAGCAAGGTGTTGGAAACATTCCTCATAGATTGTGGTCCATATTGACATGTTAGCTTCACGTAGTTGCTGCAGATTTTTTGGCTGCACATCCATGATGCGAATCTCCTGTTCCACCACATCCCAAAGGTGCTCTATTGGACTGAGATCTGGTGACTGTGGAGGCCATTTGAGTACAGTGAACTCATTGTCATGTTCAATAAAATAGTTTGAGATGATTTGAGCTTTGTGACATGGTGCATTATCCTGCTGGAAGTAGCCATCAGAAGATGGGTACACTGTGGTCATAAAAGAATGGACATGGTCAGCAACAATACTCAGGCAGGCTGTGACGTTTAAACGATGCTCAGCTAGTACTAAGGGGCCCAGAATGTGCCAAGAAAATATCCCCCACACCATTACACCACCACCAGCAGCAGCTTGAACCGTTGATACAAGGCAGGATGGATCCATGCTTTCATGTTGTTTACGTCAAATTCTGACCCTACCATCTGAATGTCGCAGCTGACTCATCAGACCAACTTTGGTTGTAACGAATGGTTATTTGGGCTACTGTTGCTTTCCTATCATCTCAAACCAGTCTGTTCATTCTCCTCTGACCTCTGACGCACAACCCCCGCTCACTGGATATTTTCTCTTTTTCGGACCATTCTCTGTAAACCTAGAGATGGTTGTGCGTGAAAATCACAGTAGATCAGTAGTTTCTGAAATACTCAGACCAGTCCTTCTGGCACCAACAACCATGCCACGTTCAAAGTCACTTAAATCCCCTTTCTTCCCCATTCTGAAGTGCGGTTTGAACTTAAGCAACTTGTCTTCACCATGTCTAGATGCCTAAATGCATCTAGATATGTGATTGGCTGATTAGCTTTTTGTGTTAACAAGCAATTGAACAGGTGTACCTAATAAAGTGGCCGGTTAGTGTATATCTGAGCTCATATTTGTGAACTGCTACACTTTAACTGAAGGACACACATTTGTATATCTCTATTAATTCTAGTGAAACAGATCCTGGGAGCACTCAATCCGAAGCATAAATCCAGACTGAGGAAGAAGTTTAAATTCATTTGTGAGGGTGATTCTAAGGTTGAGCACAAAACCTTGCTCAACAACATTTACACAGGACTGTTCATCACGGAGAGACAAAGCAGTAGCATGGAGGAACGTAAGCATGAAGTTCATCAGATTGATAGAAAATCAAGGGAAAGGTCCCATCACACACCAATACACTGCAATGACATCTTCAAAGAAGTTTCTAAATGTAACCCAGGTACAGAATTAAGAGCCGAAGAAGAGGTGGACGAAGTAGAAGATGTCAGAACTGTGCTGACCAAAGGCATTGCAGGAATTGGGAAAACCATCTCTGTGCAGAAGTTCATTCTCGACTGGGCAGAAGGAACATTTAATCAGGATATAGACTTCATGATTGTGATGCCTTTTAGGGAGCTAAACGTGGTGAAGGCTGACCAGTTCAGTCTGTCAAAATTGATCTGCATTTTCAACCCTGAACTTCGAGATCTACCCACAGGGATGTACGAGGAATGTAAAATGGTGTTCATCCTTGATGGTCTTGATGAATTTTATTGTCTGCTAAATTTCCAGCGACAACTGGTGTCAGATGTTACTGAAACATCTTCAGTGGACGTTCTCCTGGTAAACTTAATCAGAGGAACTCTCCTGCCTTCCTCTTACATCTGGATTACCTCCCGACCCGCAGCAGCCAACCACATCCCCTCTCAGTACATCAACCGTGTGACAGAAGTTCAAGGATTCAGTGATTCACAGAAGGAGGAGTACTTCAGAAAGAGATTTGGTGACCAAGAGCAAGCCAAAAGGATCATTTCCCATATTAAGAGAGCAAGGAGCCTCCACATCATGTGCCACATTCCAGTCTTCTGTTGGATCACAGCAACTTTGCTGGAACAAATCCTGAATGAAGACAGCCATGCAGAAATCCCTCAGACACTGACCGAAATGTACACACACTTTCTGTTCATTCAGACCAAGAGGAAGAACCAGAAGTATGATGAGCAGGAAGTAAGTGATCCAAAGAAACTTATGAAGTCCAACAGAAAGATGCTTCTGAAACTGGCTGAACTGGCTTTCAAACAGCTCATTAAGGGCAAAGTTATATTCAGTGAAGAGGATCTGAGAGAGTGTGGCATTGATGTCACCGAGGCCTCGGTGTATTCTGGTATCTGCACTGAGATCTTTAAAGAGGAATCTGTGCTTTACCAAAGGAAGGTCTACTGCTTTGTGCATCTGAGCTTTCAGGAGTTCTTGGCTGCTCTCTATGTGTTTCACTGCTATTTGAGCCGTAATGTGAAGGAACTGCAGTTTTTCATGGGTGACGAGTCAAATGATGTGGATGGTTCCAAAGGCATTCCACGAAGTGATAACAATTCGGACAAGTGTGATGCCATTTCACTGGATGAACTGCTGACAAAAGCAGTGGACAAAGCCTTAAAGAGTCAGACTGGACACTTGGATCTTTTTCTCCGCTTTCTGTTGGGCATCTCTTTGGAAGCCAATCACAGATTTCTTCAAGGGCTGTTGACAGACACTATAGATGACTCAAAGAGCATCAAAAGAACCATAAGGTACATCCAGAACCAAATTAGAGGTCAAAGTGTGAGGGACAAAATGAAAGCAGACTGTTCCATCAATCTGTACCTCTGCTTGACGGAAATGAATGATCAGTCTCTTCACAGAGAGATTCAGGAGTATGTCGAATCAGAGGAATGCTCAAGTTATCTCTCTCCAGCCCAATGCTCAGCAATAGCTTACATGCTTGAGATGTCAGAGGAGGTGCTGAATGAGCTAGACCTGAAGAAATACAACACATCAGAAGATGGTTATAAAAGACTGATTCCAGCTGTGAACAACTGCAGAAAGGCTCTGTGAGTAATTAAAGATTACAAACTTTTCTTTGTTATATTTAATAGCTGGTTATGTCCATACTGATGTCAAAACACATGTTTACCCTCCATGAATCTGTATCACATGCTTTTGTCCAGGGAGATTTTTACAAATTAGGCCAATGGTGCCCTTAGAAGACTTACCAATGGACTGTTAATGGTGTAGCGCAATGTTCCTGTCAAACACTGCTGCATGGAGAACAGCAGTGCCACCTATAACACTCCACCAACTGCTCAGAAATACACCAAACCAATTATGGTGTTTGGTCATGCCAAGAAAGCTTAGCAGCCAGGTATACATCTGAGCATAAGTGCAGTGCAAACTGCCAAACTGCCAACTGAACTTCTCTAAACTTGACTCAGAGAGCCATGCACTAGAATTCCAATGTGCATGGACTGTTGGTTTTATGCGCAAACGGCAAATAAAAATCTTGAATCATGTGCGCTCACAGTACACATAAATTTGATGCTGGAACTTCTAAGACCACGGATTATTACGCAAACTGCGTGTTGCACCATCCACTAACTGCATCTTAATGAGGTTCAGAGCTTAAATCGATAGTAAAATAATAGAGTCAGCAAGCTCAAGGAAGCCGCATTGATCAATTAAGTTCTCTCCTGCCAAAGCATTTTCGGCTAAGAAAACAGAGTTTGTAGAACGTAATACAGATAGCGCTTGCAGATTGTGGCTGTATCATGCCATATGGAGTCACATGGACATCAGATCCGAATCCCAAACAAACCCTGGTTTTTCCACTGGTCTGAGAGTTCCACTGGTTCTGAGTCTGCGGTTAAAAACCTTTAATGGTGACTTTCATATTAACTCTCAACCTTCCAGAATGGCTGGCTGTTGTCTGACTGAAAAGTCCTGTGAAACTATAGCAGCTGTGCTACAGTCTGGGACCTCGAAGGTGAAAAAATTAGACCTCAGTTACAACAATCTTCAGGATTCAGGTGTGAAATTATTGTTCGCTGGGTTGAGAAGTTCTCCTTCTAAAGTGAAGACACTGAGGTCAGTGTTTCTCTTCCCCTTTTTTCATCTTATTTCCCATTGTATTGTTTCACAATTGTGCCTTTAACTGTAACAAGAAATGTGCTGACTTGACAAAACTTGGTTAATGTGCTCCTTATATGTACAGTACTTAGTAGGCTACTATAGTATGTATTAGGTAGTTAAAGTAGGTGCGTCACCCTCAGTCTTCCTTGTCTTCTTTCACAAGATATGTGAACCTGAACTACGTTTTGCTAAACAATTACAAATGTTACATTGAACAATACATTACAAACCATATTAATTATGATTAGTCAGTACATATAAGCAGGCTTACACTTAAAGTTACAGACAGCTTTGTGACAAAGCATTTACCAATTTTATTTGTTATTATTTAATTATTTAATGATTGATGATTAATTATTAATACAGTTATATGAAATTTTTTTGTTTTCTAAGTGCAAATAAGTACACATCTTTTGGAATATGGCATTTTCCAGCATTTTTAGGGCAAATGAAAAAATCTGACTTTTAAAGTTTAACCACATTTAATGTTTTATTGAAGCTTTATACATTGCTGCAGTGCAGGTAACTGAATTGTTATATTCACAATAGTAAATTCTTCTGGAAGGAAGTTCCTCAAAGAAGTTTTATTACTGCTGTAAGTCATTTTAAAGCTTTGTCAAGTCTACTCATGGCTTACTCTGTAGCCATGATTCTGCCATTTGACAGACTTTGCCAAATCTCATTTATACACCAAAAGAGAGTCTGTTCTGATTTGCTGGGTCATCTTGGGGACTTGGTATATCAGTTTTGCCATAACTTATGACACTATAAAGTACACCTTCCTTTAAAGGTATATTCATGATGTGTATATTTCTTTCGAAACCCACTGTAGGCTGGCTGGTTGTAATCTTAGTCAGCAATCCTGTGAAATTTTGAGCTCAGTACTACAGTC
The DNA here is from genome assembly GCA_037974445.1 of Brycinus macrolepidotus. NCBI lineage: Eukaryota > Metazoa > Chordata > Actinopteri > Characiformes > Alestidae > Brycinus > Brycinus macrolepidotus. The sequence continues at coordinate 29,988,072 of JBBPCZ010000089.1, read as the reverse complement.
GGAAAACTCCTTTCTGACAAAACTGGACCTGAGTTACAATGACCTGCAGGATTCAGGAGTGGAGGTACTCTGTGCTGGACTGGAGAGTTCACACTGTAAATTGAAGATGCTCAGGTTAGTGTTCCTGATTACAACTATGTTAAAATTTAGACTTCTATTATAGTCATAATTAGATCTACAAATTCAACTGAGTACAAAATTGACTATTAGTTTTGTAAGAGGTCGCATAACATGCTAAGTTTGGGTGTTTTGCCCAATCTGGCAACACTTTACAGGTTTCTAATGCTGTTTGTGGTGCAGTCTTGCATGACTTTATTAGTGTTATTTATTAATTCGTTTTTGTGTTATGAAATCATTATCAGTGGAAAAAAATCCCCTATGTTATGTTATATTCACAACATTAATGTGAAAGGCTGAAACTTCTTCCTTTCACTAGCAACTGAGGAAGAATATTTTAATCGCATCATATGTGTTGTTGCTTGATGAACACCATCTTGGCTAGGCCCTGAATGATATTTTGAGGAACATTTTTGGTCTCCCCTCTCAGACTAGCTATCTGTAAGCTCACAGAGCAATGCTGTGGAACTGTGGCCTCAGCTCTGCAATCTCCCGACTCCTGCCTGAAAGAGCTGGACCTGAGCAACAATGACCTGCAGGATGCTGGTGTGGAGCTGCTTTCTGCTGGACTGGAGCGTTTACATTGTAAACTGGAGATACTCAGGTGAACTTTCTGGGTGTTTATTTTTGAATAGTTATAATAAAACAAAAAACAAAAAAAGTCATCATTGCTGGTGGAAGTGGTGACTCCTGAGTTGCACTTGTGGATAAGAGGAATAAGGTGAGTAAATAACTGGTAACCTAACTGGGCAATCAAAGGAGAGATCTCAGGAAGAGTTTGGGCAGGACCCTGAAAAAAACAGAAATAAGAAACCTGGTTAGTTTGGTGTTTCTCATGCAAGTGAGTGTAAACTCTCCAAGACATCTCGCAGGACATTAGACTGAATTGTTATGAATTGTTATACCACTGATAAAATGTTTATAGAGTGGTTTCATGTTTTGCTCTCATGCTTTGCCCATCACCTCTTTTTGTACTTCTCGCTGCAGACTATCGGGTTGTGTGGTCACAGAGGAAGGCTGTTCTTCTCTGGCTTCAGCTCTGAAAACAAACTCCTCACACCTGAAAGAGCTGGATCTGACCTACAACCACCCAGGAGAGTCAGGAGGGATGCTGCTGTCTGCTAGACTGGAGGATCCACATTGCAGACTGGAGACGCTCAGGTTTGTAAAGCAGTGGTTCTCAAACAAGCCCCTGAGGTCCTCACTCATGTCCTCAACTAGTGTGCTGTTTCTGTAACAAACCTTTCTATTGCTCAAGGAATCCAGCTCTGTCTCTCATAAGTGCAGTTGTGTTACCTGGGCTTTTTCTGTTCATATTTCAGTCCACATATATAATTAAGTGCAGTTTGCTTGGAATTTCATACCATGGTTCAAGCACATTTGACCTTGATCAGAATCTCATGGGTCTGGCATATCTGAACTCTATCAAAATGCTTTGGCTTGAGCACATTGGACCTCAATTGAAATCCCATTACTTGAGCACATTTAACCCTAATTGGAATTCTGTGGGCGGAGCACATTGTTTGATGCAGTCAATGAAATATTTTAATGTATACAATTTTCACATCTGTATCTATTCAAGTGGCACCTTATATCTTATATATAACCATACACATACATTTTGTACTTTTTCCATCTTGAGGACCCTGTAAGGACAATATCAGCCTTCTGAGCATTTAGAGAAGGACAAATAATGTTTATCTTTATCTGCCAAATGTTATGTAGCTGGAAACATTAACCACCATAAGTGTGTATTCTTTAGACTGGACCATTGTGGAAAGTGGATGATCAAACCTGGACTAAAAAAATGTAAGTTCTCACTCACACTCACACTCACACAAAGTTTTTATTGACTTCTAATCCCTCTTCTTGTGTGCAGATGCCTGTGAGCTCACACTGGACCCAAACACAGCACACACATGTCTTGCTCTGTCTGAAGGGAGCAAGAAAGCAACAAGTGTGAGAGAGCAGCAGCCGTATCCTGATCATCCAGACAGATTTGATGGCAGGTTTCAGGTGCTCTGTAGAGAGAGTATGACTGGACGCTGCTACTTTGAGGCTGAGTTTAGTGGAGATGCCGATATAGCACTGACGTATAAATCAATCAGCAGGAAAGGCAGGAGTCAAAACTGCAGATTTGGATACAATTCAAAATCCTGGAGAATAAGTTGTTACAGTAACAGTTATGCTGCATGTCATGATAAAAAGAGCACAGAAATATCTGCTCCTCCCTCCAGCTCCAACAGAGTAGGAGTATATGTGGACTGTCCAGCCGGCACTGTGTCTTTCTACAGCGTCTCCTCTGGGTCACAGGCACTCACACACTTACACACATTTAACGCCACATTCACTAAACCCCTCTACGCAGGATTTGGGTTTGGTTATGACTCCTCAGTACGTGTGTGTGAAATTGAGAAGCTTCCTTCAGCCTAGAAGAAAATGTCTTAAAATTTCTCATACTCGCAAAATTTCCCTTATCTAAGACTTTGCATCTCACCCCCTTCATAATCCCATGTTATTAATTAGTTAATTATTGCTGGTTTTGAGAGCTTGGATGAGCTTGGACGTAATTAGCTGTAATTATGTCTGCCCCACAAAGACTTACCACTGGTGTTCGCCAAGGTTCAGTGCTTGGCCCCCTTCTCTTTTCTTCATACGCTCTCTCTCAATGATATATCTTCACAAGGTTTCTCCTACCACTACTACGTTGATGACACTCAACTCACCCTCTTATTTCCTCTTGGTGACTCAGATCTCAGCTCAGATCTCTACATATGTGAACATTTCCTCATCGGATGACAGTGCGTCACCTGAAGATAAAGCCCACCAAAACAGAGCTCCTGTTAATCCCAGGGGAAGGATCCCCAAGACCTGACATGGTTATCACTTTTGGAAATGCTGTCATCACTCCCACACCAAAAGCACAAGATCTAGGTGTTCTCTTAGATGAAAAGCTCTCATTGTCATCTCACATTAACAGTCTCTCCCCAACTTGCAGGTACCTTCTTTATAACATCATAATTTATCAATTTCTCAACACTGACACCACTCAAATATTTGTCCAGTCACTTGTCTCCTCAGTGCTGGCCTACTGTAACTCACTCCTGGATGGTCTTCCTCTGAAGACCACATGACCTCTACAGAAGATCCAGAATACAGCAGCATGTCTGGTCTTCAATGCAACAAAAATTTTCACACCAGTCCACTACTGTGAACCCCTCACTGGCTTCCTGTGGCTGCTTGCATTAGATTTAAAACTTTTAACACTTGCATACAAAGCCAAAAATAGTCCAGCATGGTCTTACCTGTCAGCAGTGTATCAGCCCACCCTCTTGGAGCATCAAGTACAGCCTGGCTTCGCCCACCTCTTCTCAATGGTCGAAAACATGCAGAGACTTTTCTCAGCTTTGGCACTGAAATTGTGGAATGAACTTCCCCAGACTGTGAGAACCGCTGAAACCCTCAGTGTCTTCAAACAGAGACTGAAGATCTCCATCTATGGTAGAATCTTAATCTACTAGCAGCTCTTAATTTTAAGTCTAGGTCTACTAGTGTGAAGGACGTTTTTTCTTGTGGACTACAAAGCACAGATATACGTTGCTCTGGATAAGAGCATCTGCCAAATGCTGTAAATGTAAATGTAGCTCACTAAATTCACTGTTCAGCAGCACTAAACCTGTTTTCAGAGTAAAAACTCGTGAACTCCATTTTATGTTATTGTGGTTTATTTAGGTTATTTACACATCTATAAATGTGTTCCATACCAGAGCCTAGTACTTTTAAGCATTTTTTTAAACCACTCATCATTACATTCTGCCATTCACCTGGCAATAATAGTGAACAGGACAGTTTAAACAGAGCACACCAAGTTACTGAGCCATTATTCTACAGTCTCATGGTTATACCACAGCTTTCTGCTGTGGGTTTGCCTGTGTTGTTCTGCAAAATTCATCTGGACTCCTTTTATTGTTTGGACCCCTGCTTGCTTTGAGGACTATGGGTGTTTGATTTGCTTCAGTAAAGTTATTCTGTGAATTGAGCCCATCATTACACTTTTAGGCTGTTAGAAAACATTATTATTACATTCAGTTTCAAGGTCCATCGGATTACTTTAGGAAAAAAGATTTTTCTGTTTCCATGGAATCTTGTGTATTTTGGGAGTAATCCATTTTGATTTAGGAAATGCAGCACTTTTGTGAAGCAGTAACATGCAAATAAAATGGTCTTTTCCAACTACACTAAAAAGATGAGCTGGGACGGACATCAAAAGAAAAGAGATGAAAACTAAACTTCTGGTTCAATAAATCTGCATATTAAATGGAAAATAATGTACATAATTATTTTATCACTGTTGTTAGTAATTACATTGCACCTAAGGTTTTATTTGAGATGTCTGTATGTATTTAATACATATTTGGGATACCAAATTTTCCAGCCAGTTTAGAGGACAATATCCGATAAGAAATTTTTCTTTGAATTAATAAAGTCTCTTTTTTAAAACAGTTTCATTTATTCAAGCAATCAAACATATCCAGCCGGCCCAAATAAATGAATACAAACAACCATGTGACCAACATCGTTCTTTCACCACTTCTTTACTGATGGATGGGGGAAAAAAACGAGTACAGTGAACCGACTACAGCACAATGGAAAACTTGAGAAGTGACGGGTTGGGAGAGTGAAAACAGGAATGCGAAAGAATTCTGTTTGTGGTCGAACAAACGCAAAGAAAGGAAGGAAGATCGGGATGGTACCGTCCCTGAACCTTTGGTACATTCAGTGCAAGTAGAAACATGGAAGGGGACCGTAATGAAAGAAGTGCGAGTTGGACCAGTCTGATCGGGGCTGATCTAGGCACACTGCGATAAACCAGAAATCTGAATGAGTTCAAGTGTTCTTCCCAGCACATTTTACAATTTTGTTCTAATTCCGACATCTCGGAACATTCAGAAAGCGCACAATCCGGAAGGTCCGAGGTCACGGCAGTGTCGTCTACAAATCCAGGGAGCGCAGGCGGCTATGGTGTCGAGGCATCCCCCTGGGGCTCAAAAACCTTCAGACTGAAAAAAGATACTATGCACACATTCAAAAAAAGCTGTTACAGTGATGACATTCGGAGGCCTGCTCATCACACCCCAACCCTTGCTCCATATTAAAGATGGACCTTTCCGTTACATCATTAAAATGTACTGTCAATTATCCAAGAACATTCATCCCCTATTTTCGAAAACATGCACTTCAGCTTATTTTCTAAGAGGGTTTACTTGTAGTGGACGTTTTCAAGTCTACAGAGGTGCCCTAATGTCAGACCCTGTGCTGTGGACTGTTGACCGGAATGACGTGTCCAACGATAAGTACAAACAGAATTGGCGACATATAAACAGAAATGTATCATTTGTATCTTACAGTACATTAAGGTGTGTGTGCGCGTGCGTGTTTGTGTGTGTGAGAGAGTGAGAATGTTGGTCAGCCGCACAACTTGATTGTGATCGTGCTTGAGGCGAGCTGAGAAAGCAGTGGCGGTTCGTTACGGAGCTGCACACCTACATTCGCTGTGGCTGCATCGCTGTGGTCGTTAGAAAAAAAGTTTTTTTGCAGTGTACATTAGCTTGCCATACAGCTCCTCGTATAAGGAGCTATTTGTTCTCTCAGTTCCTTAAAGAACTGCTCCAAGGGGACCTACACATCTTGTTTTGTCCAGCATAAGAGTTGGTGTGTTCAAGCCATTTCATACATTCACTCCAGTCTCGACGTTCTCTTGGCCATTGGATGGGCTGGCCAGCCGTTTTTCCATTCTCCTCCCAACCAGCTGGGAGTCCGAGTCCCGTGAAGCCTTTCCACCCATGAGCGTAACATAGTAAGACTAGTGCACGAAAAATGGATCCTAAGTGCTTTTGGTGACCGTTTGTTTTCAGCGAGCAAGAGGAACAAAACTCGCCCGTTTTGAGGCTTGCAGTCTCTCGCGAAGAGGCTGGCGGAGAGGGAGCGCATCCAGAAAGTCACTCCAGGCCAAAGGTGCTGGTCTCCTCTACCGCGGTCAGCATCTTCTCATACAGCATGGAGAAGGAAGGGTAAGGAGGGAGGTCGAGGCGGTTGAAACATGTATGAGCCCTGTTGAGACAAGAAACGATTATTATGGCTTTGTGGTCTGCCCTCCGTCGCCATCTAGTGGACAGTTATTGTATTTAGAACCTATGGGGTGGTGCACCTTCTCCTTACCGTATTTTAAGTAAAAAGCTATTAAATTAATGTGAAAGTGGAATGCCACGAGTGTTAGGTGATAGGTGATGGGAAAGACCACAATTGCTATTACTTGAAATGGTGACAAATGCTGATGTTCTGATGTCTGAGGCATTGGTCTGAGAAGGTTCTGGACCAAAACCATTCATGGTGGAGAGGTACATGATAGTCATCAAAATGAAACGTTTGTTTTCAGATTTACCATTATTTTACCATGTTCGGCATTACACACATAAAACATTCATACATAAAAACACAGAAGATATGTGTAGGTTCACTGATGGGTTTGGATAGTAAATAAAATTATTATATTTGTGTTGTCTGGTTCAATTCACCATCGCTGTAAACAAGTTTCTCTAGAGTAAACAATTTCATGCCAAATCCATCATGAATGGGTTTTTTTTCTGAATGAACTATGCTCACATTTTAATAATTGGTGGAATTCTCCTTTTCCCCAAACCTCAATCTAACCTTAACCCTATCCTCAGTCTTGGCACTAATCTTAATTTTAACCCTAAAAGTGTAAATTAGTATTATTATGAAACACCTGTATTAACTGTATAAACCATATACTGTCTAACACAAGCCTAATGCTGGTGACAGTCACCTAAGCTCGACCAGGTACTTTCTTTAACATAAATAAATTATGATCACTATTTCAAGAGTTAGCATTAGTGGCACCAGTGGCTTCATTGGCACCAAAAACACATCTAGTGACTCCAACAGCATGTTTACCTGGGTAAAGAGGTGATTTTGCCCCACTTTTCCACACAGAAGCGGCGAGGTCCATTGCTGCCCCTCAGGGAGGCGAAGCCTTCGTAGGGAATGCTGGACGTCCCTGTCACAAACTAACGTACGAGAAACACACTGTCAAGCTCTAACATGTTTTGCAAGCCAATTTTCAGCCACTTGTATTTACCTGTTGTGTTATACTCCTCAAAATCAACCCAGCTTTTCTTAATCTAGAACGTTAGTGGTTCCCAACCCTGTTCCTAAAAGCCCCCCTGCCCAGCACATTTTACTCACAGCAAACCTGATCCAACAAATCTGATCATTAACAAGCCTTTCCTGGGCTCAAGTGGGTGTGTTAGAGGGCAGGGGGTCTTCCTGGACTGAGACACCACTGTGGTATATTTCTGCTCATTTAAATGAAAAACATTTGTAAAGCCAGTGGTCCAGAGACTTTCAGCAGAGGGGATGTACTCACCTGAAGGAGCCGCAGCCTTTGCTCATTGTTGAACCTCTCCACCGCCGCCCAGAACCAGCGAATGACGATGTGGTTGTCATGATAACCTAGAGAGAAGCACCAACCAGCTTATCAACACACTTTTGGGCTTCAGTTTCACTTATTTATTTGAAATAAAGTGCATCACTTTTTCAGAATGAGACAGTCATTATTGTTCTACAGTATTTCCCACTGACTAGGGCAAGGGCCTAATAACAGAAATAAGAAAAAGAGCTAATTCATAATAACTACTATCATAAGCTATAGGATAATTAGTGACATCACTATCTTCTGGCCATTTTAGGTTTTGACATAAGGAATCCAGTTAATGTGTGTATTTTTTACTTCTAGCTTTTATGTTCCAGGCAGTTTTCATTAATGATAATATCCCTGTTGTAGGACGCCTCTTATGAACCCCTAAAAATCAGTCCTGTGTTACCTCCTCGATATTCTGTGTTGTTTCTCCAGTCTCCCAGATCGATCTCCGCTGTTCCAGCGATCACCAGCTCCAGCTCCCGTGCATCAAACACGGAAACCAGTCGAGCGTCTACAACCTACACACACACACACACACACACACACACACACACACACACACACACACACACACAAA
>JBBPCZ010000089.1:29965426-29979777 GCA_037974445.1 Brycinus macrolepidotus | reverse complement strand
TAATTGTCATGTTGACTGTTAATGTTACAGAGAACTTTAATAAAAGTTGCTCATTGTTGGACACCTGGGTTACTCCGCTGCGTCTGTGTGATGACGTCATCAAATGACCTGTCGACTCGACTTTGACTTTATTGTCGGATAAGTCGACCTGAAAAAGTCTGAAGTCGTTAATGCCCTAATTTGAAGTATCCATTAAGCAAGGTAATAAAAATCCATTTACTTAGCATGTTTCAGGTCAGTAAATCAGAATCTAACCGTAGAGGTGGGCCTTAATAGGTTTTGTCAGCAGAAATGTCTAAAGAGGGAAATGTTTAAAGTGTTTTTTTGTATGGAAAATGTTTCAGCTCCCCTGGCGTATGAGCCGTTCTCCACACTGGCGATGATCTACGAGGATCAGGGCGACATGGAAAAGGCACTGCAGTTCGGTCTGATCGCGGCACACTTGAACCCCAGTGACTGCGAGGAGTGGGTCAAACTGGCCGACATGTCCCTGGAGCAGGACAACGTCAAGCAGGCCATCATCTGCTATACCAAAGGTCAGCCCATGCCTGATCACAGCAGAGTAGCAATCACAGCGAGTTTGCTTTTGGAGCAAAATTTTTTCTATGTCTTGAATAAGCCTGGGTTCCCTAAGAACTTGAAATATAACAGAGCTTTGTGAAAGGCTCTGTTTTCTGGATTCTGTTCGCTTCTCTAATTTTGCACAGGACTTATGAGGCTAATGTAGTAAATGAGTAATGGAAGATATTATTGATGTGCGTACTTATTACCTTTATCACCACACACCACAAACAGACTTGCTTATGTGGTGTCTGACACCTCGTAACACACTTCTTTGTCTAAAAACAGACAAATGTACACTGCATAGCCGAAAACAGTAACGTTCCACTTACCACAGATGTAACACTAGAAGCCAATAGTCACCCAAATCAGTTTTGTAACTATAGCCCCAAAACATCTGCCAGGCTGATCAGACCACATTCAGTTTCTCACTAAGGTAGAGTAGACTTGTGCATGTGGACACAATATGACCATCTCAGCGGAAAGAGTGCTGATACAGAATCAGTTTTGTGACGTGACCATCATAAATATGGAGGAATCTGATCCCAGATCAGTCCTCTCCATTTTCATACCTCACAGTAAGTCATACCGTGTCCTAAACCACATACACGAGTCTCCATAATGAAGTGGTTTGAATCTGGGGTAAGTGGACAATTGAAATTCCATTTGTACTCAGCAGTTAGCAGTGTTGTTAAGCTGTTAATGCTTCTCCAGGTAAGGCCTATGTTCTGTATTCATCTGTTGGCTAGCAATTAAGTATGACCAGAGTAATGTACGCTATCTGTGGGAGCGTTCCAGCCTCTACGAGCAGGTGGGAGAGCACAAGCAGGCCATGGACGGCTACCGCCGCATCCTCAGCCTTCTGCCCCCTACTGATGGAGAGCACTTCATGCAGCTGTCTCGCGACATGGCAAAGTGAGTCTTGCAAACGAACACATACTGGTTGCATGGGGCCATTATTAGCAAGTTCTTAACTCATTGTTTTAAGATTTCCTAAAGACATTGACCTGAATTGAATTTGTGTGTGTGTTTGTGAAATTAGGAGTTACTATGAGAGCAACGAGTTGTCCTCAGCTATAGGGGTGATGGAGGAGGCTCTGGACCGGCACCCCGAGCTGGTCAGCCACGAGTGCGTTAACATGGCTGCAGAGCTCTACATAGCCAACCACCAGTATGGCAAAGCCTTACAGGTGACAGAAATTAGACTGTGTGTTTAAGCGTCCCTCCGTGGAGGTGTGTGGAGGGCGACTGGATGCTTGATGAAGTGATACTAGTGTGTATCGTGTGTATGTCTAGGCCTTGGTCAGGTTTTGTGGCATCACACTGGAGAGAGAGTCAAACAAGCAAAAAACTGAGGATCCAACTGACATGAGAACTGAGGAGGAGGGAGAACAGAAGGATGTGAAGGAAGATGAGACAGAAGAATCAAAAGGTCAGTAATGGAGGAGATGCATACACTATTAGAGGCCTGCAGTGATCTGAAATATAGTCTTGTAACATCATCGAACCGTCTACAGCAGTGTTTCAGGTCATCAAGACCACCTTGAGCTGGACTGAGTCCAGTGAAGGATTAGCTGAAACTGTGCAGGGCAGTTGGTCCATGGGAGCAGGAACATTGCAGAAGAGATGCTCTAGCAGACCTACCTTACACCAGCTCCAACCCTAAATGACCTTCCCTGAACTGCTGAATGTAGCTAGATTTGGGTTGGAGGTGAAACCTGTAGGAAGGTAGATCTACAGGTGGAGGGTTGGTGGCTGTTTCTTTAGAGCAGGGGTTCCCAACATTCTGCAGCCTTAGCAACTTTCCACAAAGCTGCTATAGCCCACAAGACAACCTAACTGACGTTGTATCGTTGTATTTTTCTGACTACCTAATAAGATGTTCAGCAGCTACCAAGTGCTGGATGTCAGGCTAGAAGTTGTAAACAGATGTCTGACCCAGTTCTGTAGGTTTACATGCATACGCACTGTGTTTAATCTTCAAGACTTCAGTTGTCAAGATCTCTGGGTGTGCAGCATTTCCAGTTGCCAAACACTTGAAGCCTCGTTCTAGCTACTCACTGCTGTATTTTCCTTGTTTCGTGGCCACCTGTAGATGGTCCAGCTTTAGTTCCTTTTTCTGGTGAAATAGGTGTTTTTTAATTATTTATCTTTGATGGTTGAACTCCATATGATTTGGAAAGAGGAACGTTTTACATTGACTGAAAATATAAACATAATTAGCTAGCACCAGATCAGTCAACAAGCTTGACACACCCTAGTAATACCACCACAGCCTATTGTGGGTCACACTGGTTAAAAATTCATGTGTCTGTGCTTGGCTCTCTGAGATTTTATGCTGACTTAATGCTGACCACTTTTCTCTCTGCAGGAGAGATTTTGGAGGTTGTGGTACCTGATGATATTCCGGTAGATATCAGGGTGAAGCTTATGGTCTGCCTGATCCACCAGCATGTCTTCAAACCCCTGGATGTGAGTGTCATATTACTTTTATACCACAGTTGTGCAAGATAAAGAAAAGAAGCCCCGAACGGTTTGTCAAACGTGCTTTAATATCGACAGTTCCTTCCACCACGACATGCATAGCCTTTTTTGATACACATAGAGCCCTGAAACTGTCCCAATATCAGCTCAGCATTTTCACCTTTTTTTTTAGTATGATCTGAATGTGGATTTGTTCAGCTAGACTTTAAGACTTGCTGATTAGTCTAAAACTTGCTTCTCAGTGCTATCAATTTCATAGATAAAGTGAAGTATGATAGTAGATTAATGCTCCAACAGGACAATCAAATTGACCCAATTGTCCTTTACCACAAATGGATCCAGTCAGTCTGAACCTTCAACCTTCTTTCTGCAGCCCATGCTGACGTCTCTGATGGAGCAAAGCCCCGAGGAGCTGGGTGACCTGTACCTGGATGTGGCCGAGGCTTTCATGGACGAGGGAGAGTACAACTCCGCCCTGCCCCTACTCTCCGCCCTTGTCTGCTCAGAGAGATACAACTTAGCCGTAGTGTGGCTCCGTCACGCAGGTGCATGTTCCTCCTGTTATCAGTTGGCTTCAACCTTCTCTTTTTTTGCTACCTACTCTCACTTTTCCACCTGAGCTTTAGTCCAATATAAGACAATAATCTTCCAATCTAATGATCCAAGCTTGGAGTGTATCTTAGTCCGCTTATCTAAAGTGGTAGGTCGGCTGACACTTAGCCATGGCCACTCCACAAACCATAATGTATGTTTATGTAAATCAAATTATTAATGTAACACACAGCTGATTTAATATTGAACATGATTAAAATATTGAGTGGACCATTTGCTCTATATGACTTAAATATGTGATATTAAGTATGTGTTCTTGGTGTGTCCAGAGTGTCTAAAGGCCCTTGGTCATTTGGAGGTGGCCGTAAAGAGCTACAGCAAGGTGGTGGACATGGCACCTCTGCATCTGGAGGCGCGTCTGGCTCTGTCCACTCTCCAGCAGCAGTTGGGCAGACCCAACTGTGCCCTGCAGGCGCTGGAGCCCATGTACGACCCTGACACACTGGCCCAGGATTCCTCAGCAGCCCAGCAGGTGTGTGTTAGTGCACGCTTGAGCTTGTCTTTAAATGTTATGGGTTTGATGAGTGGATTTATGGCTAATTGGCCCAATGGGTGTGTTTTGTGTGGTTTAGGAGCTGAAGTTGTTGCTGCACCGCTCCACGCTGCTCCGATCTCAAGGCCGGACTGAGGACTACATAGATGCTGTGCTCACCATGCTGTCCATGCTACTTAAGGTTTGCTTTTCTCGTTATCCGTCTCTCCTTTCCTTTTATAGGAAAGAAAAAGAATTATTGACCAATTTCAGGATTAACCTTTAGAAGCCTAGAGAAGTCTGAGAAGCACTTCAAACATCTTTTTATCAAACAATAAAAAAAACTTGGCAAAATTTTAGACATTTGATATTATATTATTTAATTTTTTTACTTTGTAATTCATGAGCAATTTATTGGCTAATATAATCAACAAACTATCATTTATTCAGCACTGTTCATCCTTTTTAGTGTTGATGGGCTAGTTTGGGTCAGTTCTGGACAGATTTTTCTTGAGCAGTCTGATGTGGTTCGGATCAAGACGGCTTGGTCTTGGTCTGAAAGTTATTGCGCTGTATTTGGAGGACCAAAGTTTCAGGCCCAGTTATTTGTGTGTACATAGTGATCTGTAGTGATAAAATTGTGCTGGATCTGGTGCAGTTCTTTACTATGCTTTTCCCCTGTAGGTGGCGATGGTGAGAGCTCAGGTGTGTCTGATAGCTAGCACCTCCTCCGGCACCAGACACCTGCGACTTATCAAAGTATCCCGCAACAAGCTGTCTGAAATTGAGGACCAGGAGGCAGCTTACTCGGATGTGACGGGTAGCTGTTGCTTCTTCATCTTTGAAACACAGTGCCTTGTAACGTTCTGTTAATCATGTGTCCATGTGTGTGCTGTAGGTAAGACCAGCGTTCTGTCTCGGGAGGACTGGTGGAGCCTTTTGCTGCAGTGTCTCAATGCTCTGTGTGAAGAGAAACGCTTCACTGAGGCCGAGCTACTGGTCGACTCCTCACTGGAGTTCTACTTGTTCTACGACGACCGGGTCAAGCGCAAAGAGCTGGAGTACCTGGGCCTCTCCGCAGCCATCCTGGACCACAACTTCCAAAAAGCCTACAACTACATCAGGTCAGTGCGTGACTACAAAACAAAAACTCAACACCACCCCAATCTATGTCAAGGGTCTACACCAGGGATCACCAGTCTGATCCACGAAGGGCCAATTTGCAGGTTTTCATTCCAGTCAAGCAGGAGCTCACCTCCTATAACTAATTAGTTGTTTTAGGACTGAGCCCAACTGATAGCTGGAGGTTTCTGCAGTCACGTTGGCCCTTTCTGGACAAGATTGGTGAGCCCTGGTCCAAGTCAATGCTCATGGTACACAGGAAGATCTCCATTTTAACAGGATCTTTATTAAAGGTAAAGGTTACAATACAGTATCAGTCCCTTCACAAAGTCTGTCAGTTACCAACTCTTGTGGAAACCGAGGTCAGTGATCAACACAAAGTCAGAGTAAAGTGGGTGGAGTTTTTTTGTCTTCACACACTCAGACTCAAACCACTGGGCTTTTTTCCAAAGTTGCTTTTAAATTTTAGGGGGTGCAATTTTGGGGGGATTAATAGAGGGTGGCACGGCAGGCATCCAGGACATTAAATTCCACTGGATCTTGAAAATCATCTTATCTAAACAAAAAAATATTATCTCCAAAATAGTGACTCTATTCTTTCCTTCTAATGTAAGTTAATGTAAACACATTTTACTCCAAGCCATTTTCAAGCATTTCTGTCGATCCATTCATCAAGTTTAACACAATATAAAGGGCAGTGGCTGTGTTCAAATGGCAACAAAAAAAATAAAAATAGGCCGTGGACAGTGGTGATATATGGATACACCTCTGATGATGCTGTGTGTCTCAGGCTGATGCTGATGAACAGCGTGGAGCAGGCGCAGCTTTGGAATGTCTTTAACCAGGTGACGCTGCATTCTCAGGACGTGCGCCACCACCGCTTCTGCCTGCGTCTCATGCTGAAAAACCCTGAGAACCACGCTCTCTGCCTCCTCAACGGACACACCTCGCTGGTGTCGGGAACGTTCAAACATGCCCTTGGTAGGTCAGCAGAAATGCACTGAATAACTGAACCAAAATCTTCCATACTTCACACATGTGGACTGTTTATGAGGACACTTTTGTTCAGATTGGCTGGAATTATGGGTGAAATTCAGCCTTTGTATTGGTGGCAATGTGTAGAAGAAAGCAAAGTTACCTTGAAATCACGACATTTGTTGTTATTACAAGTGAAGTACGTCTGTCAGTTGTTTCCTTCAGTTTTGCATTTTTTTAACAAACACATGGCAAAATCTAAACAGACCTCGGCCTAATATCTGTAAGATGTTGCAACTCAGAAAAGGCAATATGTATATTTGTATTAAAAACATGTTGAAAAGCTTGTACATCTATCCCTTTTTAATGGCAGTGTTCTCTATGTCTTTATGAGCAGGTCAGTACATGCAGGCATTCAGGAATCAGCCCTGTGACCCTCTGCACAGCTTGTGTGTGGGCCTCACCTTCTTCCACATGGCCTCCCAGAAGTTTGTTATGAAAAGACACCCACTGGTCCTGCAGGTGTGTTGACACAAACTGCCTACTAGGTGCAGTAAAACAGCGGAGCCATAATGGAGACATTTTCCCCAACAGCACATCCCACAGGGTTTTAATTCTGCATAACAGAACAGGGACTGTGCATGTGTTTTGGGGTCCTGCATCTTAAAACACATGTAGATCTGATCCTGAGGGCTGAAATAGTGTGACTTACTCTTTCAGTCTTCGCAGCTCTGTCAGAAGAATAGTTCAGTGAAAAATGACATTTACACAATTTCACAATGTACAGTCAAGACATGGTTGGAGTCCAAATTTTGCTTCTTCTAAATAGAACTGGAGCTACAAGGCTAACATTGTTAACACTAACATTCAATAGTCTACCAAATCTTCCCTATAAATACAGCCCCAGAACTTTTCTGGACCCTCTTAAACCGCATCCAACTCTTCAGTACAGACGGAAAGACTTTTGGATGTGGTGTAAGACACAGTATGACTTACTGTGAACTGTAAAAATGAACGAACCTTCACTGTGTAGATTTTACACAACAGGGTCTGTTTTCACAAACTGCATCAAGAGCAGGAGTGCTGATCTAGAGTCAGCACTCCTTATAAATACGGAGGAATCTGATTTAAGATCAGTCCTCCACACCCCAGGTGTTGTCAGAAGTGCAGCCTGTAGCAATGATGCTTTCCTCATGTTTATAGCTCATAGTAAGTCATACCGTGTTCTAAACCACATCCACAAGTCTGCAAATCAGGCCCCATACTACTCTGTCCATCAGTGGAAGGAGACCTCTTCTGACCAGGCAGCTGGTGGTCTAGTGGTTAGTGAGTTGCCCCTGTGATTGTGGGTTCCCAGGACTGCTAGTGGCACCACTGAGGTACCCTTGAGCAAGGTACCGTCCCCACACACTGCTCCCCGGGTGCTGTGTTCCTGGCTGCCCACTGCTTCACTTGGTGAATGGGTTCAATGCAGAGAAGAGTTTCACACTGTTCACACTGTGTGCTTTACTGTGGTGAGTTCACGCGTGAATATAAGGACCTTTTTACTTTCTTATTTGGGTGATGGTTTACTCCCAGCACAGCAGTGGCGTTGATGTGGTTGTGACATGGTAACGTCTGTTGCGCTGGTACGAGTGTATCTGGGACAGTGGTGTTGCTGGGGCTTCACTGCTAGGTTTAGAGTGGTCCACCACCCAGAAATATCAACTTACAGTCAGCTCTGTGGTCAGAAACTGAAAACTGATGAAGGACTAGAGGACGAGCTACCATCTACCGTCTCTAACAGTACACCAGCAAGGTGGAGCTACAAGGATTTCATAATGAAATGGCCAGTGGTTGCATTTCGAATGCTTTTTATCTTCACCTCTTTTGTCTCCTTAGGGCTTCTCATTCTTGTGGCGTTACGTGGAGCTTAGAGGTCACTGCCAGGAGAGTTTCTATAATTTGGGTCGGGCTCTACACCAGCTGGGCTTGACCCACTTGGCCATTCACTACTACCAGACAGCCCTCACCTTCCCTCCACTCAAGCTAGATGTGAGTAGAGAATTTTTTTTTTCTTTTTCATTTAAGCTTATTTTAATGAAATATAAAACTTTAGAACTGGAAAAAACTAAAGGAAATATTTTCAATAATATAAAAATATGATTGAATCAAAAACTGAAAATAAGCCACTGCTATTGAAATGAACTGAAATAGTAAAAAAAAAATTGAAATATGTCAAGTATTTGATGTGAAAAACATTAGGTAATTTGGCAAATAAAATCTAATTTGCACAAATTTCCACTAAGGACATGTTCGGTGTCTGAATTTTGCTTTAGTTTAGAACTGGAGCTACGAGGGTAATGTAACTAATAAACACGAAGTCAATGTTCATCCAGATCTTTTCTGTAAATTAATCTCCAGAACTCCTCTCAACTCAATCAAACCACATCCAGCTCTTCATTAAGGTGGAGCAGACTTGTGGATGTGGTTTAGGACACAGAATGACTTACTGCAAGCTGTAAAACTGAACTAAACCTTACTGTGTAGCTGTGGGTGGCCTTTGTACACAATTGGGCCTGTTTTCACAAAAGACACTACATGCTAATCCAGAATCAGTTTTTGTGGCAACAACCATTATAAATACACAGAAATCTGATCCAGGATCAGCCCTAATTGCCCTGTTTTACCTACCTGTAGTTTTGTTCATTTTTATAGCTCACAGTAAGTCATGAATTGTCCTAAACCACATTCACAAGTCTGCTCCACTTTAATAAAGAGCTGGATGAAGTTTGAGCAGGTTGAGAGAGGGATTAATTTTTCCACAAAGATTTGGGTAACTGTTGACTTGTAGTGTTTGTTAGCCACATCAGCCTCCTAGCTCCAGCTCTAAAATAAAGAAGCAAAATTGGACTTCAAACATCTCCTAACTGGTAATTTAGTGGAAATTGTAAAAATTTGTGTTGCTGTTTCTTTAATGAGGAAAATCTTAGGACATGTAAAAATTGGCACAATCAAAAGAGGAGTGTACAAGTACAGTCATCACTGTAATAATGAGTAATAACACTTTTCTCTCTTTGTGTTTGTGTTTGAAGGGGATTGATGATGATCAGGTGGATCTGCGCCGAGAGATTGCATATAATCTCTCACTTATATACCAGGCTAGCGGCAACAAGGAAATGGCCCGCTACTGTATCTATACATACTGTACCATCTGAAGGGTGTGTGTGTGTGTGTGTGTATGTGTGTGTTTCGGATATGGATTACACACAAAACCACAATATATGTAAAATAGTCTTTTCTGCTGATTATTTTTTCAATAAAACTTTTAAATATTTATTGTGAGATGTGTCATTTTGAATTAAATACATTTGGGTCTACATGTTTGTTGAAACTGTTAACACGTTAAAGCACTCATATCCTACATTTTTTTCCTCCTGAGGTCCACTTGGACTAGAGGTAAAGTGGCATTTAGCAGATGCCCTTATCCAGAGTGACTTACAATCATTAGTTACAGGGACAGTCCCCCTGGAGCAACTGAGGGTTAAGTGTCTTGCTCAAGGATACAGTGGTAGAAAGTGGGGGGATTTGAACCTGCAACTTTGTGGTCATCAGGTTCACAATCAAGTGTTTTACCCTCTTGGCTACTACCACCCCTATTACTGTAGGCTGATGTACCAAAAACAAGAGGTATTTTTTATTTTAATGTGACCACAGGCTGATTTTGCTGTTGTACCGTTTAGGCTGATATATATGTAAATTACCTCTGCTCTAATTGGCTGGCCTGTACTGCATCCCATTCAACAGTCTGGGCTGGAACCGTCCTTAAACACCTTGTTTGCGATTCTGCTTCTACTTATGGAACTAAACTAGGTGTATAAAGAACTGTTCCAGCCCACTGAACTAAAAAGATGAAGGAGGATGATGCTCTTTATAGCTTCAGAAGGAATGGGTGGGGCTAAACCACTGCTGGTTTTTGTGACATCACAAAAACAATGAATTCACAAGCTTGTGCGGCTTCGTTAACCAATATGGACTAGGGAGTGACGCAGAGCAATAGGGAGTGAAACAGCACATTAAACAAAATTTACACTCCACATCAATCTTATTATTTAAGAAATGTGAGGGAAAGTTCAGTTTAAACCCTTAAATCCTTAAGATGCAGATAAAATGAACTAAGGCTCCAGTTACTTTCCCTGTTTGACTACAAGGGGTCGCCACCGTACAGCTGATCAGACACTGTTGCGCTTTATTGTAGGTAAATTAATAAGAAACTCCATATATATTTATACTGACCAGGATATATATATATATATACTTTTTATATATATACTTTTTATTTGGTCGTATCCAAGGATTTTTTTCTCCTAATATTAGAATTTCTCTCCAAATGTGATGAAAGAAGGCCTGTTGTTGTAATAACAAGTGCGTGTGTGTAAACACAATTACAGTTGCTAAATAAAATTATTTTAATAAATAAATAATGAAAATGCTGCTGAAAATCACTCCTCCCTAGTTCCTCCCTCCCTCTCCGGTCCACACCGCCCCTCGCAGTGAGCTCATCCCTCGGCCAAGACAAATCAGGGGCTGAGGGTCTCTAGCTCGGTACTGTTCCTACATCCATCACCCCCACAACAACAATAACAAAAAGAGAAAGAGAAAAACACCTCCATCTTTCTGGTTGGTGTTTGGTGGCTCGGATCGTCCTCTCTCGGTGGACTGAGCGGTACCAGGCGGGGAGGTGGTTTAAAAATGAGCCCGGCTCCGTGCGGGCGGACCGCGGGACTCCGGACCCAGCGCGGCCGGGGCTGGCCTCGACTCCCGTAACCTCGCAGCCCTCGCCCCGCCTCAGTCGCGCCTCAGCCCGGGCTCGCTGTCGGGGAGCCCCGCGGGAACGGGCCTCGGACTCCAGCTCCTCCCGGGCGAGAACAGGAGACTTCCCCCGGCAGCTGGTGAGTTCAGACTCGGTCTCTGCACGGTGAGGGATGATCTCTGGTATCGTTTTGTGTCTAAATGGCGATCCGTGTTTTGCTGCCTGTTTTGTTTACATCGCAGTATAACGGGTCCCTGTTATTCCTAAGGGGGCAACTAAGCCTTTCAGATAGGATTTTAGTTTAAAACATTTCTGACTAGACATGAATTGCGGAGGGGGGGAAACCATAAGACTATTTGAGGGGCACATTGAGCTCCCCAGGCCAGCAGGATCCTGAGAACCTGGGACCAGAGAGGAGTGAACCTGACCCCTACACTGGAACCTGGAGCCCAGAGCCCAAATCTGAAGCCTGTAGGGGTCAAGTTCACTCCTCTCTGGTCCCAGGTTCTCAGGATCCTGCTGGCCTGTGGAGCTCAGTGTGCCCCTCAAAGGGTAACGGGACATCCTTCTGCAGTTGGGCTCATCATAAAGACCTTTATGAGGTTTAAATGGGCTGCAGGCTAAAAAAGGATGGGCTGGAGAACTGGGAAACAGGTTTATGGAGTTTCATTGGCCCATATATATCCAACCAAAAAGCTATTTGATGTAAAGGGGAATTTTACATTAGATTACATTACATTACACTCATTTGGCAGAAACTGTTATCCAAAGCGACTAACAATATGAGGATGCATTCAAGTTTCAGGACAGTGTGAGAACCAGAGGAGAGTACTAAGTGCTAAATCTTTATGTAAGAGTAGTGCAAGAAGTTGCATTAGGAGAGGAGATACTCTTTGAACAGATGAGTCATCAGAAGGTTTTTGAAGATGAAGAGGAATTCTGCTGCTCTTGTCGGCTTAGGTAGCTCATTCCACCAGCAGGGGAACCACAACAGAGAAGAGTCTGGACTGGGTTTGCCTTGTGTGTAGGGATGGCAGAGCCAGACAATGTTCCTTGGAGGACCGGAGGGAGCGAGGAGGAACATAAGGCTGAATGACAGGATTAACGTAGCTGGGTGCCGACCCAGATGTCATTTTGTAGGCAAGAATTTTACCGTTTTTTCTTTCTTTTTAAAAAAATAATCAGTGAGATGCAAACCAAGTAATTCAGAGTGGGTTTCGTGCGAAAAGCTTAATTGTAATTAACTGATTTTCTTTACAGTGGTGGTGAAATGAACGAGGAGTCTCAAATGTAGCCCTTTTGTTTTGATACAAAATGATCGGTGATGGTACACCTAGAAAAATAGTGTTACGCTTTAGGCCAAAATCTTCTCAAAACTATGGTAAACCAACATCTCAGGCCTCAGGCAGTGCATTTACGGCCATTTCCTGTAGTAAATGAGCATTTAGGGGCATGAAACTCTGTAGACGTCTGGTTCCATTCGCCACCAGTGTGAACAATTTTGGCTTAAGTGTCGACTCTGAATGACCGTGTTTACATCTCAACCATAGGCGGAAACATTGGTGGAAGACCTTTGTAATGGCATGATATGCTGAGATACAAGTGCTGAATTCCTCTTCCCAACACGAGTGGTACTGATATCTCAGCTGCATGTGAGGCTGAGATGAAATGCCACTGCGCTGACTGGCACCCACACCCTTTGTGGGCCTTTGCCAAACAATCTCAAACTCAGTTTCAGGGTGGCCTGGTTTTCTTTCACTCCAATATCCGTTTTCCTATTAGGTTCAAGCAAATGTCCAAGGAACGCATTCATCCTGGAGCGGTGCCCAGTCGCAGGCGGCTTAGCATGTTCACAGCTCACATTTCGGAACAGCAAATTGTGTTTTCTGAAACAGTAAAAGAAGGAGGTTGCCTGCTTCAGAGCTCGGAATAGGAAAAGGGGTCGCATAGGACAGCAAGTGGGAGCTTTAATGTTTTTCTTGCTGTTTTGCATTATTCATGAGCAATTGAAAATGGAAAAAAATCTTTGATTATTGTCCACAAAAAATAGATGGCTAGAACAGTTGAATTTGGAAATGAACTATTCAAAAGGTGTAATCTTGAGGATATATCCTGAGTAATATTGTGAATTAGTACCACATAAAGCTGTTGTGTCTGTACTGGGTGCAGAAAATTAGATCATAGACCCCTGAAAAACAGTGACCAACGTAGTAATCTGTACTACAGTGTACAATGGCCCACTCTCACTTCTGTCAGAAGAAACAACCAAAAACAGCCTGCTCACTCAATATGCTGGCTTTAAGGTTGTTTAGAAATTAGTTCTTGATATTACATAGAACTAGGGCTGTTTCTAGACTTTTAGGAACAAAGAAAAATACCTAGAAAGAGGATAATTAGACTTTTGAAAAAATAAAAAGCACGCATAAACGGTGATATATATAATTAAATAAATACAGATAAAATACACCGGACTTTGTAGGTCAGTGTTGATATCCTATACTTTCTGTGTACACATCTGCTGATCCCTATGCCTATAAAATGCAGAAACTGGGATGACATCTACCTGATTAGAAAAATAGCTTACAAAGGAGGTAAACTGAGTCAAATGAAAGCATTTCAGCACATTATTCCAGTGTCACCTACACATGCGGCTCTTTCACATTTTAATAAATACATATAAATGCAAATATTATTTTTTCAAGCAAATACCAATACTAATGCTGATACCAAAATGATTCTGGTATCATTGTGCATCCTTGATTAAAACAAATTCTAATGTGTGTTTAAGAAGCTGGTGTATCACACTGTTCCAACATTTCTCCTTCTTTGAGTTTTTGGAAGTTTTCTACTTCTAGAATTATGACTGGCACAGAACTTAGACGTTTTTGCCCCATAGCTGAAAATCAAACTCTGGAGAGTGGCAGTGTTACTCCATCCATCACAAATTAAAGGCCAAAAACAACTAGTCAGCATTCACTTTGTACCCGAGCTTTGAGCCTTATCCGCTTTTGTAGGTGATGTAAAGTCACCTATGTCACTTTTGTGCCTGTTCTTTCACAATCAAAATCTGGGTACTTTCACACCCATGTGGTTTGGTTAGACATATCAAACCATACATTGTCAAGAACACTGAGATGCAGCCCACCCAGGTGACTACAAGACGTAGGTGATGCCGACAGGACATAGGTAATGACTACGGGACGTAGGTGATGCCGACAGGACATAGGTAATGACTACGGGACGTAGGCGATGACGACAGGACGTAAGGGATGACAGCAGGACGTAAGGGATGACAGCAGGACGTAAGGGATGACAGCAGGATGTAAGGGATGA
>JBBPCZ010000089.1:29947440-29965326 GCA_037974445.1 Brycinus macrolepidotus | reverse complement strand
GCATTTAACCCATTCACCAAGTGAAGCAGGGGGCTGCCACCAATGAGGGGCACCCGGGGAGCAGTGTGTGGGGACGGAACCTTGCTCAAGGGTACCTCAGTGATGACACTAGCAGTGCTGGAATTCAAACTCACAACCTTCTGATTGCAACTCCCTAACCACTAGCCCACCAGCTGCCCCAATAAATCACTACACATGTGCAAAGCAATTTGCCTAAAAACTATTTGTGCCCGTTTTAAATAAGACTACCCATAAAAGGAGTATTCAGATGTTTTTTTTATTATTATTATTGTTCGTTACATGTCCTAAACACCTTAAATCCATTAATAAGTGGTTACAACATAAATAAAAAGGATAACAGAGACTTGTTGATTCTCAAATAGTGATCCCTTGTTCATTCATACTGTTAAAGCTTAGGTCTTGCCTCTGTAGATAAAACAGTTCACTCTTGCCCTTTTTGTTTATGTGCTTATTAATTATTTTTAAGGTATTTATGGCATAATGAATAACTATTTGGCCGTTTTTAAACCGTTCTAAACCCCTTTGTAAGGGCTGTTGTATTGCAAAGTGGTACCCAACAGTTGCTAAATGCTAATCTCCTTCTAAGGTGTTCAAGAACTCTGCTGAAAAAAGTGTAGACAAATGTCTGAGAGAGACACGTTGAGTGACTGATGTTGAAGTCTCAGAAAGCAGAAAACGAACTGGTTCTGAAGTGTTTGGAGCTATATCTTCTTAGCAAAGTTAGCTTAGTTACTGGGACAAATTTCAGGTTAGGTTCAGTTCTGGCTAACCAAGACGATTAAAGTTCGTATGAGAGAGCGAAGTCGAGCTGCTGGTGTCAGAGTGATAGAAAACTTAAATCAAACCTGTTGTTTGGTGTTTGCTGATGTAACCTCTTAGCTAAGCTAACAATAGCAAAAATTAGCAGGCCACAAGGCCCACACACCACAGTACAGACTCAGTTGCAGCTAACAGATGCAAAAATGACACGTTTGTTGGAAATGACACTGGTGTTGGAAATTGAATGTTTTCTGTGGACTGTTTACTGTATAGTTTACGTAGTTTACTATATAGATGTAAAATAGAAATCTAGTTACACCATCATTTTTAAATGTCTACATTGTTTCCAAATACCACAAGATACCTTATGACTTTTTTGCTACCTGAAGCTAGGAGTCATTACTAGTTATTTTTCACAATAGAAGTTGTTGCAGTACACAATGTTTCAGTGTATTGCAAACTGCATTCATTTCACTTGTATTCTATTCATCTCAATTTCATGTAAATTCTAGCCTGTTGAGATACCCTTGTTGGCTTCCTCTCAGGATCCGGATAGTTTCAAACATCTGCTATTCTGCCTATACCGTAAACATCACTTTTTTTTATCAAATTATGAGGTGGAATTCTGCACTTTGTGCGTTTCTAGTTGATATTACTAAATTTCCTTTCTTGCTGCAGTAGCTTACACAGGGCTTAAGCAGGTAGATGATGTTTATCTAGACGTGATTATATCCTGGATATTTTACTTCAGATGAAGAAATGATCAGAGTATTTCCAGTCTTTATACTAGAGCTCATATTCTGACCTTTCTGGGCTCACAAGGGCCAATTACTGGCCTGATGATAATTGATTTAGATCCCCATATGTTTAATCGGTTTTCCCCAGTTATGCTGTAGGATTCTGAAGGGCACTAGGTACCACTGTTTGAATAAGGCTTCAGCAATCATCCCCACTGGCCTCCACCTCCCTTTAATCTTTCCATTACCTGTATTCTGTTGGAAGTCATTGCGAGTCATTTAGTGGATCAGCGGTCAGTGCAAAGCCCTGATTAAGCTTCAGTCTGAGATGAAGTCGAAACTGAATAGGAGATTTAGTGGCAAAACCACTGAGGAAAAATGTGTGAAGAGAGAGCTGTTACATTGTATGCTGTCAGCACCTAGTGGGTGGTCATTTGCTGTGGCCAGCCCAGTGCCAAGCCACCTCTCGCTGAGTGTATCTAATGTGGTGTGTTGACCAGCAGTGTCTTGACTCGAATCACGTCTGTTTTTCCAAATGAAGTGGCTTTAAAGAGTCACTGGTTTGCATTCTTCAGTTGTTCCAGTTCACACAGCATTTAAGAATGGATGGACGGTGCACTGGGCATTTTCCAGTCGTAAAATAAAATAAGCTGATAAATGTTGTTTACACATACCATTCACTCGTCAAGCCATTATTAGTACAGCTTATTTTTGCCAAGACTCTTCCTCTGAACTTAATAGTCACACTTTGGTCTATTTCATAGCCTTGAGAGCGAACACGTGCCAGGCTTGTTAATTCTGTATATTGCACACAGTAATATTGCCATGGATTCTTTAAGCCAGTGGTCACCAGCCCCTTCTCCTGGAGATTTACTGTACCGCCCTGTTTAGCTTCAAACTGCATCCAACATGCTGTCCCTCCCTCCATACTTAACACTTCAGCCAATCAGGAAGAAGGTTATTACCCAGAGGAGGTGTTGCATATTGTGTCTTGAACTAGACTTTTCAGGAAGGTAGATCACCAGGACCAGGATTGGTAAACAATGTTTGAGAGCAGATGTGCTTTCTTACATGTTTTGATGGGAACTGTAATATTACTGTGAAAATTTCTGTAATGTTCAGAGTTAGGCTTTATGTTGAGATGTTTATTGAAGGATCCAAACTGGATCATCCTCAGTAAAAAGCTATCTGAACGTCTTGTACAAGCTTCATTTGTCCAAAAAGCTCCTCTATTGTTGTCGTGTTCCTGTGTTTGTGTTTCTCACGTTGACTCAGGGATGCTACAGATTTCTCCTGTATGATGTGAGTGTTTGCTGTGTCTGAGTGAGAACATTGAGATGGCTTGCGAGTCCAGTGGATGTGTCAGATAAGAGCTCTTTAATAAAGCATGAGTCATTTGTGTTTAGTGCATCTGACCCTGCTAATGGAAGGACCATGATGAGGACTTCAGCCATCACACTTCTGCATCATGACCAAACATCTAGAACTGAAATAGGTTGATGGAGGAATAGCAGTGTGGTTGATATGACAAAATAATTCACCTGCAGTGCATACCCAACGATAATTGTAAATACCGTAATTTGATTCAGCCCTGTTCTTTGTTACCATATGATAGTTCCCTTTTAAAGAATGAATCAGTCATGTCATACTCTCTCAACATAGCTGCAGGCGCTTTGCTCTTGCGCACTTCAGCATGAATTCAGTTCCATCCAATGTTATCATAGATAGACAGGCAGCCTGTCTGCTGGGCTGAGCAAGACAGGGCCTGGAGCTGTTATGCGCTTGCACTGCTGCTAACCCACTGACCCTGTTAAGCATGGTCTCACTTAACACTTGTTGCCTGCTTTTGCCACAGATAATTAGGCAACTGTTGGACCCCTTGCATAGATGAGACACAAAGCACCTAACGGTAAATTTTTGGTCTTGTTAAGGTGCAAACCTGCAGTAAGTCTAATGAGTTTCATCTCCCAGTGCAACTGAGGTCCCAGAAGGTCGTAATCAGGCTTGCACCAGTTACATTACCTCATTAAAATACTGATATGCATTGCTGCTCTGGTATCCTGGTAAATTTCTGTGTTGTCATTTCAGCAACTTCTGGCTCACCTCAAATCCTAGTTTACAGTCACATGACCGCATATAATCTCATACGTATTCTCAATGTACCCAATAGTAAGGCAGGCTTACTACTTTGGGCAAGGCTCTCAAGAAGCCTTGATGGATGTTTACAGAACCCTCATTAAGGGTTCTCCAGAAGGAACAAGGGTGGGGACACCCCAACCATTCCGACTAAAGCCTTTTAACAGTGTTCTTAGTCATGATTATCCCAAAATGTGGGTCATTAAATCTGCCCTTTTATGCTAATTAAGGGTTATTTTCACCATTCAAACGCTAAGCTCAGCCTCACATACTCCACCCATGCAGAGGAAAAAGAACTATCCTATATTATTAAATATAGCTGGTGGTCAGGTCTATTAACGGTTTGTCAGTTGCAGTGTCACTGGATGTCCGCACTTCCATGCAATGATTTTCAGTCCGAAAGGACTACAGACCAGACTAAATGCTGGCTGGTCATTGTTGGCAAACAGTGACTATGTCTTTCCCAACAAAACATAGTCACTGTATTGAAAGAAGTGATATGAACTTCACAAATGTCTTTAAAAGTTTTGTTTAATGCAATGAGGAGCAGGTAAATTAGATGTCCATGCTGGTTTACTGACAGGCACACCACTTTGTTTCACACGAGTCTGTTTTTGTTGTAGTACATGTCAGAGAAACAACTCCTTTTTGTCAAAGTAAGCAGTTCTTGACTCTACTGAGTTGTCAGACCTTCTGGTGATAGCAGTCTGGCTAACTGGTCTGGTTCACTTGAATAAGAAATCACAGCCCATTTTTCTTTTTTAATGTGATGTATTTGTAACAGGATATTGTGAAAAATTAATGTTGCCTAAATGGTGTCAGACCCGGACAGTATGCAGAATAAAAGTTTAACTAAAAAGTAAAACAAAAATAAAACAATAGAATACTAAAAACAAATTAAAAGGGGGTAATATTGCAACATTTTGCAACATTTTGAATCTATGTTCTTAATTGTTTGGACGGTAGAAGAAGGTATATTTTGATTTCTTAGTGTAACCAACTAGCTGTGAAATCGGCATCGTCATCCTAACATAAGCGTTTTGGTCTTTGATGACCATTACTTAGATCAATATCAATACGTGAGGGTGACATCATGTCTGGATGACTTTTTTTTTTTCTTGAGCTCTCAAGAAAAAGCTCTCTTTTTCTTGAGATCTCTTAGGTCATCAGTAAGCTAGTTTTGACCCCATTATATGTGGCCACATTTGCTGGATTATTTGAAACCACGGAAGAATGCATGTTTTTCCTGCGTCATAGGAGTCACCTCAGGATTTTGTGTGGGTGTGGGTGTGGGTGTGTAGGTGTGTGTGTGTGTACATGCACTCTGTAGTGACAGGAAAAGGTCAAGGCCTGTGTTGGTTTTGGCTGGACAGGATGTGTTGTGTATATGAGTAATGTTCGAATAGCTGTGTATGACAATAAGTAGCACTGAGGGAAATGGACGAGGTCAGGAATGTTAACCTGCCTTCACAATACACCCATAACACTCTCTTAACACATGACCCAAAATAGATTTCATAGTCATGCTCTATTCTTTAACAGAGCAGTCAGTCTTATTCACCGCTCCCTTTGGTGAGCACAACCTCTTCGTTGTCTCAGTTCAGGCCATTGACTTCAGGCTTTATTTTCCTCCATAGGAAACAATTGCTAAAAAAACACACACTGTGTAGCTTCAGTGTCATTTTTGTCCCTTTAATGGCCATGTTTAGCTGAACCTCATAAGTCATGGTGTCTTGCTTTAAGTGCCTCACCACATAACAAAACAGAACCATTGTATGAGAGACCTTAAGTTCAGAATACGTGTCCTATTTACACCTCCCAAGGATTTTCCTAGACTGTCCTAGATTTTGGTTGTATTTTCCAGGAAAATTGTATGATATTCCCGAACATGTTCTATCCCAGCCTTTTCATGTAATAGCATTTGTAATAAGGCTTATACTGCCTCTTTTTATTCATTTAGATAATTTGGCAAAGATGGATTTTATTGGTTCTACAGGGCTGAGGTTATAACTGTAGTTGTGGGCTCTAGTGTTCCAATTGCATGACAGGTTACTTGTTTATTGTTACTCCAGTCCAGATCGATTCCAAATGAGCACCCAACCAGTCCTGAGTTTTGTAATGATGTTGAACATGTCCTGGATCATCACAGAAGTTTCAAATGGCACATGCGGGGAGGGCTGTTTAACTGTAGTGCCTTCTGCGCGAAGGCTAGTTCCTCCCTGTCCACAAGAACTTTGTTTGATTTTATTTCATCCCCTGTCCCCTCCAACCCCTTTAGTCGACAGCAATCTACTAGCACAACAACCTTCTCCTTGTCATTAAAACTTTTTGATCATACCACTTCCCCTCCCTCAGTACCCCCACTTGACAATTTTTTAAATTTTTTTCGCAACTCAGGATTTAGATAAAAGTATTGTGACAAATAATGTTGGCCAAAATAATGAAGGACACTATTTAACTTGGTCTCATTAAGTAGACACTAGAAATGGGCATCTTGGTCAGATTTGTAAGACATTCTTCTAAAAATAACTCCTCACAGGCAAAATGTTCAAGAACCTGCTTGCGTCTCTGATAACGTTTAACCAATTTAGTGATGATTAATGTTGATGCTTTAAAGTTAGTTCACATGTTGGGAAAACTGATCTGTAAGAGATGTATTTAATATGAATACATTATATTGTAAATGTTATAGTAAAACATTTTATTGTACATTATGAATTTTGTATGTAACATACAATGATCTATCTATATAGTTCAGTATAAGTACTCCTGTCTCTTTGTTCCCGTTGGATTGTATCATTTATTGTCTTGGTTCTTGTATCAATTTGGAAAGTCTTTCAGTGTTTGTTTGAAAAGAAATCTTTTCCTGTACATGCAGCCGTTTAATGTACTCTTTAAACCTATGCGCTGTATATATTCATTTTAATAAGTCATGTAGCTGTGTAGTTTGCGTTACACCCTCATTGTTTAATGAAACCATCTGTCCAGCTGACATCTCATAGGAGCGTCATCTCCAGACATGCACACCAGAGAAGAGCCTTAACATATAGCACCACTCAGCTGCACCATCACATCTACCATGATAGCCTGATATTTGCCTCTGAGCTCCAGACAGGCCTCAGATATGGGTCAGTGCTTGGGGTACTCTGTTCTGGAGATGTGTAGGCTCTGTTATAAATAGTGCGACCCTCGACGGTGTATAAATAGACTGTGCGTAGATACAGAGCTGGAGCAGACTGAAGAGTGTGATACTTGATTCTAAGAGCTACAGCGCTTCCACACATGACTGGAAATTATGGAATTTGAATGTAGTTTTCTGTTAATACCTCGGGCATACAGAGCTCAGTAGCTCCCGACCATATGATTTTTATGTTTTTGACTAGGTCCTAACCGGCTTTAGATCGCTCTACCATAAACAGCACAAGATCTCCTTCTTGTTCTGAACAGTTTATTTTAACTCTTGCACTAGAAGTAACAGTAAACACATCACATTAATGAACTATTAAAAAGTGATATGTAATTTGCTTGTTTACTCACGTATATGCAAAGGTTTGGGCATCCCCAGTTATATGACTTTTTTTGTAACTGAAAGTGAAAGTAAAAATAAGTTTGCCTCCACAGAGGCACTTCTAGACACATATTGTTCAGTTACTGCTGCTGTTCATTTCCCAAATGTAACATTGGGAATCAAATGTGGCCTGTGCAAAAGTTATGGCACAATTTATATGTTTTATTTATCACCAGTGGCTGCTAGGATATGGATGGATGGTTGCATTGGAGTTCCAGGTGATTGCTAGGGTGTTGCGGGGTGAATGCTACGGTATGGCAGGGTATTGGGAGTGTATTTGTATCATATTCTGATACAAGTGGGCACACAAACCTTTGCTCACAAAGTAAATCAATGTTGATTTACCAAAAAATGACAAATTAGTGAGCAAACATTCAGCAGAACAATGAGATGAAATAGAAAAAGAAAAGTGCAGTGCTCTACAAAGTTCGCTATAAAATGTGTAGCAAAATGCTATATTTAAGTCCATTTTTCAAATATATGTGAAGTATTCAAACCTTTGCATTTATCTGTATTTCTAATGGTCTCAAGGTATGCCCCCACATTAGACCAGCTGAAAATATTAAAAATAATGAGTGTATGAGCTTGTGACAGATTCGTTTTAAAAACGGTCACAGTGGAGGAGCTGCATTATGAATATAAGGGGGATAAGTAGTTGTCAGGGCTGTGTGTCCACTGTTAATGGAGGTATGTCGTTAAGAAATCGGATCTTTCTGTGAGTCATGGGTGTCCAGTTGCATCATTTATTATATAAGGTCGTCATGGCCTTTTGCCCATGGAAGTGATTGCTCCTCTGCCCCTCCCCCAAGTTTGTCTTTAAACAACATCACAAAGGCGTCCATGCCTGTAATTTATCAGCTGGAATGGCCTCATCTGACCTCGTTAGCTGCCCAGTATATACAGAGGTTAGCGTGTTCAATCTTAGACGTCCATCTGAAGTTCCTCTCAATCGCATGTGCAGCTTGTTAATGTCTCGTTAGCTTTTCTTATGCCCCTGGGGCTCTCGGGTGAGGAGTTATAAGGTCTCTCCGAAGAGGCATTATCCAGGATTGGGCCACATTGTCTCAGACGGGGGAGCTGACTCAGTTGTTCACCGGCTGAGCGTCTTCAGGAGGAAGTGTACTAAAGTGGGGTGGGAGGTGGGGGCAGGATGTAAGATCATTAGCTAATGGGTCTTAGGTGAGCTGACAGTTCCTGGCAGAGCGACAGCTGCGGGGATTGGGACGGCGCCATGAGCGGGCTGGTCCAAAGAGGAGTTCACAGTGCATCTCTTTTCAAGTCTTTGTCTATGTGTTGGTCAGTTTCGTAGGCCGAACATACTTTTTGAACCCAGTATTAGTGTTGACGGGTTAATGTGATGATATGAAGCGTGCATGATCTGTAGCCATGTAAACAGAGATGGAACTGGTCCAATAGCTGGTATCAAAATTGGGACAATCTGGATGGGAAATTAATCCGGTACAAATCTGGCCTGAAACTGCCTGAAAAGTTTTGGGTGTTTGGGTAGTTTGAGCACAGTGGCCTGCTTTTAGACTCCGTGAAGCTATTCTGTTAATAATAATAAGTATTTAAAGTGGAAACATGGGATCGGAATCAGCCAGTACTGAACATTTCAGTGTCAGAAATGGAGAAGAAGCAAGAAACATTCCTAACTTTCAGTGGAAGTTCATGTGAAAAGACTTTATTCAAAAATAATTTTAGACCACTTCTACTGTTCCGTTTGTCATGACATTTTCACACAGTGTAAAGGGCAACTGACTTTCGCATTATGTAAAGAAACAGCAAAAATGGACAAGGACAATATGATAAGTGTATAAAATTTAAGCATAAAATTTGACTCAAGGTCAAATAGGTGTACTGTGAAGTGTTCTGGCACACCTGGGAGCCTGCATTACACCCAAAAGTAAAATGCATAGGGGCTCTCAAGTGGTGACCAGTGAGGCCCTATCATCAGGACATCCCAAGTTTGATCCCTAGTGATGCCACAGCCATCCCTGACCAAGATTCCGAGAGAGCACAACTGGCTTTGCTCTCGCCCCATCACTCAGACCAAGCTGGCATAACAGAATTGGTAGTCAGTGTTGTCCTCCAGTGTGTTAAATCCATTGTCTTTGTCTTAGCAGCAGTTTGAAAAGACGTGCTGGAGCTACACGTCACTCGATGGAAGAAATATGCTAGCCTTCATCTTTCACCCAGTGTTGGTGGTATGGGGTGATTGGGTGTGTTGTAGCTAGTGGGTGGAATTGAGTATGGGGAAAATTTTGGAAAAGTCAAAAAAAAAAAAAATGAATACATTAATTTAATGAATTAATTTAATGAATTAATTTAATGAATATTATTGAATGAATCACTTCATTTGTTGCCCAGTGACACCTAGACAGGCTGCTTTGTCATAGTCACCCAGCTGTAATGTGGGACCAAGATACAGGTTAAGGCTAGTTGGCTACAGGGAGATAAAAATAACCTAGCGCAATTTGTCTGCTTCTTAAGAAATGGAATATTGTCCAAACTATCAGGATTTTGTAGACAGATATGCGTCAGGCCTGTCACAATAATTTATTATTGTTGACTAATAGCAATTATTTGAGAAAATTTGAATAATTTAAGTGGACCATATTGCACTTAAATGATTCCACGTAGTACTGAAACAGTATATAAGTACTTAAACAGCCCCATATAGTACTGAAATAGTAATCAAACACTTAAATAATTCCACATATTATGGAAATAGCATTTAATAGTAACTCTGCAGTGTTAATATTTTTAGTCATTTCAGTTTATTTATATAGACATGTCATCCGTCTTAAGAAAAACAACTTAAAAGTTAACAAAAAAGTATGATAATACTTTTAGAGGGTGGACTAATGTTTGTTTATTTGAGCTCAAGTCATAAAAACTGTACTGGTAAAACTTAAACCAGTCCACAGCAAGGAAAATGTCTTTGCTATCCCAAAGGGTTCATCCCAGCTTTGGAGACAGTATCCTTTTCCACTGTGAGAAAGCCAGATGACTCACTGTTGTGCAGCAATAAAGAAGTTTTGCGTCTGTGATTGGCCGGTGATTAAAAGGAAACGCACACAAGACATGCATTCACAGGCTTGGGCTTCAGCATCCTACACACTAATGGCAATGACTCCATGAACAAGTCTAGCTGATATCAGATTAGTGCTGTTCCTCCAAGAGCTTGCCGGGCTTCAGGCTGGCTGTGGACGAGGTTTGTGCCAGGTCAATAGGTATGAGGAGGGAGTCGCTGGCCAAGGTCCATCCTTTCAGCCCTGCTTAATGGGAGGGATTTCATTTCCACAGGCATGCCCCTCCGTCCGAAGGATGACCTCATACACAATTGTCTGCATTTTTTTCAGAGGGCCCATTAGTGAGGACTGTGTTGTGGGACTGTAAAAACAGTGCTTTGCTTTCCTCACTCAGGCTGTACACCACAGGATGTCAGGGCAGTTCTTCATATGACGAAGGAACGGAGTCCCTGGCCTCTGCTGAGGGAAACCCTAGGGGTCTTCTGGACCTTGCAAGTATTTGTAACATGAAATGTATGATTATATTGGTATGTATCGTGAAATTGGCCTTTGCGGTACTGGGTTATTATATTCATGATTAATTATGGGGAAAAAGAGAAGTGCATTTATTAGTCAATAATTAAATTGCCCATATCCTATATTTTTCTTGAATATATATATATATTTCCTGCGGTTCACTAATGACTTTTGTGTTATTTTTTTATGTCCCAAAAACAGTAAGGTAAAGGGCGTTTGTCTGGCGCCCTTATCCAGAGCGACTTACAATCATTTGTTACAGGGACAGTCCCCCTGAAGCAACTAAAGGGGTTAAGTGTCTTGCTCAAGGACACAATGGTAGAAAGTGGGGTTTGAACCTGCAACTTGGGTTCACAGGCAAGTGTTTTACCCACTAGGCTACTACCACCCACAAACAGTTGTAATATTAACCAAACAAACAAATGAATAAATAAATATTCAAATATTTTTTTGAAATATCATATTCCAACTTTGCTTTGCCTTAGAATTAAATGGGCTGTTTTTGTTACCGTACCTTTAAGACCAATCTATGTAGATGCGCTCCGCTCTGACTGGCTTCTGTGTATTGTCAAAAGCTGTCCTGATTGAAACAACCCTTGTAACTTCACTCTGAGTGGTTGGATGTAAGTGTGTTGGATTTTGTGACATCACAAAAACAATGAATTCTAAACAGAATATGTCAGCTTAATTTCCATGTGTATAGCTTTGGGTAGTGAATAGTGCATTTTGAAATGTTAGTGTTTGTGTACTACATCAGAAAGTGAGGGGCTTTAAAGCCCCAGGGAACCTAAATCCTCGTTAGGGTTTAATTAGGGTCTAATTAGGTTAATCTTGCTCTTGTGGCCACACACAATCCAAAGCATGTCCCCTGAGCAACTTTCTAGTGTCCACTAAGTAGTTGCTGTATTTCACGAGTGTGTGTTTGTGGTTGTGTTTGTGGTTGTGTTTGTGGTTGTGGTTGTGTTTGTGGTTGTGGTTGTGGTTGTGGTTGTGGTTGTGGTTGTGTGGTTGTGTGGTTGTGTGTGTGCGTGTGTGCGTGCGTGCGTGCGTGCGTGCGCGTGTGCGTGTGTGTGAGAAAAGTGTGACTTTAGCAAAAGTGTATGTTCCACTTTGCAGTCTTTCTTTGAGTGGAGGTCTTTATCTGTGCAGAGTGAGGAGGAAAACACAGGGCACCATGAAGTGTAATGAATATGAGGAAATATCAACAAGAACCTCCTGTTTGTGCTTTGGTGTGTGTACGGTTGTGTGCATGTGTGTTTAGGCAGGGAGATGAAATCGGACGAGAGAGTGGGATGGTAATACAGGGATTAATGAAAGCTTTCGGTGGCCGCTAAATCCGCCCATTCTCCCTCTAATCCGTGGCCAGGGATCAGCTACGTACACCCTCTAGTGTGTGTGTGCAAGTGTGCTGCGTCGGTGAGTTTGTGCACACATGTGCATGTTAAATACGCTTCTCAGTATGTCACTCTTTCTTCTTTCTTGAATTTTAGATGTTGGGGAGGTCAACTGGGGCCAAAGGTTGTTTCAGACAGTGGTCTTGAACTGAGCGTGGGCAGATCTCTTTAATTAGCCTGTGTATTTTTTTTTTTGTTGGGACAAAAACGACAGGGCACATCTACAAATTGACTAAGGATGCATTTCCACAAGAAAATGTGAAGTGTAACTGCTTAACTCCTTAAGCAATTCCCAAGCGGTTGCTATGGTAACTTTGTTGTTTGCTTGGTTTTGACTAGGTGGTTGCCATAGTTTTCCAGTTGGTTGCTAGGGTGTTGTTAGTCAGTTACTATGGTGTTGCAGGTGGTTGCTAAGGTGTTGCTAGCTGATTGCTAGGGTATCTCTGGTGGTTGCTAGGGTTTGGGCAGGTGGTTGCCATGGTGCTCCAATTTCTTTGCTGGGGTGTTGCTAGGCAGTTACTGTGGTATTGCAAGTGGTTGCTAGGGTGTTGCTAGCCAATTGCTATGGTATCCCTGGTGGTTTCCAGGGTGTTGCTAGGTTGTACCATGGTAATCTAAATGGTTGCTATGTAACAGAAAAGCATTTTCCAGGATGTGTGCAAGAAACAATAGAAGAAGCTTTAGGTGAGATACAGTCCATGCTAGAATTAACATGAAGTGAGATCAAAGATGTGTGATGCCCCAGGACTGTTATGATCCTTCCACCGCCATACTTCACAGTGGTATAGTGTTTCCAGAATTGTACATACAACCTGTCTTTTCTCCGCACATCAGGAGTTCAATCATTGCTAAAGAGTTCTAGGTTTATGTCGTCTAACCAGAGCACAAGAGTTCTAGTGTCCAAATTTTAGACGTGTCTCTTTTTATAGCAGGACTTTTGCGTGGGGTGTTGGAACGGAGGTGACTCATTGCTGAATCTTTCCTGTGTGACTGTTACTTTCAGGTCGTCCTGCAGCTCTTTTGGGAGCCAGACTTGACTGCTGATTTCAGATCAGCTTTGCAACGCTGCTCAGCTTGTAGCTCAGTTTTTTAAGAGCAGGCCGACTGAGACTCAATCAGTGAGCATGTCCTGAAAAGTCAGATAGTGTCTTCCCTCCGGACAGATAAATGGACCTGTATCTCTACAGCAAGCTTTCTCTGACAAAAACCTTGCCAGCATTCCAGACCATCCTCTGTGGACAACTACTGCTTTTGTCTTCCTTGTAACTCCATTACTAACTGAAATAGGAGCTTGCTTGAAACCTGAGTGGATAATTTACACATTTTGAAAACCTACTCTTAGCTTGGATCTCCTCAAAACGCCCGCTGAAATATGGATTGAAACAAACTCAGTGATGGCATGGAAGAACCACTTTAAAGAACCTTCACACAACCTAAATGTTACGGACTGATTTTATGGTTCTTTCCAGAGCCTTTACATTGCGTCAAAGGTTTTTTAAATCTTTAAAAGCCTCTTTACACACACGTCTCATTCAAAGCACCGGTTGAGTAGTCTGGAGGTTTTGGAAACCCAAGGTCATTGTTCTGTGACATTCTGCAAGGAACCCCTTTTGTCACAGGCTCTCCTTACCTAAGCTAAAAGGTTCCATCCTTTGTGTCGGGCCTATAATATATTCCCACCAGAGCTGGATATTTGAATTGGTTTTAATGATTTGTTAGAAGGAACTGGTTCAAAAAATGAATTCACAAATTGGACATTCAGAAATTTTCAGCTGTGCTGGACTATGGCCCAGATATGGACACAAGATGTCTCAGAACCACACCCAGGATCATTTGGTGGAAAACTGTGATTTCACCTTAAGCATCTCCACCTCCTTCGTCTGCAAGAGCTCTTTGTGTGTCAGTGTTTGAAAGTGTGCAGCCCAGGCATGTGTGGGAGAGAGACAGAGAGTGAGAGAGGGAGAGAGAGCAAGAGAAAGAGCAGAAAGCAGTGTGGCAGTTACATAAGCTTCAGCTCTCCCAGTGGGGCCTTCTCGGCTGTTGCCCGCTTGCTTGATTTTCTTCTCCTTCTCTCTTTCGTTGCCTCCAGTTGAGGTAAGATCGCTGCTTTTAGGCCTGTAGTGTTACCCAGACAGGCTGAAAGATCTGGAACGAGGTATGGGCAAGAGACGTTTGAAGGTTATGGTTC
Organism: Brycinus macrolepidotus; assembly: GCA_037974445.1. NCBI lineage: Eukaryota > Metazoa > Chordata > Actinopteri > Characiformes > Alestidae > Brycinus > Brycinus macrolepidotus. The sequence goes on along the minus strand of JBBPCZ010000089.1, from coordinate 29,950,975 downwards.
TAAAGTCCAAAATACAGTAATTTATGGTCATTTTATTTGGAGACAGTTTGCTGGTAACCGGCAATTTTTTGAGTCTCAGACCACCCTGTTTCTGATAAAATATCACTTGTAGCAGGAAGCGTTCTTCCTCTTGAGATCGCTGAGATCTCATGGTGTTATGTAACTATGATCGTGCCGTCTGCTCTCCATCACGCCTTCCACTTTTTTATCCCTTCCTCTTGTCCTCGTCCTTTCTCTCCAGTCCAGTCATGTCTACGCTAAAGTCTTTGCGTGGCTCGGTGCCTAACATGAATAATAAAGCTGCTCATGGTTGGGTTTGTACCAGATACATAAGGGAAACTGGGATGCGTAGCTTAGAAATGTTTACAGCCAAGAAAGGCCTTGAGAGAGCTGACGGTTGCTGCTGTGGGGATTCTTCTTCATGCATGAGGCTGTGCGTGTGTATTGCTCTAATTACTTTCGTGGTTGCTCATGTGGTCTTTGGTGCTGGTGATGAATTATAGGAGACCTTACAATTATATCTATTTCTACCGGTCAGTTTTTGACCACAGGACCACTGCTGACCACATATAGTTTGGGTGATGGGCCATTCTCAGGACAGCAATGACAATGTTATGGTAGTGTGAAGATACTGGGGTTGAGGGAGGTCCACCGCCCAAAATATCTGTCCAAGAGCAGCTCTGTGATCAAAAACTGACCGCTTCATTTTTTCTGACTGCACACAGGCAAGATGGAGATATAGGGGGGAAGGGGGTTCCATAATGTGGCCAGTGCTCAATACAAAATAAAGTAATTCTGATATGTGAATATACAACAATGTTGCACCTGAGCTTGGCTCCCTAAGGGTTATGCATCTTATTTTCCTGGATATAAAACAATAGGACCTACCCAGGAACTGCCCTGAGCTGTCATGCAGATCATACTTGGCCAGAGCGACTGTGCGTTTGGTAAGTGGCCAGAGCATGCTGGGGTCTGAGGTGTAACAGGGATGTTGGGCATATTGCTCTACACTAGGTCTCACAGTCCTTCTCAAAAGCCTATGCCGCCAGTTCTGACAGAGGGAGCTAATTTAGGAGCCTCTGAGGAGACACATGCTTATCGACGCTTTTAGAAAGCAGGACTGACACAGAGAGGGACGCGGGGGAGGGGAGGTGTTAGAGATGCAGGGAAAACAGAAACGAGGTACAGAGATACAGATGTGGAGATTGGGCCAATCAGGTCAGGAGGTTCTGTCAGAGTGTTAGTCAGGGTGGAGTTTTGTGCAGTCCACTGGTTGGGAATGTCAGCATGTGGTTGGAAAGATAGATCGCTGCACAGTGGGGACAAAATACTAGTTAAGCTTCATATTTTTAGTGCATTTTATGTCTTTTGAGTACAAGGTGATTTTTGCTTTGAATTTATAAGCTCTTCAAAAAAAAAAGATGTTTTGAGTTTGGATGTGTCCATAGCATTAGCGCTGCCCATGCCCGCCTTACTCTGAGAGGGTGCACCAAAGGGACTAGTTTTGATTGGTAGCAATGGTTTCCACGACAGGTGGTAAGGATAAGTTAGAGAGCTAGTGGTGTTTATTGTGAGATTGATGATACAGTTTTCAGATTTAAATTAGAAACTTTTTGAAAGATGAATGAAATTATCACCATTCTAACATCCTTTCACTGCCCCTGTCAGTCTGTCCCCCTTCAACAGAACGCAAGAACAGTTTTCCCATGTGCTGTTTCTGGTCTCTTTTCTGTATCTCATGCCAACATGTTTTTGTTACTGTGCCTTTAAGGTATCATATGTAAATGAGCCCTGCTCTATTTGGCTGGCCCTGCATTCTGCCAAAAAAAGGCAGCCTAGGCCAAAACACTTCTTATGTCTTAAGTGTGAAGGGGTGGGACAAAACCGCTGTAGGCTTCATAGGTGTATATACTATATCAAATGATTTTATTTTTAAAAAGTGTTGGTGTTTCATGATGTGGACCCTTTTAAATGTTTTTCATTCACATAAACATGGCTATACTTTTGCTTTGCCATCAGTCCACCCTGTTATTGTTCATAGTAAGTGCCAGACATTTACCTCACTTTCTCTCTTTCTTTCTTTTCTAGACCTCATACCCCTTGACCTCCACTGGGACTTGCACGACTTGCATAATTTTTTCAGTTTGAGGATCTATTTTACTCTTAGATGGTCACTGCTCCTGAAGCTGCTCCTGAATAACCAGAGTGAATAATGTCTGCAAAGCAGTAAATCCCAGATGTTATTTAGGCTCTTCTTCCTATCCTTTAGTGCTGAGGTCACTTGGAGCTCCTGAACATGGCTGGACCTGGAAGACACAGACAGGCATCAGCTTTAGGCCCCCTTAATGGGGGTCTCATAGGCTAAGTCCTCCTTATCTCCTTTGGATTGAATGTCTCCTTTCAAATCCTTTGGTGGAGTGCTCTTGGTTCTTCGTTGATGGATCTTAAACTTGGTGCTTTAGATGATAAGCTGTGCCTATAGACACTGGTGGAGTGCCTATAGACACTTGAGCGTGGTTCTTGGATCAAGTCCCAGTTCCTGACCCCCTTACCCTGCACACCCTCCCTTTTTACTCAGGCCTTTCGGCCTTCGTTTCTTTGCGCCCTGTACGCCCGGCCTCCACCATTCGCCCCTCCCTGGCTACAGCAGTCCTCCCTCCCCACACCCGCCCCCACCCTCCACCACCTCACCATCCCAGTCCCTCCCCACACCACAGCCCCCACCCCTCCCCTCACATCACCATGGCCACCGGCACCACCACCACAGCCCGGGAGCACCTCCTGGTTGTGCGGAGACGCAGTCCACACATGCGCTACACCCTAGGTCCGGAAAACCTCCGCAGCCTGTCGGCGCAGGGTGGCAGCAGTGGGGCAGGGGCTTCCAGAGGGGGTGGCCCGGAAACAATTGGCCTGCAGCGAGCCAACAGCGACACAGACCTGGTCACGTCGGACAGCCGCTCCTCCCTGACGGCCTCCACGTACCAGTTCACTCTGGGCCGGGGGCAGAACCTCGTTATCTCCTGGGACATCAAGGAGGAAGTGGATGCTACAGACTGGATTGGACTGTACCACATTGGTGAGTACTGAGGGGGTGCCTTAATTCACGGCTGGTTGCAGCAAACACAGGAATTAAATATAGCAAAGCAGTGACCTTATGGCTGCAGACTCTGGAGGTTTGATTTGTGTGTTAACATTTGTGTGATTTAATGTACCAAAAACAGTCATCATTTATTGTAAACACAACCTTTTTTCCCTGTTCTTTTTACTGTACCTGTATGACTGAGATGTAAATTAGCTCTGTTCTGATTTGGTACCCTATATTGTGCCTCATTCCTAAAACAGCCCAGGCTGAAACACTCCTTATAACTTCAACATGAACTGGTGAAGCTAAACTGCTGTAGGCTGATATATGGTAATGCTTTAGTGGTGAATTCAGCATAGGCTGTTTTTTGCTGTTAAAATTGCACATATGGAGCATAAGGACTGCGGACTGAAGGTTGTTTATATATATATATGTGTGTGTGTGTGTGTGTGT
>JBBPCZ010000089.1:29933175-29947340 GCA_037974445.1 Brycinus macrolepidotus | reverse complement strand
TGTGTGTGTGTGTGTGTGTGTGTGTGTGTGTGTGTGTGTGTGTGTGTGTGTGTGTGTGTGTGTGTGTGTGTGTTGCAACTTAGTAAGGCTCCACAGAGAGTATCATATTCACTGGCATGCCAGGAATGCACCGGCTCCTCTAAAAGGCTGTCTTTGATATGCTTCAAGGTTCGCTTAGAAGAGACACACACCAAATGAGAGCAAAGTTCACTGACTTTTCTCCGTGTGACAGCAAGCATGCTTAACACTGGGTGGTGGTGAAGAGCAGTGTCAAAATTCACCAAAACTGTGGGGGTTTTTTTACAATTAAATGGAACATTTTCACATTTTCAATAAAATATAACACATTTGGGTGGCACATAAATATCTAAAACTCTTCTGAAACATTTTCTGAAATGATCAAACAGTTTGTAGAATACTGTGAAACAAAAATCTAGAAGGAACGAACCTGTTGATGATCGGAAAAAGATTGAGAAAGCTGTATAACATCAACAGTAAAATTAAATAATATTAATATCAAATGTCGAGGAAGGCACCTTATTGTCAATGGATCGTAATAGTGTGTTATTCATCATTTGTAAATCTTTTTGTCTTTGAAATACCCGACATACAGAATAAACAGTGTTCTGTAAGGATATAAAATAATTCATATAAAAGAATAAGAAAAAAATAATAGGTATATAATAATGCATATATAGAATAATACACATAAAATAAAAATTCAACTATGATGATTGTAAGTGATTCCAAAGTAATTGAACAGTAATAGCTGCATTATTCTTTCACTACACACATGCATCCATAGTTATTGCACCTGTTTTGTCATCATGTGGTCAGTAGACCTTGACAAAGGTAACACGTCTCAGCAGGCCGTGCGACCTGCAGTTAGCCGTAAAGCTCATAGAGCTCATCGCACACTCAGTGGACGTTCTGTGATTCATTAGAGTGCTTGTGTTGTGCCCGTAACTCAGAGTGTTCAGTTATGATGAGAGATCAGTACAAAAGGGCGCCCTGTGCCCACTCTTCAGGCCCATGAGCCTGATGTTTGAGTAGATAAGTGCGAGTGATACCTGTGTGTTGTCCTCCTGTCAGTCCAAAGCTAAGCAGAATCAGCATACTGCTTTCGTTTAAAGAATAGTGTGGCAAAAAGTCAAATACACACAATTTTCCCCGTCATCTGAGACATGTCCAGAGTCTAAAGTTTCCTTCTTTACTTTTGCACTTAAGGCTAGCAAGTAATGAAAGCTGATGTTTTTCCAAGTAGCATGCCTAAAACTTTCCACATGTGGTTTCTAACAAAATTCAGTCTATAAGATGGATGCTACTTCTGTTTTTAGCTATGCTAACATACTTCTGTCCATTTTCATAAGGAACAGTGTGTCATTCAATGTCAGAAACCATATAAGAAAGGCTAACTAGTAGCTAGTAAGCAATGAAAGCTAATATTTTTCCAGCTGACATCAATCTATGTTTACTTGGGAAAAAAAGACTGTTTATTTAGAAAATGGAGCGGAGAAGGCAACAAAAAAAAAACCCAAAGTGTGTGGCTCGTGCTCGCATAAATGTTCACCCGGGGTGGGGGGATGTAAATAAAGGAGTCTCTAAATGCATCCAACAGTACGAATTGAGGGTGAGTCCAAACACGAAGCTGAAGTCAGCAACTAACAGTCCTAAAGATGAGCATGAGCCTAAAGACAAGTGGAAAAAACAGAAAAGGCAGCAAGGCATAACTCACACACACAGCTTACTTCAGGGATGACGGTGACTGGACGGTTGGCTGCCGGGTCAAGCTGGTTTAAAGAGAGGGGAAAATAAATGAGGGGCAGGTGAGCGAAATCAGCAGATTAACAGAAACAAGGAGTAATTCAACAGAATTAGACAGCGAGTGGAACTAGGTGATGAGATAACATGGGCATGACCCAAGTATTTGGTGGAAGTGAGGTAAAACAAAAACAAACCAGGTGCTTCCCAGGCTCAGCAGTTCCGAAGCCGTGTAGGGCGTGGCACAGGCGTGGTTTCTAACACTGATTTCCACAAACCTGGACAAATTTCAGGCTTCAAGATGGATGCTACTGTCGTTTTTAGCTATGCTAAAATCCTGCTGTCCATTTCTGTAGGTAACGTAGCTAACAAGTAATTAAAGCTAATTTTTTTTTCTACGGTCCCCACAGTGGCGCAGTGGGTAGCGCTGTTGCCTCACACCTCCAGTGTTGGGGGTTCTAAACCGAGTCCTAGCCTTGCGTGTGTGAAGTTTACATGTTCTCCTCGTGGTGGCATGGGTTTTCTCTTGGGTCTCCGGTTTCTCCCACAGTCCAAAGACGTGTGTTAGGCGAACTGAGGATTCTAAATTGACTGTAGGTGTGAGTATGTGAGGTAATGGTGTGTGTATGTGTTTACTGCGGTGGGCTGGAGCCCCGACCAGGGTGAGTCCCTGCCTTGCGCCCATAGACCCCGGGATAGGCTCTGGGTACCCGCGACCCTAGTAAGGATTAAGCAGTTACAGAAAATGAATGATATGAATGAATATTTTTACGGTTAGCATGCCTTGCTTATATGGTTTCTGACTTTCTAAAATACTGGACAGATGTAGGCTTCCAGATGGTTGCTACTACTGTTTTTAACTAATGTACTTCTGTCCATTTTTATGGGAAGTCTGTGAGTGATTATTGAACAGCTCAACACAGTTTCAGACAAAAATGTGATTAAGGCCTGCAGTTTTAACTGCTAGTAAGCTTACATTAATTGTTAGCTGTATTAGCCTCTTAGCTCCAGTGAAAAACCCAAGAAGTCTTCAGAAACCAAACTTGTCTCTTTTGGCCAAAAGATTCTCTTTAATGAAGTCTTCAGATTCTTAACACAGTGCTGCACCTCACACTCTCTGGATATGGAAAGTGAGTAGCTGATTTGTAGTCCGAATCTGTTGTTAGTGTGGAAGTGAACAACAATGGAGGTAGATCATTGACAGCCATTGAGCTGCTTTAGCAGGCTCCACGCTGTGCCAGCCGTTGTGGTCCCTCCTCCTATTCATCCTCCCTCTCTTCATCCATCTCTGTAGCAGCGATCGGACACGGCTCTGCCAGCTGGCACAAATTAATTTAATATGAACATTTTCAACATTTAATCCAGTGGACGGACTGCTGCTGTCATCACAGGACGTGGTCAGATTGTCCCAGCCCAGTAAAGCCCACATGATCCGCCGGGACAGGAATACTCATTTACTCATTGTTGCAGAGCGCCACAGTTGAGAGGATGAAGGGCAATTTTAGCTTGGGACAAGCTCATTCAACTGTGGGGGGAAAAAAATTCTGTCAAATGTTTAACTCTTCCATTCACATTAGAGCTGAAGTCAAGACCACCTTTGTTGAGTCCAAGACTTGGACTCAAATATAGCAGTGTCACTTGATTCACTTGTTTTGCAGAGTGAGGTGGGGATTGGTGCTTGGAGAGTGTTGGCCATCACATGTTTTTAAAGGCATCTGGACTCGAATGAGGCAAGCTAGAATATTTGGCGAAATCAGTGGCCGACTACAAGGAAAGTCCCAGTCCAAATACCAAATACCAACACAAGATCGAGACCACAAAAAAAACGCCCCAAGTCCAGACTCGAGTTTGGAAGCAGACTCAAATAGTGCAGCCCTGGTTTACATGCTGGAACCGTTTTTCTTTCTCTTCTGTCTTCATCACAAGTGTTGAAAAAAAGAATACAGCTTCCCAAGTGTCGCAACCATCTATTTGGTCCTGTAATCGAGTTCTGCCCCCAGTGATGCCTCAGCCATCCATAGCTGGAAGTCCAAGAGAGCTCTTGCTCCATTTGGTTGGGTAGGATGGCCATCCCACTCAACCCAACGCTCCTTCACTCTCCAGTGCATTTCCTTCACTCTCCAGTGTTGGTGGTATTGTGTTGGTGGTATTGTATGTGATATGGAGAGGGTGGGTCCCAGCAAGTGGGTGGAACTGAACTTGACTAAATTGAGGAGAAAATTGATAAAAGTCGTATTTTGCGTGAAGGTGCCCCTCCCACGATTCCCTTTTATTGTCTAAAAAAACATAATTGGTGTGAATAGGCCTTGAGATGTCTGGCATCCAAGGCTTCACAAAAAAAATCAACATTTGGTTTATTCTACTGCTGGCAAAAATTGGAAAAATTCCTGATGGCAGTGGTGGTGGCAGGTATTTCCGTTGCTGTAATTTCTGCGGTAATGTTTACATTTTATTATTTTATTATGTTTTTTTCTCTATGCAAAAGGAGTCCATGTGCACAACAGTGACGTCATATAATAACAAAGTATCTGCTCTTTTTAAACCCTGGTATGATATCCACACTTATGAGTCAGAAATTATTCAACAAAACATAAGAGGAGGCATTCGAAGGCGTATACACCATGGAGGACCTAGGAGGGTTAATTGCAGTGTGTTAGCTTCTTATTCTTTTTTCCTGCTGTAGGCTGGACCAGAAGGACAAGTGGATGGGCAGTCTGTGACAGAGCACTGTCGAAAACTGGTCAGCTTCACGCTGTCTGGTATGTATTTTCGGACCCGTCTCTGTAGCCTCTGTGATATTGTTCTGTGTTTCTTGGAAGCCCCATTAATGGGACGAGGTTTAATCTTTATTGAAATGGTAAGTGAATTACAAGCAGGCCTCTCCCCATTACATGCACTGCACATCTTCACTGCCTCCTTGTGGACAAAAAGGGTGAGTACAATTAAAATTACACCAGACTCCTTTATAAGGTCATAATTGACTTCTGCAGATGGGTCATCCCTGTAACGGAGTAATCAGAAGTTAGCTGTATTTTCTTGTTGCCGAATCCAGTTTGAAAATATATAAATTATTAACAGTATGTGCACCAAATGTGATTCTTCGGATGGTGAAAATATTTAACATTTTTTTACACATTTAGTCAACTCTCACAGGTGACATGAAGTCTCTTGACTAACCACCACTGTCCAGCCCTGCTGGAATGGACACATCTGTCTCAGCAGCCTTTTCTGAATTTTTTTTTTGCACGCTTTCCCCTTTATTTGTTTACATATTGGGGGGAAAAATGAATAAAACGTTGTACAGGCATAAATATACCATAATGTTTGCACAGGGCGGTGTTAGATTCTGCAGATGGACAGTAATTGTGCTCTGCTGAGGATGGGGCTTTTATTGGCCGTGTGTTTGTGTTGTGTGACTTTGTTTTGCAGATATCCGTGCTCAGGGGCTGAAGAAGGGTATGTTCTTTAATCCTGACCCTTACCTGAAGATGAGCATCCAGCCGGGCAAGAGAAGCGGCTTCCCTGCCTTCACTCACCACGGCCAAGAGAGACGAGCCTCCATCATATCCAACACTACCAACCCTGTGTGGCACGGAGAGGTGAGGCTTACAAATATATTTTCTCTCTCTCTCTCTCTCTCTCTCTTCCTCCCTCTCTCTCGCATCAATAACTTTCTTAACTCTCCTTTTTTTTTTTGTAGAAGTACACCTTTGTTGCACTGATGACTGACGTTTTGGAAATCGAGGTCAAGGACAAATTTGCCAAAAGTCGACCAATTATTAAGCGTTTTTTAGGTCAGCTGACCATACCAGTGCAGAGACTTCTGGAAAGGCATGCAGCAGGGTCAGTGATCATCACTATTCACACACTGAATCACCTCAGAGCTTCTAAACATTTATACTTATATAACATATATAACTTCAGATTACTGTTTGTCGTTTGTCCAATAGTGTGGACCCACATACAGTGGTCCTTAGAGTTTAAAGAGTTAAAGTGAAACACCTTCTCATGACTTCAGTGAATGTGTGTGTGTGTTTGTTTCTGCGTTTGTGTGTGTGGGATCCAGAGATCAGCCCGTAACCTTTACACTGTGTCGCCGTTTGCCCACGGAACATGTGAGCGGTCAGCTTCAGTTTAGGGTAGAGATCACCTCCACTGGCCATGAGGGTGAGTAGATGTTGGTCAGTGGGATTTATCTTTTGTAAATATACTTTTACATTTACTTGAAATGTAGAAACAGTGGAAGACAAGGGCCTGTGTTATGGAAAACAAATGATGACTTTTACATTTATTCATTTACATAAATAATTTACATACATCAAATTTAAAGGCACAGGAACAGCCTGTTTAAATCTGCATGATGAGAGGTTGGAGAGATGGTCCAGTAAAAATGAATGAAAAACTGCACAAGTGCCATGAATAGACCTAAGGAAAAAAATGACTAGAAAAATAAAAGATGAGGCCCCTTTTAGATCTTAAAGACAAGAGCCCTAATGTGAGGTAGTTCAATAAATGCATGTAACCCTTGAGGGCAATATTAAGGGCAATGAGACAATAATACAGACCTTGAAAACCATAATAAGCACTGCATTTTGCCATCATGTGACTGTATTTTCACTGTGTTTACTTTCTTTCTATCTTTCTTGAAACACTGACATTCTCCCAAACACTCCCCCCCACACACTCACACATATAAACGCACGCACACACCTAATCAGATGCAATGGGCTCACTGCTGGGTGCTTCCTCCATGAATGGTGACCCAGGAAGCCCTTCCGATGACGAGGACATCATTCCTCCATCCTCTCGCGTGCCCAGGGGTCTGTCTCCCACAGGTTCTGAGGGCTCCCTTCACAGTGAGGCCTTCAGGGCCGATGAGGGTCCACTGGACCCGGACGAGGAGCGAATCCTGAGGGACAGCGCCCCTGATTCGGTCGAGGGAGCTGCCGGTTACACCCAGAGGCAAGTCTCTCTGAATGACTATCTGGATGCTATTGAATCTCCAAAGGGCCCCGGAGACCGGCCTCTGGGTGCGGCCTCCCCAAAACTGCGCTCCAGCTTTCCTACAGACACACGGCTAAACGCCATGCTGCACATAGACTCAGACGAAGACGAGGAAGGACACGCCTCTCACGAGGCACCGCTAACCAATGGAGTTCAGGTAGCAGGAGGACAAGGGCCGTCTGAGCAGGAGCAGAAAGAGGGAGAAGGGAGTCGCGTTGGTGACGAGGAGCCGCTGGCATCAAGTAGTGGTCCCACCAAGAGCCAAAACGGCGGAGCAGAAGGGAGCCAGGAAGGAGGGGCCAGCTCAGGACTGACGACTTCTTCTCAGCAGCCTGCATCCACAACTCAGGTGGGCAGCTTGACGTTTAAATGATATAATGTCTTGGCAAACATGCTTGAAAATCTCTAATTCTGGTCCAGACAATAAACTAGGGATTCCAAGCATGAACCCAATTTTCCCACCCAAATGTCATTTTATCAGTTCCCACACACTTGCTAGACATCCGCTATCACAAGATGCTACCAGACCGGGAAGGGCAAGACTAGTACTTGATTTTGCCCATGAAGCCCCACAGCATCTTTTCAAACAGCTGCTAAGCCATCATCATTGGGCAGCTTAACACACTTGGAGGAGAACACTAACTGCCAATTCTGTTATGTAACAGACACCTGCACTGACTAGCATGGCACAGTTTGATGGGAGAGAATGAGGCCAGTCACTCCCAACAGTGGATGGCTGTGGCATCGCCAGGGATGAAACTTATGATCTCCCGAAGATAGCCCCAGCACTTAGATGGTTGTGCCGATTTTATTTTTCGATTGCTGTTCCAGTGTGGGAACCAATTAGATTTACTTGTTCTTCTGAAAGCATACTATGCATAAATCGGACCTAAAATGGACACAAATCAAAATTACAATGATACACAGTGTCAGTGACACAAAGCACCACTCTTGTGAAATGCTAAAAGTTACCTAACAGCACCCTCCTGTGGAGACTGAGTGAGTTTATTAGTTAATTTTCTAAGTCGCTTATCCTGACCAGGGTCGCTGGGCTGCTGGAGCCCATCTCTCCCCTGAAAGACTGAAAGGTCGCCAGTCTATCGCCAGTCTATCTAATATGTGTCAAATAAATAAATAGTATTAAAGTACATTTTTTTGTTACACATCACCGTCTAGGATATGGAAGGGGCTACATGCAAAGAGGGAGCCAGCGAGGAGGTGTTTGTGCCAACAGAAGCTGTGGCCTCTGAAGCCTCAGCAGCCAGCATCAGCGTAACCAGTGAAGGAGGAGCCAAACAAGAATCCAGCAGCTCTCAGGAAGAGCCAGGCAGCTCCAGGAAAGCCAACGGGTTGGAAGATGCCGGGGACGTGTGGAGAAGAAGGCAGAGTTTACGGACGTCAGGGGACAGTCCCCAGACAGAAGGAACAGGGTCGCCAGAAACGCCAAGGGCATCTGCAGCCGATCCAGCACAAGTTGCCACAGAAACAGATGGAGAGTCAGGTACACTTTATCGAAATTCATGTTTAACAAACTTTTCTTTGTTGGTTTGTCCAGTGTAATGAGTCTAATGTGCCTGTAGGAGCCAGCGCTCAGGTTAACGGTCATCAGCCCGTCCGCTCACTGCCCGCCGTGCGCCACAACATAAGCCGCTACCAGAGAGTGGACGAGCCTCTACCACCAAGTGAGTCTGTGTGTGTTTAGTCAAGCACAGTCATGTGTAAACAGGCCTCAAATCAGGGTCCCATTGTAGGGAGAACTTCCAATGGTGGTGACTGAAACGAGGGGTCCCTCTGTCTACAATACAAATATAACCATTTTATTTACTATCGACCCCATTGAGCCTATACGTGTCTTCTTAGTGTTTATATGGAATATTGATGATAGTAAAGTAGTGGGAAATAAGTTGTATGTAGCCCTCCACCATGAATGTGTTCTCGGCCGAATCATCAATGCAAAACTATTCATGATCGTATTCATAATCATTTTGTGTCATAGCTTGTTGTAAGAAAGCCCTTTATACGCATTGAACTCTTTAGACGTCTGGTTCCATTCAGCACCACTGTGAACAATTCTGACCATTTTTTGGAGAAATCTAATCTAATTACAGAACGTTAGGGAAATCTGTGGATTTGCTCCTTAAGGATCCATTAGATATACTGCTAGACTGATGGATTGTTTTGGCTTCTGACAGTAAGGTCAAGTATAGACAAACAAACCCTGAAAATGTCAGAAAGTCTTCGATAGCAAAAGCAGACCTTGGTGTGGAGCCAGTGTGACGCTAAATACCTTGAAGTGGGTCAGGATGACCGTAGATGGCCTGAGGCCTTGCACAGCTCTAGTGTTCCATCAAGTGTTTAGCAGATTCAGCAAAGTATAGATTTTAATAAGCATTTAATATGTATACATATTGCCACTGTTGGAACAAAACCATCTCCAGAATGACAGCTTTACAGGAGGAAAAGAATTCATAACTTATAGTGGCAGTCGATATAAAAAGACTAAAAGGAGACTAATAAACAGGTCATTTTGGAACTTTTTAGTTTTGTGATTCATCATTAATTTTTGACTGAAATATGTAAAAATATTTTTCAAACATGCAACAAAAGTGGAGATCCATGCTTTATTCCAGTGTCACCGCTACGGTATTTGGATGACTAACCAGAATGAAATGCAATATTGTGTGTTAAATACAAGGTGAAAATTAAAATAGAGGAAATTTCCTTGTTTTCATACGACCAGTGACAAAATTGCTTTTGTTTAACACTGCCCTTTGGGTCACCCTCCTGTCTGATTTTCCCAAAAGGTTTTTTCAGTAATGAAACTGTTGGACATCAGTCAAAACCTTGAAACTTGCCATTTCTTACAAACAGCTGTTTTTTGAGCACAGATTGTTGCCTGTGTCTGTGTTTTGTAGACTGGGAGGCTCGTATCGACAGCCATGGGCGCATCTTTTATGTGGACCATGTTAACAGGACCACCACCTGGCAGCGGCCCACAGCCCCGCCTGCACCTCAGGTGCTGCAGAGGTCCAACTCCATCCAGCAGATGGAGCAGCTCAATCGGCGGTTAGAAACACACACACACACACACACACACACACACACACACACACACACACACACACACACACACACACACACAATTGTAGCTGTAACTAATTTCATTCTGTTACATGTTCTTAAGTAGAAATTTGATGCACTTGTAATGAATTATTTTGGCGAGTGCAGGGCTCTACTATTTACTCTAACATTTTAATTCATTACATTTACTTAATAATTCCAATATTGCGCATAATTTTTGGGGGGTACATTTATATGCCATATCTGTACCTCCTTGCAATTGGTCATATTTGAGGTTTTATTGGCATTTTATTGTAGGTCATTTCAGAAGACCACTGTCCATTATTCTGACCTTAGTTCAGAAATGTTGAAACTATGTACATAATACCTTTTAAATGGCCATTCCACTATAAAGAGGGCAATATCACCAAATTTTCATAATTCCTGCATTGTTGAGACATAAACAAAAGTCCTTCAGCATGCTCTGATGTGAAAAACCGATGCACTTCTTGACTCTTTGATTTCTTTGCAGACTATATCATCCGCGCACAAGTGCTCACTTAGTGATTCCGGGCCGGATAAGACCTCAAAATCCACTATCCGCTTCCTTAAAGAGCAAAATGCCATTTTTAATCCTCACTGACGCAAAAGGAATCACTCCTAAAATGCCATCTCCTAGTCACCACGGCAACCCTTTCCATTTGGCCTTTATTGAGCTCTCGCACTCTTTCAATTCGCTTATGCCTTTGACGCTGTCGTTTTCTTTGTGCCGGCCGTTCATGCTCTCCATTTTTTACCTTTTTGTGCAGGTACCAGAGCATCCGGAGGACAATAACCAACGAGCGGACAGATGAGCAGGCAGCAGAGATGCCCGCTGATGACACTGACCTGATGCATCACTCCATTCCTGGTACACACTAAAAAAGTCACACCCACTGATTTGCTGTGAAATGCTTCATTGTAAAGAATCTTGCTATCCAAACCCACTAGTGAACCTACATGTGTCTTGATACGTCAGTTGTGAATGATGATGATTGTAAAATGGAAAATCTGAACAAAGTAAGTTTGTTTTGCTTCACAATGCCCTGCATGTACCCCTCCACCATGAATATATTTTTAAAAATCAGGCCAAAATTTCTCAAAATCGTAGTAAAACAGTAAGATATAGGACAACATTTTCATAACAATTTCATGGAATAGCTTTCTCTGAGGGAGCTTTTAAGTAAAATAAAGTAAAGTAAAGTGCCCCCTTATAGTCACACGTGAAAACACTGCAGCACACAGTGTGAACAGTGTGAAATTCTCTCTCTGCAATTAACCCATTCACCAAGTGAAGCAATGGGTTGCCACCAATGAGGGACGCCTGGGGAGCAGTGTGTGGGGACGGTACCTTGCTCAAGGGTACCTCAGTGATGACACTAGTAGTCCTGGGATTCAAACCCCCAACCTTTTGATTGCAGGGGCAACTCCCTAACCACTAGGCCACCAGCTGCCTCAAGATATTTTGTATCATTCACCACCACTGTGAACAATTCCGAGTCAATAAGTTTCTCTATGATGGTGCTTTTTACAAATTAATTATGCATAAATTTAGCAAAATTGAAATTTCCATATTACGGTCAAATGTACTTAAAAGAAATATGCCCCCTAACTCCATGTGTATATTAGTCCATCAGCCAAGATGTTTATTGTTTGCGTCTTTATCTTTGACACAGAACTAATGTATTTAATAAGTAACTTCAGACTGTGCCAATATGACACACTGTTATTTCTAAAAGTGTATAATAATGCAGACAGTGTTTCAGCTCTGTTTTTAGCCTTGCAGTTTACTGTACTTTTTCCGTTTTTATGTCACATTTTGTTACCAGAGTACCGCCGGGATGCGGCGGTGGGGCCCACCAGTTCTCGCTCACGACTCTCTCTGCTGCTGCAATCGCCCAGCGCCAAATTCCTCACCAGCCCTGACTTCTTCAGCGTGCTCCATTCCAACCCTGTGAGTCCCTCTCTCCCTGTCCCTCTGTCTGTTTCACAACACCATCATTTCATTACTCTTAAAGGGGAAGTCTGGACAAAATGAAAAATGTGCCCACTCACTTCCTCCTGCGGCACTGCCATGGTCTCAAGAGTGATATTTTCCATGTTTAATACTAGGAAAATCCCCTTCTGATAACATATCTTAAAGGTATGGCTTTTTCGCTGGCTTGCTAGCTGATAGCTAATACTTTTTTCATGAGAAGTCTGAAAATACTCAAAGTACTGCTAGCCTGTACAAAACTGAGGACCATCAGTGTTGTGTGAAGCAGTAATGGCCACTGTTACAACAAACCTTCATCACTGTAAAGTACCTTTTAAAGGAATTAAATGTATACTTATTAATTTTTGAAGGCCTATATGGAAAATAAGTAAATGTATATATTTATACATTTTTGTAACCTTTGTAGAACCCTGTCCCCTGCTGTGGAAAGCCAGTAACTTAGCCATTTGGGTGAATGGCCAGTAACGCAACGCTAACCTTCTCCAAAGCTACTCACCCTGTGAAAAATCTTCAGACATTATGACTGTTCACACTGTCACAACAAACCTGCATCACCAAAAGGACCTTTTTAAGGAAGAAAACACACACACACACACACACATACACAGATAAATAGCCTTCATAGCATAAACGTAAAATTAACCTTAATCATCATCAAAGACACAATAAGACAAACATTCTTTCTCTCTTTTCTCAGAGTGCCTACCGCATGTTTACAAGTAACACGTGTCTGAAACATATGATCAGTAAGGTCCGACGGGATGCGCACCACTTCGAGCGCTACCAGCACAACCGAGACCTGGTCACCTTCCTTAACCTGTTTGCCAACAAGCAACTCGAGTTGCCGCGAGGCTGGGAGATGAAGCACGACCACACCGGCAAGGTCAGCCTCTGCCGTCCGGGAGCCATATACAATGGACCCTGGTCAAAGGACAAGTGAAACACACTTTTACACATATTAATGCACTGTTTTTTTTTCTCTGTTTGGCTAGTGAAAAACGTTATGGCACAATGTAATATTTTATATCTTTAAATTAAAATAAAAATAATGCACCAAAAATATTAAAATGTGTTCATTACAGAGGATGTGCAACTTTTCACTTACATAGTCAACGAAATATGTACTCTGACTGCGGGTGGTAAAACCTTTGCATAAGACTGGCCTTAGATGCACCTAGGCATAACTTCGGTTGACGGTCTTGGACACTGCTTGCAATCCTTGAATGTCTGACTCCTCTGCATGCTCTCCCCTGCAGCCGTTCTTCGTGGACCACAACTGCCGTGCCACCACATTCATAGACCCCCGCTTGCCCCTGCAGAGCGCCCGACCCAGCAGCCTCCTGGCCCACCGGCAGCACCTCAGCCGCCAGCGTAGCCACAGCGCCGGCGAGGTGAGCACACGGCACCTGGTGAGCCCCCCTCATTCATCCATCCACTCGTCAGCCAGCCGGATCAATTTGGGATCAATGTGGTTGTGTCTTTTCAACAGCCGCTGGAAGCAGAACCTGCATTGCTTGCTTAATCCAACATACACAAGATAAACATCCTGTTCCTGTTTTCTACCACAGCTAATGAGTCATTATGCTTTAGTAATCAGTAGATACACTGTATTTAGAGCTCTCGGCAGGTCTACTCCATGGTTTCCTGCCTTGGTGCAGAGCAGATTGCCCTCGTTGCTGAGTCGGAATTGTCCTCGCTCTATGTGTATTGGCATGGTGTACCTAAATTCATTCCCTAAGTCCTAAATCCCTCTATCTTCATTACATGTGAAGGCAACTATAGACAGTATTAAAAATATAAATCCCTTTAACCCACTGCAGCACCTAGAGAAGAACTGCCTGCAAGATAAGGTTCGCAAGTGAGCACGTAATTACAAACTGTGTTGGAGAAAAGTACATCAGTAATGAATTACGTAAATTCTTTAATGGGAGAAGAATCTAAACCCAAGGCTGTGACTGAAGGAATCGTGTCATCCCCATAGAATTTTAGTCAAAGGTTTGGACACAGTCGAATGGATCCAGGCTTCCATTCTTCAGTAGTATTTTAAGGCCCCACATCTAGGGGTACCCGTTGCTGTTATCAGCGTTTATGCAGCGTGAATGCATGGTAATGTAGCTGGCATTTCCAAATGGCTGATGCTGGATTGGATCAGTGGGAGGGACGGGAGCAGCGCCGCCACACATATGTTGAGCAGACATTTATAGTGATCACTCCTTTCGCACTATATATGTATATATATATATATATATGTGTGTGTGTGTGTGTGTGTGTGTGTGTGTGTGTGTGTGTGTGTGTGTGTGTGTGT
>JBBPCZ010000089.1:29900038-29928051 GCA_037974445.1 Brycinus macrolepidotus | reverse complement strand
CTTACTTTCACATTCAATATATTTCATGAGGTTAACTTATACCCTCCTTGTGGTCAGTCTGCACAAGATTAACAAGCTTGTTTGATTTGTGGTCCCTATACCCTCCTTGTGGTCAGTCTGCACAAGATTAACAAGCTTGTTTGATTGTGGTCCCTTTAAATACAAGACAAGCATTCAATCTACGTCAGAACGTCAGAGCGTCAAAAAAAACTCTGTACAGCGTCGTTGGCAGGGCGGCCAGGGCGAATTTTGACGCTCTCGCCGTCGGCGGTGTGAACGCACGGTAAGACTTATTAAACTGGATTTTATAATGGCCAAATATAATCAAAACAATTGTTCAGCCTTACCTATGAAATGTAATCCCCCTTGGGATCTGGTTTGGAGCGTACAGCGGTTTGTACAGCCCCAGGCAGCACATCTTTATCCACTATTTCACTCCACAGCAGAGCTTCTCGCAATATGGCGGTGACGTTGACGTACGATGCAGCTAGTCATGCGGCGTCTATCTATATATGTCTATGGTAAGATCTATATCTATGGTCTATGCTCCCCTGGGAATATTTATTTGAACTCAAGGCTTTGGGGGTTGTTTAGTTATTTGCATTTTATTTATTGTATTTTCACTAATTTTTTGTTAAATTAATTTTTCAAAGCCTGAAAAGAAGTACACAGAAGGGGAGAAATTTTGTTTTATTTTTGTATTGTAGTTTGAAGTGATAATTTTGTGTACTTTAAGAAAAAATGGTTTTGTTATTGTTCTATTGTTATTATTATGATAATAAAGTATTTTTTTATTTATAACTTTGCCCAAATTCTGTCCTGGGTTTTAACTAATTAATAACTAATTAAACCAATTAACTAAAAATCACAAAAACACTTAAAGGTCATGCAAATTAATTCAGATTTAGCAATTTGATGATTCATCCACCTTAATTATTAAAAAATATCGATATCGGTATCGGCGATACTGGCCCTGTATTTACTTGGTATCGGATTGATACCAAATCTTGTAATATCGCACACCACTACCAAACACCCTGGACAGGCCACCAGTGCGGGTCAGACACACACAGTCACACACTGGGACAATTTAGCATCTCCAATCCACCTCCATGTCTTTGGACTGTGTGAGGAAGTGCCAAGTGGAAACCTACAGGAAAAACATGAGAACTCCAAAAAGAAAGGACCCTGGGCACCCCGGCTGCATTGAAAATCTAGCCTGCATTATTAAATACTCAGCTGTGAAAAGTAATTGGCTTACTTTATAAATTATGATAGCTTACCAAATTTGATGCAGCCTATTTCATAAGATGTAGGTCACAGAGCAGCTCTGGTGAAGGGAGCCAGCATTCTTGGTTTATTCCTAATTGCAGGATGGAAACTGTTCCTAGAAACAGGGATAACCTTATCACAAATGGTAGGATGACAAATGAAACATTTGGAACATCTTGATGAAGAGTTCCTTCTTTAGGAGCCTGAGATTTATCTATAACTAGTTGCAAGAAATTAGGCTCCAATTAAGCTCAAATTAGATACAGCTATCGCACGCATAATTCAGATGTAAACCATGGAGCTAACCACAAAACAGGGGTACAAAGATAAGAAATTAGAAGGAATATACAGTTTTGTATATAGGTAAATTGGCATAGTACAGGGAGTCACATTAATAGTAAAAGGAATAGGGCCAAGGACAGATCCCTGTGGTACTCCACAGGATATGGACAAGTAAGACTTGCTAGTAAGACAGCTCAGGGCAGTCATGGAAAGCCCAATAGTGATTAAGAAGAAAGTCATGGTCCACTATATCAAACACAGAGCTCACATCTAGCAGGATCATCAGAAATCCTGAATTAGCTGCAACCGAACATTGTTTGTTACTCTGAGAAGAGCTGTTTAAGTGCAGAACAGTGAGGCACAGTATCCAGACTGGGTTTTTTTCATAGGGATGGTTATGAGTGAGGTGTCCTGAAGATGAGTAGCCACTATTTTTTCCCAGCACATTTAATGAAAAGGGTTTTGAGATTGATCTGAAGTTAGCCAAGACATTTGGCTCAAGTGATGGTTACTTGAAGAGGAGGTGGATAATAGCCCCTTTGAGAACAAGTGGAAGGTAGCTGTGTTCTCAGCCAAACAGAGCTCCTGTACATTCCAGGCGATGCATCCCCAAGACCTGACCTTGTCATCACTCCCACATCAGACGCATGGAATCTGTTATTTTAGATGATGATCTCTCATTTTCATCTCACAGCTTGCACTCTTTGAACATCAAGCACAGGCGGCTTGACCTACCTTTTTAAAAGTTGAAAACTTACATGAAAAATTTTTTTGGTTTTGGTATCTAATTGGTGGAACAAACTTCTCCTGACTGATGAAACTGCTTAAGTGAGGGACGTGTTTTTGTTATAGACTACAAAGCACCCATATACATCACTGTGGATAAGAGTGTCTGCCAAATGCCATAGATTAGCAAATGTTTTGGTATCTAATTGGTGGAACAAACTTCTCCTGACTGATGAAACTGCTTAAGTGAGGGACGTGTTTTTGTTATAGACTACAAAGCACCCATATACATCACTGTGGATAAGAGTGTCTGCCAAATGCCATAGATTAGCAAATGTTATCAATGAGTTGCAGCAAGAACATTGATGGACAACTAATGTTGTTGGCAAATTATTCAAGGCACATTTTCAATTTCATAATGATGGCCTCTACATTTTTCCAGGTGACACTAGTAAAAGAGAACAAAGGCTATGCATTCACCGTTGGTAGATCTGAAGTAGGCTCATGAGGAGAGGAGGAGCTGGGAACATGATCCCTGAACACTTATCTCCTGTAACCTCCATAAAATAAGACACCTGTGGCACCAGAGGCTGATGTAGTGAACAACCTTATAGAAGTGCCAGGATTTAGTAAAATTTTGAGAGATCTTGAGTGTGTCTTTCGGTGCTCACAATAAGCCATTTAATGGACCGTAAGACCAGAGTTTCTGCTGGCGAGAAGTGTCCAGCTGTTTTCATTTTTAATAATTGAGGTGTAAATATTTATGGCAGGTGGAGAAATATTAAACAAACAGCACAAAGATTATAGAACTCCACTGATTCAGCTACTGATGAAGCAGGACAGGAAATACTTTGGAGATCAATAGAAAGGTCAGTACTTGCTCAATCATGATGCAGCAAGAAACTTGGGTTCTTTATGTATAAACAGTAAAAGTTTATGTATAAACACTAAAAAGAAGCTTGGCATAGGATTGCTATAGTTAGCCAGACTGTTCTAAAGGTCATGTTCAGCGTTTCCACCACAAAAACATTTATTTGGAACTCTACTACATTACATTTAACCATGCCATAGTTGTCATGGCAGATGTCATGTGACAGATTATGACCATTAATGTAACATTGTTGTTACTATTCCAAATAATTGATCTGACAAATACTACTTTTGATGTCCTGACAGCACATGCTAATCAGTAGTCATGACATCAAACATTCGGTAACAGTATAATCTGGTAAAGGTAATATAGTACTGCTATACATGATTATTGACAATGTCATGACAACTTATGGCAGCACAGAACATCTGCCATGACATGTTTATGGCATGTTTGTGTCAGTGTTACGTAGCAAGTAACGTGTTACCGATTCTTCTTTCATGTACACATCCGAGATCAGAACTGAACATGACGGTTCACAGAATGCTGCTGCTCCAAGTCACTTTTTCTCACATGAATTTCTGCTTTTATCACACTCATTTACTTAAAGTTATAGTTTATCACACTAATTTAGTTTTTCCTTTTTTAAGAACTAGGCTGACAGAGCCTATAACAAACGTCTTTACCTTATATGTCGTTTCAAAAAAGATCACAATGTACGTGATCTTCATAATGTTCTGATCCTCGTTTCCTCAAGTTCCTTAAGCTTCACATGTTCTAAAACTGTGTGACATGGCATGATGTGTTCATCGTTAATCGACAGCTTGGGGCCATAGTTTTAGTACAAGATCTATTATGCATCACCATAAACCGAGATGGGCTCTTTAAATGATACAAGCTTCTGACAACATTTAATCATTCTGTAATTAAGACTTGGTTTGATATACTTTTATTTCTCGCTCAACGCTCCATCTAAGAATACTTACACGCAGTGCTAGTGGACAGCACATTGTTGTTTCTCTCATGACTGAAGATATGAGAGTTTTACATCAGTGTAGTCCTCAGAGCAGAAATACAGACCATGCTATTTCTTTCTTCCAAAACAAACAATTAAAAACACTAAAGGAGAACAGCAATTGAGGTCACTTCATTCCTGACAGTCATCCGTCTTCAGAGCTGTTCCTTTCGTTTCACTTTCACCTTTATCTTCTGCTTTAGAACTTTGCCATTCAGGAAAAATAAGGTTCTTCAGCATCTCAATCCTCTCTTCGTCAGTCAGTGTGTCAAACTCTTGGACTGGCACCTACAATAATAAGAGGAAGAATGAATGGTCTGTTTTCAGTCAACAACAAAGATTCACTACACTGGTGATTTTTTTTTTTCTACAGCTGAGTAGCCAAGATTTTCACTGCCAGAAGTTTCTTCTTTGTTGCAGCGAAGCTGGCAAATCAAACAAGTAACAGGAAGCATATACCCCTCCAACCTCCAGCATAAACTGCATGCTAATTAGCAGGGTATAAGCTTACAATACTTGTTAGCTACTTGAACACCACAGGATAAAATCAAAGAAGCACTCTGAACACCAAACATGTTCCTATAACTATCGCTTTCATGTATACATCGCTCAAGAAACACTTTAAGGATCCTGAAAACTTGATCTGATAGCAGGAACACCTACCACAACAAGTTCATAACCTAGTAGTTTGAGGTGACGAATTTTTAAGGCCAGGCGGCTGCAAGGATGTGTCGTACCAAAGCAGAAAGCAGATGAGGAAGCACAGACCACTGCAATCCTGTATTGGTAAAAACAGTAAACAATTCATTCTATTTCTGAAAAAAGTGCATCTTTAAATAAGCATGTTTAGCAAATACACCACTCAGCCATATTATAACCACCTGCCTAGTATTATGTAGGTCCCCTTCAAAACAGCTCTAACCTGAAAGTATTCCGGTCCATGGAGGCAATTACAGGACTCAAAGGATTTAATGTTTTGGTCCAGATGCCACAGAAGTCTTCTTCAGAAGTCTTATGGAGTCATAGCACGAGGAGGATCTGCACAATATTAGGCAGGCTGTTTAAATATTATGGCTGATCTGTGTATATATACCATACACTCGCAAGTCTTAGTATAACAGTATGAGTGGTAGGGGGCTACAATTGATGTTGTAGCCCCCTACCAACATCGCTAAATGTTGACAGGAAAGATTACCTTCGTGGTTTTTGAGATACTACAGAAAGCTCTTCAGGTGAGCTACAGGCATCTTTGGCTTCTGGTGATAATGTGATCACACAGTCTGAAACGGAAACAAATATCACAGTTACACATAAATGTTGAATAACAGCCAGTTTCGAAAGAATCAGTCAAAATCCATCTTGCATCTATAAACCACTGATTTGTCCTGACCTCACAAAAGTCTTATTCAAAGTCTTTTTCTCTATAAAGAAGTTTAAACATAAAATCTCAATTCTCACTACAACTTAGTGTATACAATTAAATACAGAGCACACAAATGTAACTGGAAAAAACTAATGACATGTCTACTAACACAACAGACACCCTATCTGGCGCAGCAATTCTGAGAGAAATTATATTAATTGAACTGTGCCAGCATGAAGGGCAGTGGACCTTACCAATGAAATAGGTACTCTCTTCAACAACAGAGTCCCTCACAGCTGCCTCCCCAACCAAATTCTTCAGAGCACTAACCAGCCCAGCGTTTACGCAGAGCTTGTCAGAAAAGCGGAGACCGTCGAGCTCTGGGATAGGCAACACCGTGGGAGGAAGGAGAGGGTTGTCCAGCCGCAAACACAGACGCAGTATGTGTAAGTTTAGCTCCACATCTTTATACAATGGCCTGCCTGTAAGTTAAAACAGAGTGAAACAGCATCCAGGTTAAGCTTAAAGATTGCTTTAAAGAGGAAAGAAACTGCAGGATTTCAGTAATGCATGTTTGTTTACAGTCGTAAATTAGCCACAAACTGTGTGTTGGGGAGACTAGGGATTGACAAAGGGTAAATTACATCCAGCAATGACATTACCATGTAGTAGATCACCCCTAATGCCAACAAAACAGCTCTGACCCATCAATGCATGGGGTCCACAAGACATCTGAAGGTGTTCTGAGGAATCCGGACCAAAACTTAAGCGGCAGATACTTTAAGTCCTGTGAGTTGTGAGGTGGGGCCTCCATGGACCGGACTAATTTATCCAGGACATCACACGGATGTCTGATTGGATTGAGATCTGGAGGTCAAGTCAACACCTTGAATTCTTGTCATGTTCCTCAAACTGTTTCTGAATAATATTTACAGTGTGGGAATGTTCATTATCCTGCTGAAAGGAAGGGAATACCGTTTTGCCATGAAGAGGTGTATTAGGTCTGCAACAGTGTTTAGGTAGGTGGCCCATGTCACATGAATGCAGGACCCAAAGTTTCCCAGCATCACAACGGCCACCTTGCATTCTTCACATAGTGCATCCTGGTGCCAGCTCTTCCCCAGGTGAGCGAGACACACGCGCACACACACAGCCGTTCACATGGTGTAAAGGAAAATGTGATTTATCAGACCAGGCCACCTTCTTCCTTCTTCATGCACATTGTAGGTACTTTTGGTGGTGGATAGGGGTCAGCATGGGCACCCTGACTGGTCTGCAGCTACACAGCCCTTTCTATCAGAGCCAAAATAGACTTTTTCTGTGGGATCAGACCAGACGGGTTAGTCTTCACTCCGAATGTACATGAATAAGCCTTATGTGCCCATGACCCTGTCATCAATTGTCCTTGCTTGGGGCACTTTTGGTAAGTACTGACCACAGCATGCCAGGAGCCCCACCAAGTCCTGCTGTATTGAAGATACTCTGACCCAGACCCAGTCTCACCCTAAATAGTCATCATAGTTTTGGTCCTTCTCAAAGTTGCTCAGGTACACTCACCCATTTTTTCTGCTTCCAACGCATCAAATTCAATAACTGACTGCTCGCTTGCTGCCTAATATATCCCACCCACTGACAGGTGTCACTGTAATTAAATCATCAACGTTATTCACTTCACCTGTCCGTAGTTTTAATGTTATGGCTGACCAGTGTAAATGGTCAGTGTACCTGATAAAATGACCACCACGTCTTTCAAGTGGCATTTAGCATTCTGTATACTACCTGTCTGTCCTAATGCTATTCATTCAAAAATACACAAAATTATACTGACCTCCCTGTAGAAGCTTGTCCAGATGGTCCTTCTGAAGCAAATTCTCCAGCAGAGCCTGAGGAAAGTGCTCTAGCACACAGAGACAGCTCAGTGCTTTCAGAAGGTTCACACTGGACATTCTGGGGTGATAGGACTCCAGTACGTGAGTAATAGCAGCCAAAAACCTGAAGTGAGAAGAACCCAAGGCAGAATCAGTGCTGTGGACAACATATACATATCAGGACATTATCAAAAGGAGCCTCTTCTACATGGGTAGCTAATAATGGGAGACAGATGCTTACTGCACAACGATACAAGATAAAGCTGTTCCACAATCTAACAATCTGGTGCTGAATGAACACTCACTTGTTCCGATTTTCTTTTAGGTCATGGTTGAGAGAGGAGTAAGTTTTCAAAACGCTGAAGAGGTCTTTGAGTGTGAGGCTGTCCGGCTGCTGTATCACTCTCTCAGCAAAAGTGTCCAACAAGGTGACGGGGCGGAACCGAAGACCCTCAAACTCCAACAGGAAGAATATCACCTAGACGTCAAAACATGAGACTAACTGTCCAAACAAAGGTGATGTCAGCAGAAGGATTCCCTGAAGAGCATATTTATGAAGCTTAATGGCACTGTTGGTGAACCTTAGAGGTGCCGTTACTACTTAAGGTTCCAAGAAGAACTGCACTCACTTGATCACATGTTTAAATATAAAATTCAGAACATGTAGAAAACAGTTTACTTGACCAAAGGTAATTTTGGTCTGACTGAAATGACAGGATGATTACAAATGTTTGCAGATAACTGCATGAGAAAATGAAATAGATTTGTGACAAATGTGTAATAAGTTCTTGTGCTTTACGTCTGAATAAGGGGCTTTTAATGAATGGTACCCAGTAGGTATTATCAAATTATCACCTGGCATATTATCAATCAGAACTAGAAGTTGATCCAATGTGCTTTATGGATAATGACAAATAAATAAAAAAAATCACAAGGCCCACACATTTGTGTGGTCTAGTTTAACCTTAAAAAACAAGTTTACAGGTAACCATTAGCACCATCTCTTGCTCTCCTGCTCCTGTCTACAGACTGCAGACATTATGAACATCTAACCTGTTTGTTGCTCCACATAGAGAGTGTATTGGCCAGGTGGTCTGAGATGTAGGAGAAGAGAGAATAGTTTCGGTAGCGGAGCTCCCGGCAGGACTTCAGCACCACCAGCAGCTTGTTAAAGGGGATGCCATGCACGTTTTCTAGAGACGAACAGCAGAAGAACACAGCACGAGAAACAAGGTCAAGCTGATCTAAGAGTGTGTAAAGAAAGTGTTAAGGATTTTTTGTTTTCAAAAAGCACTGATCACATAACTGGAATGAGTGGTTTCAGTTTAGAGTCAAGGGACATTAATGAATCAAAAAAAAAAAAAACAGACAGAAAGACCAAAAGACTACATAAAAAAAACTTATCAAATCAGTTCAATATTAAACTTGCATAGTATTCTGAGAACATGAAAATACTTCCTGGAGACGTTTCAAGCTTTCCGGTTCAGTCATAGGCTTAATGTGTGTCTGAGAGACCTGCTTTTATTGTCAGATGGGACGGTATGAATGATAACTATAGGTGTATCAGTAAGGCTCCGGGCAGACCGCTGGGCAACATTATTATCATGATAAATGACTTCACAGTATTCCACACTATGTAAAATGTTAAATAAAAATACACTGTAAACCTGTGTTACTTTTTTTGGTACGGTCCAAATTTTTAGATGCCTGACAAACAAATACTTTGACACACAGTGTATCACAAAAGTATTGTGATATAATATTTTTGCCATATCATGCACCCCTAGCTCCCTTTACCAGCAATCTTCTTGCTGCAGATGTCCAGAATAGGTTTGGAATTCAGATTCACTGTGGCCAAAGCAGACAGCATGTACTGAGCATTGGGAAGAGTGAACTCATCCATCATGGACAGTGCCTTCATCTAGGGGAAAAAAGAGCAGATTGATAAAATGATGAGTTAAAGTACAGACCTATATAGCGTTCAAGATGGCCCAGCCCTTTTCCTGCCTTGACAGAATCTGTTTTATCTACAGTGAGGAGTAACAAATTCATTGTCCGACCAACCTCCAGCTTCTTCTTTATAGCTGGTGGAGTGTCTTTCCCCAGAAGACGCATTATAGTCTGCAGCAACACCACATTTTGAATCTTAGGAATTCGATCCTCCAATATAATCCTTAAAAACACAGAGCAAACATTCATGGATACTGACACAGTACAGTACTGCTTACTACAGGGAAATCTCAGATTTAATGATTTGGTCTCTACTATTACAGATCATTATACTTTAAACCCTGTTTAAGCGCATCAGCATTTTTGCTGGAATCCATGTCTTGAAGGCAGTTGGACAAGATTGAGAGGGACTTCTCGTCAAACTGATTCAGGTGCTCCTACAGGGAGAAAACAACAAAAGGAAGGAATTGTATAAAGCAGTAGTTCAGCCACTCCAAAGGTATTCGATCAGCCAAGAAATGTTTGGTATCTGAAGCTTGCTTTGGCACTACATGGCTTATGTAGCTAACAAGCAACTGTAGTTCAGAGAAAACAATTACTAGCCCAAATGCAATGAGGTCACTTTTACAACACAAATCTAGTTTTATTGACTATCCATACACAACAGTGAACCTACGTGTGTCAGCTGAGTTTTCTATGTAATAATGAGTGTAAAAAGCTGAAGGAATATACTTTCTTTGGGAACTACTTTACCTCAAAATGAACTTAATGTCATCCCTTCACCACGGGTTTTAAAAAATATATTTAATGCCAAAATCTTATCAAGTCATGTGCTAAGTGGTGGCTGTACATTTCTATAATTTGGAGCTTTGTAGCTCCAGTGCAAAACTAAAGAAGCAAACCTGGCACACCAAACATGTCTTACAGTGGCAGATCAACTATTCAAGGTAAGGGAGAATTCTGTACATGATTTTTAAGCTAACAAACTATGGAGTGTGGGCAATATGGCGGTTTTATTGACAGTGTGATACACTGTGTCACAATATACTTTTCTGAGCGTATTGTGGGTATCGTAAGTACTCAGCTCGGTTCCAGCTGACCACACCTCGGAAAAAACAAATATTGTACATACTGTGATATATTTTTACCATATTGCCTACTCCTAATGCTGTGCAGTCTGAAAACACAGCTAGGACTTCATAACAGCAGAAAATGACCACAGTGAGTAACCTGTATGGCCCGCAGCAAAGTCTGCACCACAAGGCTGCTTTGGGAAACGCCCAGCTTGACTATGGCCAGCAAAGTGTAGGCCAGGTCATTGCTGTGCATGAAGGACGCGCCTATCCTGGCCTTGTGGCACAGCTCCTCAAACCCCGGGTGCTCCACCATCAACCTGAGCTCGCACCGCCTCTGCTCGTCCGACATCTTCTTGGTGCTTTCCCACATTCGCATCAAGCTTTTGCTGACGTGCCTGTGGGTCAGTGCAGTCCCATCGACTAGATCCAAGACGTCCGAAGGCGAGAGGCACTCCTGCAGCTTCCTGAAGAAAGGTGTTCTCACCTCCACCATATCGGACAAGTCTTTGCTCCTTTTGGTGACTACATCAGGAACCTGGACACCAAGAGGATTATGCAGCTGTTCTTCAGATTTTGGAGCATGCTGCTCTCCTTGACTGAAATACCGGACACTGCGTGTCCAGGTGTGTTCTTGCAATGTTCTCCTAGACCACAGAGAGGACACGGTACAGTGTCTACAGCTGAGAACTGCAGCCTTGATCTGTGAAAGTGGACCATGCTGTTTCCACACTGAGGTAAACCTGCCAAAGAAGATTGTCCGTTTCAGTATCTCCTCTCCTGATCTGAAGACATTCATGTTGTCATGGGGCAAAAACAAAAGAAGGTTTTAGAGAGCTCCACATGAGAAAGGACCTATAGGGTGAAGAGGAGAGAAAAAAGCATTAATAAAGTTGAAAAGCAAAAGATTTTTCCTAATAATACAGAAAAAGAAACTGAAATAGTCTTGGTTACCTGTTATTCAGTCTTGTTTAATCTCGCTAGAACATTCTGGGCCAACTTGGTTAGCTAATAAAGCTGAGTTAGCGTGAAGGTAGCAATAAAACTGTTTAGTTTATATATTATATCACATTATTAACATTTACAAAACACCAAAACCGGAGTATGTCAAGTAATAAGTGACTAAATTCTATAAACACGTTTAACCTTCACATGTTTGAGCACATTCTCCTCAGGAGCTCTCTAACATTACACATTCAGAGTGTCGCCTGGTTTTCTACCTTCATTTGGCGATAAATTAATATAATAATCGAAATTAAACGGTTATTAACAGATGAGTAATATAAAACATTATGAATTACCCCTTAACTTTCACACGAGGGGAAGTAGGTTCAAATCTAGCAACCAGCACTTCCCTGTCTCAGTCCCAAATCACCTTCAGGATATTTTAGTGCCCTAACTCTCTCTTTGAAGAAGCCGTTTGTTTCGTGCCCTATCTAGTACCCTATGTAGGGCGAATGGAGCTATTTGGGACTGAGCCATTACCCATGACAAAGCGAAAATATTTCAAACTAAATGTCTTGTTCTCTAAACAAACGAATTTAATATAAAAAATGTTCTGAATATATAATAATAATAATAATAATAATAATAATAATAATAATAATAATTGTGTGCAAATTTAGGACTTTTATTCAATTTTAAAAATGTGAATTAAAATCTACTTAATTAAAAACTATAGTTATTTAACAAGACAAAAAAACAAAATATAAGCAATAAATCAAATCACAATATTATAAAAATAGAAAAATAAAATAAAAAGGAGAAAGAGCCGAGTGGTTGCCTAGCAACGGATGTAAACATGGCCAAGTTTGTGCTAGCAGGTTGTATTCTACAGAAATTAGCAGCATGTCTATGAATAAAACCTTTTTTTATTATCTAAAGGTGAACATTTTGAAGTAAACGTGTTATCTTTCCTCTGTTCTGTACAGGAAAGGCGGACTGCCCGCTCTATGCTAAGGCCGAGCTGCTCTCAGACCTGCTGCAGAAGAACATGCCAGACTTCCATGTTCACAAGATCTGCCTTCACCCCAGAGACTGGGAGGTACAGCCAGATCCACCACCAGGCACAGGACCCTGGTCTTCGTCTGGACTGTGGGGGGATGAATGGCACTGAGCTTTCTGTTAAGACTTTTCAGAAGCAGAATCCGAAAACTTTACTGGTCCTGGAGGAAATTGTTTATGTTATGCCTGCACACACACACAGAGAAACACATAAAATATTATATATATATAAATCCAAATAAGTCAAAGTAAATCCAATAAAAACTAGATAAGTAACTTACAGTTAAGTGAATTTCTAGTAACACAAATAGTGGCTAGGAGTCTGTTATTGCGTGTAATAGAGATCAGTAGTAGATCGATAATATTGGCATGAGTGGTGATATGCACAACTCACAAGGTAAGACTATTGCACATAATGAAATGATTTAGCACCCATTTAGAAAACTTCACATGATACTGCACATGGTAAGACTATTGCACATTATAAGATATTGCACACAATGATAATGCTCTAGCACCTGATAAAACATTGCACAGTATTGCACCTGGTAGACTGTTGCACATCCATCTCCATCTCAGGCCTGGCTTGAAGAAACCTGTTCATCAAATGGCTGGAAACATGAGAGATGTCCCATAGTGTGGAGGGAGCTGATCGATCGTGGAGGCAAGGGCATGTTTCTCGGGGGATTTAGTGAGTTTCTTGAGTATGTACAGGTATGCATGGTTCATTTCCGAAAAGAAGAATCAATGACAGTCATAAGAGGTATTGCTACACTGTTAGTACCTGTTAATGGGCCCGTGTCATCAAAAAACAAAGCAGTCTGATGTTCTTATGAATAATTTATGTATTTTATAGTGATGGATGCAGTTTGATTTTGCCACTTGCATCTCCCAGGGCTACTACAACCTCACCTCCGACATGGGAACAGAGCTGATGGTGAAGATCGCAGAGGAGAACCTGCAGGAGACAGAGCTGTCCATGAAGGAGGAGGCGCGCCGACACAGCTCGCTCAAAGTGTTTCACATCTGGATCTGCAGGTGACAATGAAATGCTAACTGCTCCCATTACTTGTTACCTACAGTCATTGCCCTGTTCAGTTCTGGCTGATAATATCACAGATAACCTGCCAGTAATCAGAGCCTTAATGGTCCCCCTCCCCCAACAGAGATTAAAACTTACAATCTCCTAATGATAGGGCACAACTTTAGACCAAGGGTCATTAACCCTGCTTCAAAGGATCTAGCTTCCTGCGGATTTTAGCTTCCCTACAGCCTAAATCCAATACGCCTGATTCAACTAATGAAGTGGACTGATGATCTAAATAAACATGTTCAATCCAGGTTGGAAGAACTCTTCAGGAAAGTCAGTCTCCTGGAGTAGGGCTAGTGACCACTGCCTTAGACAGTTTCCTCACCTCAGCTTTAGCATGGGGATAACATATTACAACACTTTTTATGAAAAGAACCTCCGAGAAATAAGATCAGTAAGTGGTGACCACAAAGAATTCTAGCTATTAGAACATTTATTCTTTCTTATCCTCTTGTGCAGTGCTCTAAACCCCGCTTGCTACAGCCTCATCCCCCTGTTGTTCACTCCTGGGGTCTTCATGGACATCCCCAATATCAACCTCCACCTTTTGGATATAGACGCCGGGGAGGAATCTCTGTCAGGCCTTAAAATGGAGACAGAGGACCTGGCCCTGCCCAGTCTTCACCAGGTCATCGTCCACACTGACCTGACACAGGCCTTTCATTCAGCTGATCTCGTCATTTTCCTGGACAAGAGTCCGTCAAGTCATGGTGAGCAAGAAGAGCAGGATGATGGGGGACGCACACTGAGCCAAGTCACAGAGCGCTTTCGTTGCTATGGCCACCTCCTTGATGCCAATGCACAGAAGGATGTCAGAGTGATTGTGGCGGGAGACACCTTAGTCAACCTGAAGTGCTCTCTGCTGATTGAGAGCGCGTCCTCGATCGACCCCTGCCGCTTTGTGGCATCAGCAACACAACTGGAGTGTGAGGCAAGGGCTCAGCTTGCAGAGAAGCTGTCAGTGCAGACTGCTGGTAAGAATTCCATTCTCTTCAAGTGAGAAATTGACAAAAAAAATATTTTTAACCCAACAGAAACTACGTAAGCAAGTCTGTCCCACACTCACTCACTGAAGGCCCACCTGCCCCCACTGATACATTCACTGAACTTGTGTATTCTACTGTGTTTTTCATTTCAGTACAACTCACCTGGCAATTTTTCACTCAGAGGCCTTTTCTCCTCTCTCACAAACTCCCAGGCATCACAGATGTCATTGTCTGGGGCAACATCAGTGGCAGTTCCCACATTGACCTGCAGAGGGCGAAGGTTTACAGTTATAAGGGGGCAATCTGGGGTCCGACAGGTTTCTCTCAGCAAGTCCTGGAGATGGTTTATGATGGGTAAGAAAGGAAGCGTGGACCAAGAACAAGATGCTGTTATTATTACTGTTCATTGTTTTATACCAGAAAGTTAAGAATTTAATTGAACCTTGATGCTTGTCACAACGATGTATGTACTCACCCTGTCAACCAATAGCAGTTTAGCCAGCCATTCAGAGTTACTGCCATGAAAACAACTAAATAGAGGGCTGTCTGGAAATAAATGTATCACTGTAGCCTTCCAGAGGTATTATTTTTTATTGATCTATCTCAGTAATTTCGCTGCTCGGTCTGGGGCAGTGGAGGAGTTCGATGTCTAGGATTAGGATTTGAACCTGCAGCCTCTCAGATTCTAGATGACCTCGTTTCCTCACAAATTCACATCACAAATAACCTTCACACCTGTAAATTATACTTAAAGTGATTACCATCATGTTTTCTCTTTGGAGGAAATGGTTGACGAATGACTTTCTGAACTTGGTTGGCTCACGAAGGGGTTCCATTTCCCTCAAGACTAGCAGGCCTGCAGCCGTTTCAGCAGCCAATGGAATCCTTGCTGTTCTGAAAGCCTGGAACAACAGTTCCTCTCCTGACGAAGTCTTCTCGTTGGGTGTAGTCAGTAAAGGTAAGATTGCATTTATTATATAGAACCTGTTTGAGCTGGTGGGAGGATGAAATTTTGTAATATGTGGCCTTAATTCATTGTGTTAAGCGCCTAAAAGATACACCTACTTAGTAGTGAAGTTCAAACTCACAAGGGCCGGTAGCCGCTGGCTCTTAAATCCCATGTCTTAAACATTCAGCCGTCCTGGTTTATAACACTGGACCTTTTAGAAGCTTTAAGAAGCTTTAGACATCTGTTACCTGTCACCACCACTGTGAACAGTTATGACTGCAGTGTGTTCCAGAGGTGCTCAGCTGGTTTGAATCGTCTGACCAGTCAAGTGTCCTTATACCTTTGGTCTGATTCTCCAGGACATTTCGGTATTCCAGCCGGGCTGGTTTTCTCCGTGCCTGTGAGATTTCGCAACGCCAGCTGGTCAGTGTGCTCAGACATCACCATCAGCGATGAGCTGAAGGGTAAACTGGACAGCGCCATCAATGAGCTCACAGTGGTGAGTAAATAAATAAATAAATAAATACATAGTGTTCATTCAGAGCTGATGTATCAATTAGAAGCATCCAGTCAGTAAAAATAAAGGCCTAAAGTGAATCAGGTCTCACATTTGCCTGCTTTATCCTCATGTGTTATTGCTTTCTTTTGTCTACTAGGAGAAGGAGGTTGCAGATGGAGTGAGGAAGGAGGACCCAGTGGATTGAAAACATCAACTATGTTCTCATTTCTCAGTAAAACCAATATATATATATATATATATATATATATATTGTTTTGGTATTAACCGTCATGTAATTATTGTCCTGTTAATGTGTAAATAAAACATCGAATAATACAGGTGTGTTTGAGTACGAAAATCACTAAACTGTGCTGGACACCAGCCCCTCAGGACTGGAATTGTACACCCCTGACTTAAGCCTGTTATCTGGATCTGAAGCTGCAGTTTCAGTGCTCTTCATCTACTCCCCTTGGGATAATATGGTTGGATGTGTATTCTGGACTGTAAGGATTCCATTGGTTGCTGATAAAAGTAAAACCAAGCATATTCTGGGCACTTTTCCTCCAATACCAACAGGACCACAACACCAGTCACCTAGCCCCTTATAGTCACTGGTTGCTATAACCACAACAGTCTCCTAGTCTCATTTTTCCATTTGACCCTTTTTCACAGCAGTCATAAAGTGTAGGTCTACACTGTCCAGGAGGTCTGGCAGCTCAACCTTGGATTTTCACATCACTTACTATATTTTCTTGTTAGAAGAACATAATCGTTATGTCGAGACATGAAGAATAATTTTGTGGCTTGGTTACAAGATATAGCCTACAGGGCTGTTGGACCAGGCTTGGGAAATCAAGTGTGTTGAACCAGGATGGCTGAGTGGTTAAGGTGTTGGGCTTAAAATCCAATGGGTGCATGCCCTCGTGGGTTTGAACGCAACTCCTGGTATATCGGATCTTTAAGTGGTGAATTGAGGCTGTCCTTTGTTGGTGGGCCCTCTACCAATCTGATGAAATATATTTGGATCAGACTATTGAAAATGGTCTTACCTGGATGAAAACTGGGGTCATTCATTCAATATCTGAGGTGTTTATCTTAACCAGAAGTGCTGGAGCCTGCCCCACTCTATATATACCTGATCTTTAACACCGCCCACCCCCTTCAGAACAGCAAGGATTCTGCTGACTACTGAAATAACTGCAGTCCTAGGTGTACTGAGAGGAACTAGGACCATTTCTTACTCATGAATAGCTCTGGAAGCCCCCTTGAAAACAAACCCTGTAGTGAAGTTAATCTGCTCAGAAAGAAAGCGAAATAACCAAGGTAAGATCCTATCACACTCATGACTTTGAAGAAAACTGGTTTCATTCATTCATTATCTGAGCTGTTTATCTTAACCAGAGGTGCTGGAGCCTGTCCCAGACACACAGCCCGAGGAAACAACAGCAACACACCAGGATGGCCGAGTGGTTAAGGCGTTGGACTTAAGATCCAATGGGCACATGCCCTCGTGGGTTCAAACCCCACTCCTGGTAGGCAAAGAGAGGTATCCTTTGGACAAAGGAATGACTTAAGCCAGGGATTCTCAGATTAATGTAAAGCATTGGGTACTGTGTTAAAATCATATTTAAAATGAAAGTATGGAGCTAAAATGCATTGAAACGTAACCATTCCCAAGTATATAGTACACTGGTTTACCCAAAAAAATAAACAGGCAGTGCAGAAATCTCTTAACCTGTTAGAACAAACTGTGTTGTGCCGCAAACTATTCTAAATAACTTAATTAGAGAAAAGTGAGAGCACTCAGAGCGCATAAAACGTACGATTTCTCTAATGGAAATGTAGCTGAGTAAAAGTACAAGTATTACCTTTCCATGGTGCTTACATACAAATACTTAAGTGTGATAAATTTTTTGTTACACTTTTATGAATGAAGTGTAAAGTTTACAGAGCCGTTTCTGAGTGAGAATCCAGTCTAATCGAGGGGAGATGAGGCTGGGGGTCTCTCTGGGTTCTTTATCCACCAGTTTCATGTCGGCCCCTCGCAGCCATTCATTCATAGGGTATGTTCAGTGTAGCAGTGTGCAGCTTTGAATGCTTAATGAAAATGAGACAGCAGTACATTAACCCTTTATTACCAGGGGTGCCAACAATTACAGAGCTGACTGCGCATGCTTCCGCACCCAGAAGCTGGTCAACATGGTGCCCTTTCTGTGCCGGGACTCACCCCACTGACCAACAGGGAGGAGCCAGCAGTACTGACGTGTATCGTGTGTTTGCGCAATATGACGTTACGATAAATGACATGATATATGTTACCACATGACATATGTTGTCTCACTAATGTTTCTGAGCATGTTGTGGGTATCGTCAGTACTTCCATGACGCTGACCGTCTGGATGTTTAGGTAAAAGTAAATTGATCCCTTATAGTCACGCGTGAACACACCAGAGCACAGCACACTGTGAACTTCTTTCTCTGTATTTAACTCATTCAGCAATACAGCACTCGGGGAGCAGTGTGAGGGGACGGTACCTTGCTCAAGGGTACCTCAGTGGTCCCACTAGCAGTCCTGGGATTCAAATCCATGACCTTCTGATCGCAGGGGCAACTCCCTA
This sequence comes from Brycinus macrolepidotus, assembly GCA_037974445.1. Lineage (NCBI taxonomy): Eukaryota > Metazoa > Chordata > Actinopteri > Characiformes > Alestidae > Brycinus > Brycinus macrolepidotus. The sequence continues at coordinate 29,909,485 of JBBPCZ010000089.1, read as the reverse complement.
ACCACTAGGCCTCCAGCCACCCCAAATAGTGGTCTGGTGTCACCTTACTGCTGGGAGAGTAAAACAGTCCCAAGGGTCCAAGACAGCATGACCATAAAGGACATCTGTATCCAGCTACCATAAGTGGCGTTCAATGTGATAATGGATATGTATAACAATAAATAAAAACAATTGAGTATTTGTGCCATGATGCCCTCCCCTGACCATCTCCTGTCCATGAAAGAGGTGAACATTCAGCCACAAGAACAGGAAAAGACCATTCAACACCTCATTTTGTTAAATGATGTGCCTTTTTATCGATCAAGAAGCAGTGAAAGCATGAGCAAAACACAATTACTATTACACAAACATTCTCTGTAAATAGTCTCAAAAACAAAGCTGTTTCCATTGCTTTTACAGGTTCATGTGTTATCTACAGGATCAGGGATTAAAACAAGAAAGAAAAAAAAAAAATCTAGTACTTGAATCGTATTGATCCCTCTTATTTAGGTCAAATTTGCATGTTTTAGCAGGGGTGAAGAGGTACTACTCATGCTAAAGCCAGCCATTTTTACAGTGTCAAGATGTACACGTTTCCAGTTTGGAATTTATTTCTAATGGGTACCCATAAATCACCAAAAACAAAACAGATTTTAAGTGCAACGATAATATTTCATTGCCCCCATCGTATAAGTCAACTACATGAGGTTGGATAAAACAAAACAAACAAACAAAACAAAAAAAAAACAAAAAAAAAACCCAATAATTAGATATACAAATATCTATGTATATAAAATTATTATAAACATATATAACCATGTACAGCTTGGTGGTAGCCTCTGGTAAAAATACACAAAGACAAGAGCTCCATTCTTCCAACTGTTCATTCACCCTTCCTTCAAAGTGGGCACTTTGAGAAGAGGAATACAAATGAACTCGGCAACATGGGAAACATTCGTAAAATATTATGTCCAACATTAAAATGTCCAACTGAAAAATTTGGGAAATCCTAATTGGCAAATTATTTGTAGACTTTCTGCAAAAGAGTTGGTTTGGCATTTGAAGACTACACAAACCAAAATAGAAAGCACCAACCTGACACGTCTGTCCCACTATATGGGTTTCTTATCATGCTCAAAAAATCCAGAGAGAAAACAAAACTGATTAGGTTCCAAAGTGTATCTGGTAAAACCTACTCCATTCCCACCAGCCATTAATTGCATTAAAAAACATAGTAAGGGCAAACTGGGGGCAGATTGTGTACTTATTTTGATTTTGTGCAGAATTTCTCAAGTACTAATTGGCTTACACAAAACAAAACCATTGAAAAACATTGCAAAGGGCACTCCTGACATCTTTTGCGTGATTCTTCAGTCATCTGTAGAAACATTCGTTCCATTTAATGTTTCAATTGTGCAAAATTAGAAATAATGCTGTCAAATCTTCTGAAACAGTACATGTCTTCTGGGCTCCCATAACATGTGCAAGGCATACATTAAATTGCTGATTACTTCATAACTGACTTATATTCATAAATTAAAAAAAAAAAATCCCCAACCCTAAACATATACACAACAGTATATATTAACATGGCTATAAATGATAAAACTCTTCACCACTATAAATATAATCTTTTCCAAGTGCTTGTATCTGCCACTACACATAAATTCAGCCTGGCCAGTCACTTACTGGTCTGTATCTTTGCATACAGCAAGGTTTGATGTTTTCTTCTCGAGTCAGTATAGGAATCTGCCTCAAATGAGACATATGGGGGGGGGGGGGGGGGGGGCTTGAGCCTTTCCCAAAACAGGCTTTCCCAGTAAGCTAGGTAACTTAAGCCTGTAAGTCTAGATTGGCCAAGAGGGATGTAACTGATGAACGTTCCTATTGGGCAATCTTCTCTTGAGACATGAGTTCAGCTAACTGTGAAATAACTCTCAGGTTGTTTGTGACTTTCTGCAGTTTAGATTTCCTCATCATTAGTTGGGAGTGGCTAAGCGTGCAATAACCATGGAAGCATAAAAGAAGAAAATCCAGACTGGCCCGTATGCTGATGGAGATACCGGACACTGTGTGCGAAATTTAGGCAAGATTCGTTACAAGATAACGTTACTAAGCAGGATATCATTTAGGAGAAATAATCATAAAATCTCTCAGATTACGTAAGAGATACCTATACTTTTTTTTTTTTTTTTTTGCAATGCTTTGTCACCCTACAAAATTATACCTGAAAGGCAAAATCAGGGACAATGTGTGTTTCAGCAAAGAGTGCTTAGTTCAGATCAACTCCACCAGTCCACATAATTGTAGTTACCGGACATGGTGAAAACTGACCTCTGCTCAGCACTCTGGTATGCACCACTAAATTTAGACTTCATTTTTTGTGGTTTGTTTTGGTTAACCTGTTCTCCAGAAGAAGAAGAAGAAAAAAAAATCAGTCACAGTGATCTCACCGCAATAAAACACAAATAGCAGAACTGACAGAAAATGATCTTCAGACCTTTTCATAAAGCATATATGTCAGTGTATGGTGTAAATATATATCTACATGGGCTATAAATAAAAGGGACAGTTTAAACAAGGATGGTGGGCAAGCTAGGACTCCTGCTGGTCAGCCTGCTGTTGCTGGCTGCTTGGGGGTGTGTCCGTTGCTGTTGGACCACCGCCCGTTTCGTGTCCGTCAAAACCTAGGCCCAGTCCCTCATCCATCTGCTCCAGTTCACTTTGGTCCAGAAGCTCAAAGTCCTCCTCCTCGGCAGGAACAAGTGTTACGTCCGGTTGCTCCTCGGTGCTTGCTTCAGCGGACACATCCACCTCCTCGTCACTCGCCTCTTGGGCCGCGGGTGATTCAAGAGGTGACTCCATTGGACAAGGCGGTGTCTCAGTGGGAAGGAACTCGGCCATGGAAGGCCCCTCGCTGGCCTCGGTGGAGCGCAGAAGGGCTGAAAGAGTGTTCTGTACCACAGTGGAGATGGCTGTGCTCACAATCTCCTCACTGAGGGCTTCCAAGGACCGGGTGGGCCCCTGAGCGCCCCGAGCTGTTGCCTCATCCCCGCTTCCTGCCGTGCTCCGGTCAGCACCAGATGATCGTCCGTGTCCATTGAAGTGCGTGTTGACAAAGTGGAGCGGGGAAGCCAGGTGCTGAATGAGCAGGCTGGTGGGGCTTTGGGAGATCTCCTGATGCTCTGTGCTGGTGCCCTCGGAACGGCCAGATCCAAGCACGCCCAGAGGAAAGTGGAACAGACCAGGCTCGATAGATGGGAACTCATCAACAGAGGGAAACTCCGGAAGATCCCTGGAGAAGCTCTCCTCAGGTTCACTGTGCACACTCTGCTGGTCCAAGTCTGTGAGGGCAGCAAGACAGATGGAGAATCTGAGATTCAACCTCTAAGACCAGAGCACAACAAACAATAACAGGGAACGTTTAGACGATGAATGGCGTCAAATATTTTAGCACAGCGTGAATTTGGAAAGCATTCAAGAACAGTGTGAATTATGGTCAGTGTGCCACGGATTTACACTTTACAAATAATTTCATGAGAAGGCATGAGTTCCTGACTCATTCAGGATGCTCGCATCTGTTGTCGTATTCTGGGTGCCAGCTGCTGACAGACAGCACAAAGGCTGCCTTTGTTGCTCGCTCAAGCCAGCGACTTCGATCAACAAGTTTAACCAAATTCTCTTCCAAATTAACCTCGTCTTCACATTCTGACACCTATTCATCCAGAAATTCTGGATTTCGTACACAAAGCCAAACATAATGGCTTTTTAAAGGAGGTAGCGACCAAAATGACTGACCAAAAATATAGTAGTAAAAAGCTCTTAACATGAACAAAAAAACAAAAAACAAAAAACACTGCATTCTCCTCTAATCACGCTGCTCTTCTGCACTCAATCAGACAGCAACATTACTTACTTCAAAACATACAATCAAACATGATATTAACCTCAATTACTACTGAGGCACACATATTATTGAAAACATGAGCTGGTAGTAGACTCATTCGGTGTGTAGTCACTGCACAGGCATACACTGAAGGTAAACCAAGAAGATGAGCAGAGCTTGAGTAAAATGGTCTGGCCTGAAATTTAACCATGCCCTACAGCAGGCATGTCAAACTGGGCCCCTTCAGGGCCATAGCTGTGCAGAGATTAGCACTTTCCTACTTCTAATGCTGAATTCAATTTATGAAGGCCTTGTAAGTTAGCCAAGGTGTTTAATGAGGCAAAATGCTGAAGTCTGCAAAGCTGCGGCCCATGAGGACTGGAGTCTTCAGTACCTTCAGAAACGTCTGTGAGCTGTGGGGTAGTAGCTCTAGACACAGAGAAGCCCCCACTCTCCAGTATAGAGGCCTCCTCATCAGAAAGCTCTGAGTCTGTGATAGCCATCGCTAGGGCTGTGGTCTTTACATCCACCTGAGCAAAAGCAGAGAAACCAATCAGAATCCCGCAGTACAAGAGTTAGGCCAGAGAGGAAACATATGCTGGAACAGAGTCAAGAGGACTGTGTTTACACGTTATATTTACATTGTTTACCACAAGGTCACACAATGTGCAGAAGTTGTTTAAATTACAAAATTAAAGTGGTGTACTGAACTTAGGGACAAATTTGTTCTAAACCGATCAACACAATCAGGGCACAATACCAATTCAAAAATCTGATGGGTACACTTACAGTGGGGGCAAAGCAAGAAAGCTCTTCCTCACTCTCACTTTCCGTTTCTGCCCTCGGTTCATCTCCCTCATCCTGCTCTTTCTTCACCTCTGCATACACATACGTCATTAAACAGCATGAAATAAGACAGCTTGCTCTAATCCCTGCTAGAATGCTGGGGTCTAAATTTTCACATTAAATGTCACTGGTCTAGAAAGTAACCGAATTCCCCTGAACAGTATTACGTGCCAAAAGCAGCTATTGGGCAATCAGTTTAGGTACAACAAGTTATATAATTACATAAACAGTTTATCAGTTGGTGACTTTGGTGTAAAGGCATGACTATTACGCCAGTAAAAAGACGGGAGCAAAATCAAACACTGAATCAAGTTTAAACTGTTAAAAATTTCAAAACATACATGCACTTCACAGTCCATGTATGTAAACTAAGCTGGGGAAAAAAAAAACACTTCGAATTGACTGCACTAGGGAGGTCACTAAAACCAATACATTTACATACAACAGTCAGTCATAATATGAAAACCAAACCACCTAACATTGTGTAGGCCCCCTTGTGCCACCAAAGCAGCTCAGAACCATTAAGGCACTTTACAAGACCTCTCAAAGTGCGTCATGGTATGTGAAATCAAAAAGTTAGCAGCAGATCCTTTGATTTCTACAAGTTGTGAGGTGGGGCCTCCTCGGATCTAGCTACTTGATTCAGATATAGCCTTTGCTCCCCACGCACATCAGTGAGCCTTGGGCATGCATGACTTTAATGCCAGTTCACCGGTTATCCTTCCTTGGATAATTTTCGGAAGGCACTGACCACTGCATACCAGGAACACATCACCAGACCTGCAGTTTTAGAGATGCTTTGACCCAGTCGTCTAGCCTTCAGAAGTCAACCAGAAGTCAAAGTCTCTGATATCAAGTTCAAGAACTGACTGTTCGCTTGTTGCCTAATATGCTCCACCTCTTCACGGGTGTTACTGTATCGAGATCATCAAAGTTATTCACTTCACCTGTCTGTGGTTTTAACGTTGTGGCTGATTGCCTTGTATCCACCTACTCAGCCTATAGCAGCTTAGCCCCACCAATTCATTATAAAGTTCTAAAGATACCTACTACTTTCTGAAGGAGGCATAAAACAGGGATGAAAAACAGAACAGATGTCATTTACACATATCAGCTTTAAAGATTCAGTAAATAAAACAGCAAGGAAAGCTCACTTCTCTTGTCGTGTTTGTGGTGCTGTGTGTCTCCCTTCATGCTGTAGTCCAGTTTCATCAGGATGGGTTCCAATCCCGTGTACATCTTCTGGATGAGTTCGTGGTACACAACCAGAGGCCACAGCAAGACACTCAGCACTACACAGACACACAGACAAAGACAAACATTTCTGTTCACCTGCAGCATCCATCTAAAGGAAATACACTACTGTATAAATACATACATTACCTGAACAGCTTCGCACATGTTAAATTTCAGCAGAGTGCCTCACATCTGTGACACCAATCTGACATATACACAGGGAGCGCAAAGAAAGCAAAGCAACGCAAGCAGTAAAACTCACATATAATGTAGGAGATCATGATTCCAGGTATGTAGTGGCCAACCACAGCAAGCAGGAGACACCCTGAGCAAGTCATCACACAAAACTGAAAGAACGAACAAATAAGAGAGAACTACTGTCAAACACGTTTTTCCTTACATATGAGCCAAACTAAACACTTCGCATGACTGCCATTCCACATTTACAAAAGAGTAAAGAAATGGCAAGAAATTTCACTGATTTTTCATGATTCTGCCTACTTCAGTAGTTAAAAGGTAAAGAGATCTGTGGTGGTGATAGGAACCGGATGTCTGAAGCGTTTCTTGTATCCAAAAGATGATAGAAAGCTACAACACAAAAACGGCTGTGCTCCATGCCGTTTGTTCCATGAAATCACAGTTATTGTTTTATGAGGTTTCGGTCTAAAGTGCATTTTTAAAATACGTCCACGGTAGGGAGATCCATTTTGGGTTTAATCCTAAGCAGTCTGCCATGGAAATGTTACTATTTTATTAATTAACCACTTACCAGCACAACATGAAAATTTGTGAAGGTCTAGTGGATAGTAAATAAAAACCCCTGGTTCCTATCACCCCCATGGTAAATAAATCAGTCTACATTTTAGTTTCTCCACAATGAACCATTTCACAACATTCTGAATGACTTTGTTTACATCGCAACCACTGAACTATGCATGAAGTGGATTTCCCCTTTAACTCTCTGAGTGAGATCATAGCGACAATAACAAGGAGAAAAGCACAAATGCACCAGAGGCCTGCTCTCATCGTCTGGGGAATATGTGTATCCCTCACCTTGCCGTGATTCTGCCGTTTGTACTGGAGCATCTCTTGGATATAGAGGCTACAGGTCAGGTAGCTCTCCGCAAGATGGTGGCTCAGTTCAGCCACGCTCAGAAGCCTGGGGTGGACACTCATGCTCTCTCTGCATCAGCAAACAGATCACAGAACTGGGATCAGTGCTTGTTACTATATCTGCTTGTGGCTGCACAATATCCACCACCATGGAACGATCAATTCCAAGAAACCACAAATCACACATCCAATTATCCATACAAACTTCAGTTTGAAGTTACATGGTGGACCCCTTTAGGCTAGGGGTCCCTTTAGGCTAGGGCTATGTATTTAACAGTAATTTAGTAATTAAGCAGTGTTCCCATTTTATAAAATATACTGTTGTATACATATTTAAACATAGAAAAAGCAATTTAACAGCACTGACTGCATTTCTAAGCATCATGTTCAAGCAGAAATTTCATTTCCATGGCTAAATTTCAATTCTTGAAGCAACGTGGATCTAAATATTTATAATAACAAGAGAATAAACTAAATCAAGCACCTGACATGCAATGCTTATAAACAAAAAGCGTACCTTTCTATGACGGGCACCTCTGGATGCCGCGCTGCATGAAGAGAAAAGATGAACATGGTTTGGTAAATACTGCAATAAAGCACCAATATAAAGGGCCTATTACCCTTTTCTATGAAAAGCATAAAATTAAAATATTAAAACAAAATTAAAATAAACAAATATACAAGCTATGCATATTCTCAGAGCTGTACTTTATACATTATAAGTATACTCGTGAGGAAATCAATGTACTTTTCTTCTTTTTTTAAGCAAATCCTTCACATTTAGGTCTTCATTGCTTGGTTCAGCAGCTGGACTGCCGCCTAAACTTCTCACATTGAAGTTGTGGCAGTTTATTTTGGACCTGGACATGAAGGGTCACCAAAGCTTTGGAGGTTCCCCTGCTCCTACACACCTACCAACCCGGCAATCAGCTGTCGAGTTAAGTGTGTTGGAGCAGGGGCAAAAGAAAAAAAACAAACAAAAAAAAAAAAAAACACCAAACCGTGTAGGAATTCATTCCCCCAGCCTTGTTTTAGCCCAAATTGATCCTAATATGAGAAGAACACCGAACAAATGTTGTTTACTGTACTGACTGATGCTGGATGCGCTAAAACAAACCCAACAGCGGTTCCACTGGGAACTGTGTTCTGTAAAGGTTCTGGTAGCTACTTTTACTTGCATAATCGCTTCATTTTAACAGTGCTTTTGGTTGAGTGTGCTACTCTAGGCACCACTGAAAAGCGCTGCCTGTGTTTGTGATACAGTTCCAGATATGGGGTCAGATATTTTTACCGGAGATCTGAGGCAACTTGTCTTTCCATCTCTCCAGCAACGTCAGGACCAGCAGAGACGCGCTCAGGAGGAACAGGGGGCGTAAGGACGTGGAGGACAGCAGCCTAGAACACACACACACACACACACAAACTGTGATGGGCAACCTTCTTTCCATTAAACCATCATTATGTTACCTCACATAAGCTCCATACGGCCAGTTTCACTTCAGAAAATAAGAGCATTTCTCCCTGTAACTCACTAGCTAGATAAGTTAGTAAACTCACAGCTCACCTGGGAGGGAAAAGGCCAATTTGAAGAAACCACAAATCATATTTCCAATTGTCCATATAAAGTTTATGTTGAGATTAAGTGGTGGACCCATTTAGATTAGGAAGAAACACTGGGCTATGTATTTAATAATGTTCCCATTTAATAAAATCTACATCCTTAAACATCCTTTTAACCACACTGGCTGCATTTCTAAGCATCATGTTCAGGCAGAAATTATATTTCTATGACTAGATTTCAATAATTGAGGTAACATGGATCTAAATATTTATAACAATGAAAGAATAAACCAAAATTAAGCACATCACAGGTTATTTTATGGGTGACGAAGTGATGTTGGGCCTTTAAAGAGCACAGCTTAGCACCACAGTCAGGCTACACCATGTAAACACGGGGAGCCTGAACACTAAACCAGGGTTTCTGCCTCAGTTCAGCCTCACCGACATAAAAAAGCCAAGTAAACTGTCCATTAGTGGAGGTATGTCAGGTCCAGGATGTCTGTCTGATCCTGAGTGTGAGGTACTGCAGCTCAGAAGGCTAGCTGAGCTAACGTAAACACAGCACAGCTAACGGCTAGCGTGTTAGCCAGCCAGCTAACTCCCTTCACGGAGGATTAACGATTCTTTAACAACAAAAACACAACAGGACAGCTCCACTGGAGACTGTGGCGGAAAATAACAGTCATAACATTTAAAACACGGCTCCTTCTGGGGGAAAAACAATATGACAAAACAACAACATCGCTCCATATGGATGCTATGTGCTAAAAACACACCAACGGTCATTATTCCATAACGGTCAGAAACTCCACTGTGTACCCGGCCTG
>JBBPCZ010000089.1:29844523-29856540 GCA_037974445.1 Brycinus macrolepidotus | reverse complement strand
ATTCTGAAGTGTAAAAGAGTTATTTGAACTTTATTCCTGCCAAAAGGGAATTTCATGCCTGGAGGGGAAAGCCATAGGACTTCCCCCTCCCTCGGGACTCTGAACTCCAAAAGCCTTTTCTGATTGGCTAGCTGTGAGAAAGCGGGAGTTACAGATTCCCCCCCACTTACCAGCATAAAAAGTCCAAGGAAAACTCAGACTTCAGAGTCGAGCGTCTACCACGGATTGAGTTGAGCTTCCAGAGCTCCTCCAGCTGCTCCTCCACTTCTGATTCGCAACGCGACTACAAGAGACTTGAAAGCCTGCAACCTGCTTTCCAAGCAACCAGCCCGACCTGACCACTGGACACTCCATTCCTGAGACGACCAGTCACACGGCATCGCCTACCGCGCTCCAGACGGGACTTCCATCTCCGCTGACGAGCCAGCGACAAGTAACACGCATTTAGCTGCTATTTCGGTGATTTCTGGTGAAAAAGAGGTGATCATATGCGAGCTAATTTAATCTCTGTTACTGGACTGGGTTGAGTTTCCTTGCTTTCTCACAGCCGCTAGTGAAGGTAGTTGAAGGGTATCCGTAAACCTCAGTTTATCTCATCATATTCCAATCAATCATTTCCTCTCATTCATTTCTCCATTTTATGTTTGTATGTGTCTAGTGTGTTTATGTTGTCATACGTAGTCAATAAATGTTAGTCTAGTAAAATTCGTGATTCCTGCTTCTTTGTTGCTGAATGTGAGAAATCTCTTCTTGGTCGAAAACCTACCATGCTCTCAAATATTTAGAAATCTAAAATCTAATTCCCTATTTTAAAGCCGAGTTCTGATTAACTGCGCAATTAAGAGGAACTTGTAAAGTTAATTAACGTATTCTTCTTAAATTACTCCGCTGGACGGTTGATTTACTGGAATACATTAATAACCCTGCTTGACAGACGTCACATAAGTGATTAATAAATTAAGAAATTAATTGATAAATATTATATTTAATATTTATCTGGTGGAGAATCACTTATAATTAATTTTGAGCTATTAAATTCCTACAACTGTGACACTATGTTCCCTGTCATGTTTGACACAGTTATTCTGTTTGTTATATATTTCATTATTCACTGTTTGTTTTTGGTCAAAGTCTTTCATGTCTGCCTTAGTTAATAGGATCCTTGTTGCATATGTGTCCGATGCATGTCAAGTCCACCCTTCTCCATATTACATATACAGTACATCCATTCCTGCATTTCAGGCATGTAAAACAGTTCAAAAAAAGTTGGGATTGGGGCAATTTAGGGATAGTATTAATGTAAAAAAAAAAAAAAATTAAATAATGATGTGATTTCAAACAAGTGATGTCAACAGGTGATCATAATTTGGTATAAAAGCAGAATCCACAAAAGGCTGAGTCTTCGAGGAGCAAAGATGAGCAAAGGATCTCCAGTTTGTCAAGAAATGGACAATAAAATTTGTTTAAATTATTGAAATGTTTAAAAACAGTGTTCCTCTAAGAATGATTAAAATGCATTTGCATATTTCTCCCTCTACAGTACATATTACACGATTCAAGTACCATCATTCATTAATAGCTGATATAACCACAATACTTTCTCAAACCTTTGTCATGCAGTACAATACTGGAGTTACATTCACAAAAGCTGCTTAAAACTTTACTATGCAAAAAGAACTCTTATGTTAACCATGTCCAGAAGTGGCATCGACTTCTCTGGGCTTGGAGCATCTGGGGTGGATCATCACACAGTGGAAACATGTGTTGTGGTCAGACAAATTCTATGAGACAATGCAAAACCACATTCTGCACACATTACAAAGGCATGGCTGTGGAAGAAGAGGTTATGGGTACCGGACTGGCCTGCCTGCAGTCCTGACCTGTCCCCAACAGAGAATGTGTTGAGGATTTTGAAACAAAGAATGCAACGATGACTCCAAACTGTCGCACACCTTAAAATGTGTTTGCGTAAAGAATGGGACAAAACACCTGAAATGTTTCATTGCTTGGAATACTCAGCGCCAAAACATCTTTTAAGTGTTGTGAGAAGGAATGGCAACATTACAAAGTGGTAAATGCTTTACTGTCCCAATGTTTTTGGGAATGTGTTCCAGGCCTGGAATGCAGGAATGGATGTAGATTAACAAATAAAATGAAGTGTGTGAACTTGTGTGAAATGGTTTGAGTTTGAGTGACCAAATATTGTGGCACTGCCCAGTGCCCTGGGCACGAACACAGACAAACAGATGGCTGGAATCCGGTGCAACACACGTGTTTATTTACAAATAAAGAAATATCCAAATCACCGTCAGCTGTGCTTTGTTCTGTTGCGCCGGCCTCCTTCAGTAGCGCGTGAGCAGTCTGAGGTGCTCAGGGGGCCCAGCTGGAGGAGCGGCTGTCGCATGACACGACGGGATTGGGAGCCTGCCACCACAGTGCTCCCCCTGAGCTCCAAGCCGGATGTGGTGGAGGAGGGCGCCTTGGCAGCATGCCACCGGGAAAGAGCATCTGCGTTGGCATGGAGGATACCCACTTGGTGTTATACCTGGAAGGAAAACTCCTGTAATGACAGGAACCATCGCATTATGCAGCTATTGTTTTTCTTTTCCCTGGCCATCCTCTGCAACAGAGCATGGTCTGTGATCAGAGTGAACTGACGGCCAGTGAGGTAATCCCTCAACTCTTCCACTGCCCATTTGATGGACAGGTCTTCATGCTCAATAGCCACATAACACGATAAAACAGGGATCAGTTTTGTACTTACGTACAAGATGGGATGCCCTTACCCGCCAAATACCTGGGACAGGATGGCCCCAGACCAGTTTCGGATGTATCAGTCTGTAGGGCCGTTAAAGTCTGGATTGCGGAGAACTGGAGCGGAGGTGAGGGCATCCCTGAGCTTTTGGAAGGCTGTTTCCGCTGCTAGGGTCCAATGCACCTTTTCCTCCTCAGCCTTCTTGGTTAAATCCAAGAAGGGGGAGGGTACTGAGGAGAAATTGGGAACAAATCTACAGTAATAGCCCACAAGCCCCAGAAAGGCATGTACCAGTTTTTTGGTGACAGGCTGGGGGTAAGACCGCACCGCCTCAATCTTCTTCTCCTGTGGTTTAAGGAGTCCTTGATGTGGTATCCCAAATACTGCACCTTGGTCAGCCCCAGGTGGCATTTTTTTGGTACAGCAGTTAGGTCCACCTGCCGGGGCTCTGTTAATACCTGATAGATGGTATAAATGGTTGTGCCAGATATTCAAACGCTGCCGCATACATGCGGTGGGCCAGGAGGTCCATTAGTCTTTGGAAAGTAGCTGGAGATCCATGCAGACCGAACGGAAGCACCTGGTAGTGCCAATGGCCAGTAGACATGCTGAATGCAGTTTTAGGTTTAGTTGATGGTGTCATAATGACTTGCCAGTAACCCTGAGTGGAGATGAAGTGAGCCCATCCGATTTGCTCAATTAGATCCGCTCTGGGCATGGGGTAGCTGTCAAACTCTGAGATCTGGTTCAGCCATCGGAAATCCTTACACAACCGGATGCTCCCATCCTGTATCTTCGATAATACCATCTCTTAGCATTCAACCCACCTCCACCTCAATAGCCTGACGGCGGGCCTCTTGGACTCGGTAGGGCCGAACCACCTGGCTGGGGTGAGTTTTTATATCATGTTGTAATAGTATCATGGTCCTCAGCCAGGCGACATGAGCGTGCTCCTCGGCACCTGCTATCAGAGCAGAAGAGGCTGACAAAGATGCAATTGGTTCAATGCAGCGTTTTGGTAAAATGATGTAATTTGGTTTCTGCCCTCTGACCTGGCTGCCGCAGGCGGTTTTTCACAAGACTGATGCACTCGTTGATGACATAGGGGCCCTGCCAACACGCCAGGAATTTGCAGTTGGAACTGAGGACCAGGAGGAGCACTCGATTCCCCGGGTGGAACTTGCAGGGTTGCACCTTGCAATTATACACCTACTTTTGGTTCCTGCTGGACTTCTAACATGTTCTTTCACAGTGGGCCTTATTTTTTCAATATGGCTTTGCATGTTTTGTACATACTCAATGGTAGTTCAGAATGGGGGTGGCTGCTCCTCCCAGGCCTCCTTGGCTACGTCGAGAAGACCCCTAGGTCATCATCCGAACAGCAGCTCGAATGTGGATGGTACATGGAGGTTTTTAAGTGCCTTACCTGTAGCAGCTGGCAGAGGTCAGCCATCATGTTTGAAATGAATGGGGTCCCCTGGTCTAAAAGCAGATCCTGAGGAATGCTCACCCGGCTGAACAGGAGGAATGGCTCCTTAGTTATGGACGTGGCCTTCTGCAGGGGCACAGCCTCTGGGTACCAAGTGGCATAATCCACATATCACGAATTATGGCCAACAGTTAGCCTAGAGTACCATGGAGGATGAACTCAATCGCGGAGGAACACGAGAGAGTAGTCTATGCACTTTGCTCTGAGAATGCTCTCTGAAAAGAGTAGAGATTCCCACCTGGAATCCGCGTTCTCATACACACCCAAGTCAAGAGACAACCGGTCCTGAAGAGATGAGATGGCTGATATGGTGGCTGGTGATGACTCAATGACTGAGCAATGGATACCTCCTTGACCTTGGCTTATATACCATGTGACATACATCACTTCCGAGTCCTCTTGTGCATCACATGACTGTTGTGCGTGACACCACAAGGACCAAGATATATTCGTGACCCTGGGTGGACCATATATATGCATTTATGGTCACTCAGACCATTGTAAGTTCATTAACACTTGTCACATTGACCTAATGTGCACAAATTGCACTGCTAGTTGCAAATGTACAATATAGTACTTTGGCCTTTTTTATCTGACAAATGTAAAAGTTACTTGTTTTGAACTCCATTAAATTAAATGTTAAAAATTAAATTAAATTAAATGTTAATAAAAATGATACTTGCAGAGCTCGTCTTGCGTTTTTCACTACTGGCAGTAGTCTTCTCAGTCCTTCATCTGATGGTCTGTATTTCTTCAGCTCAAACGTCTCTTGAGTTTCTTCTGACATCAGCAGCACAAACGCCAGAGCCAACCACTGCGTAGATGAGAGCTTCTGTGTCGAGAGATTGCCTGAATTCAGGTAGTTCTGGATTTCGTTTGTCAGAGAGTTGTCTTTTAGTTCACTCAAGCAATGGAAGAGATTGAGACTTCTTTCATAAGATTTTGTCTTCTTGATCTTGTTTTTAATGTAATCTGTGATGTCCTTCAGACTCTCTTCTTTGATATCCATTTTTGGCTGGAGACTCTTGAGGAGCCTCTGATTGGATTCCAGTGTGAGACCAAGAAGGAATCGAAGGAAAAGGTCCAGGTGTCCATTTGGACTCTGTAGGGCCTTATCCACTGCTGCCTCGAGAAGATCACATAGACTGTGTTTTATTTTCCATTTGATTTTCTCCAGCCTGGTTTGCAGAAGTGGGTTGAATTCGTGACTGAATGTGAGGAACACAAATACGGCAGCAAGGAACTCCTGAAAACTCAAATGCACAAAACTGAAGACCTTCTCATCCTTTTTAAAGATTTGTGTACACACTCCAGAGTACACTGCAGCTTCAGCAACATCAATGCCACATTCTTTCAGATCATTCTTATAGAATAGGAGCTGACCCTTCTGCAACTGAACAAAGGCTAGCTTTCCCAGCTTCAGTATATTCAGTGTCCCTAGTCTGTCTCTCTTGTATGTTTGAACTGTACTGTCCTCATTTTGTATTGTGTATTTTTCACTCTTTTGCATTGTGTGAAACAGCAGGAAACGCATGTACATTTCTGTCAGAGTTGTGGGTGCATTTTTTATGTCTTTGCCATCCTTAAACATTTCCTGAAGAACACTGGCTGAGATCCTACAGAAGACAGGTATATGACACAAGATATGAAGACTCCTTGCTGTCTTAATGTGTGAGATCATTTTGTTGGCTTGTTCCTCATCTCTGATTCTCTTCCTGAAGTAGTCCTCCTTCTGTAGGTCATCAAATCCACGTATTTCTGTAACATGATCAAAGTACTTGCGGGGGATCTGATTGGCTGCTGCAGGTCGTGAGGTAATCCAGATGAGGGCAGAAGGAAGTAGAGCTCCTTTCACAAGGCTTGTTATTAGTCTATCAAGGGTGGCTTTCTCAGTAACATTAGATACTTTCTTTTGATGAAAATTTAGAGGAATTTTATTTTCATCAAGTCCGTCCAAAATGAGAACCGCCCTACACCTGCTATTTAAAATTTCTGTTACGTCATTGCCACATAGTTCATCATGGAAGTAAAGTAGAAGTTCCCAGAGGCTGTATTGTTCATCTTTGATCAGGTTCAGCTCCCGAAAGGGAAGGAATGAAATAAAATCTAAATCCTGATTATGACTCTCTTCAGCCCAGTCAAGAATAAACTTGTAAACACAGGTGGTTTTTCCCACTCCAGCTATTCCCACTGTCAGTACTTTTGTTCCAAGCATATTTTGGTTACTTTGCAGTTTGAAAATATCATTGGGTTTGACTGGGGTTTCTTCTCTTTTGGAATAAAAGGCTTCCACCTGCCTCACTTCATGTTCTGTGTTCACTCCACCTGTGCAGGCTTCAGTCACATAAACTTCAGTGTAAATTTCTTTTAAAAGTAAATACTCTCCTTCCAATGAAGTCCCCTCATACAGCTTTGCCAGTTTTGCTTTACAATTTGATTTTGCTATCCTTTTAATGTGCTCATTTTGTTCTCCATCTGTGAGAAAATACGAAAAAATAAATACTTTAGTTTTAGTTTTAGTAACCTGGGAGTAATTGTTGATACACAATGCAAGCACTCTATCAAAGAAGATGGTGGGGCCAAGTCTCTCTCAAGGTTAAAAAAACTGGAGACCACCCCCACTTCTTCCTCCTGCTCCAGTGTTGGCCACACGCTCCCAAGGGACACCCCTTTTGTCCATTTGTGTGCAGCACACATGGACAATGAGGAACAAAAGAAGTATCATCAGGCTTAATTTTCAGTAACTTAGTTAAAGTTTAATGCCACATTGAAAACTGATGCCATATTACTTTTGTTCTCCAAAGAACAAAAAATAACATTCTTCCCATTCCTCAGAGTACAAGCTCCATCTTTATGGCTCAAGCACCATCTTTACTATTTTAAGCAAGTGCCATTTTGCCTTCCTTGGTCCTAACAGGAAAGGAAAACTCTCTTTTGATTCCATTCACACTCTGTCATGCACACACATACACACGGGCATGCACCTCTTTCTAGCTCTTGAGGAAAGCATTACACCTGTCACATAGTCCTCTAAGAAATAAGTTCCTGCCTCCATAATGAAAGTCAGGTCAGGTATCACTAGCTCGTCTCTCCAGAATCCCTATGATGCCAGTGATAGTTCAGCTTCTGATGCTGAAACTGAAATCTCCACTGATTATTTTCAAGACTAAATACTCTTCCTGTATCATTCTGGTATGTTCCCCCAGTAATTATTTTTCTTCACTCAGTCAGGAGAATAAATGTAAAATTAACCTGCAATTTTGCCCTCTAATGAGAGAGAACAGGAAAGCAGAGCTTATTAATGAGCATGTCAGGTTATCTTAGCAGTGAACATCTAGCCATCCATTCCATCAGCAAAAAGGGCCCAGAACCTCCTCCTTGTTTAAAACAACTTGAAGCATTAACCAAGGACATAGGCCTAATTATCAGTATCTTAGCTAAAGTTTAGCTTAGAGGTCTGATCAACATCTGAGCAAGGCAT
The DNA here is from genome assembly GCA_037974445.1 of Brycinus macrolepidotus. NCBI lineage: Eukaryota > Metazoa > Chordata > Actinopteri > Characiformes > Alestidae > Brycinus > Brycinus macrolepidotus. The sequence goes on along the minus strand of JBBPCZ010000089.1, from coordinate 29,848,815 downwards.
CACCAAAAATAAGCTTGTAACAGGCACATCAGCAACCTTTGTGAAAATTAAGCAATCATGTCCTTCATTTTGAACTGCTTTAATAAAACCAGACGGTGTCCAGCAGCAACTAGATGGAGTCTTCCTTAAAACATGTTGGACTCTTCCCTCCAAACATCCACAAAAGCTTTGTGAGGACTATTTGTTAAAGAGATAATTACTTTGACTGTCTTTGTGCCAGGCCAAGACAAGCAGCTAATAAAATGGAGTGAATGTGATGTTCATGTATTAGAAAGGGTGATAATGTGTTGAGTTTACCTGCAGTGAGAGCCCCAACTGAATTTTCATTTCGTGGTGTAGTGGAGGAATCGGTCGGACTCTTACAGATGACCCCTTTACCACCTGAGAAACAAAGAGGTTAAAGTTAGATATTGGAAATATACAGCACAACCTTCTAGGTGCACGGTTCTTCAAGGGCACCCTAGGGAATCCTGCACTTTTGTCCACTAGATGACAGTAACTGCTAGAGTCAAGCAAGACCATTACACAAGTATCTGATAATACATGGCTTTTATAAACAGGACTTGAGTAGACTAAGGTAAAGGTAAACCCTACCCCTACTACGGGACTGTGTCCATTTCAAAACGTTATTTTTTAAAAGGAAAACGTTTGTGTACAAATGCTAAACTAAAGGCTAACCGTAAGAGGCACAGAAATCGCACATAGCACCTGTTGTGGACAAAATGGCCCAATGATCCACAAGATGTACACTATATGGACAAAAGTATTGGGACATGGCTCTTAATTATGGAATTCAGGTGGTCCCTCACTTCCAGTGAAGACCAGTCTTAATGCTTCAGCACACCAAGACATTTTGGACAACGCCATGTTTCCAACTTTGTGGACACAGTTTGGGGAAGGACCTTTTCTATTCCAGCATGACTGTGCCCCAGTGCACAAAGCAAGCTCCATGAGTTGGGCGTGGAAGAACTTGACTGGCCCACACAGAGCTCTGACCTCAACCCCATCCAACACCTTCGGGATGAACTGGAACGAAGATTGCAACGCAGGGTTTCTTGTCCAACATCAGTGCCTGACCTCAGAAATGCCCAACAGAATGACACTCCAAACACTCCAAATTCTTGTGGAAAGCCTTCCAAGAAGAGTGGAAGCTATTATAGCTGCAAAGGGGGACTAACTCCATATTGTAGTTCAACTATGTGGTTGAATGCAGTGTCATTAAAGACCCTGTTGGTGTAATGATCAGGCGTCCCAATACTTTTGTCCATATAGTGTATGTGCACGTACATGTTTTGAACAGAAAGTGGTGTTGAAATATCAGTCAGATTTTTTTTAACTGAGAGCAAAATAATTTTATTTGAGGATTAGTTAAATATCAAGTATCCAAAATGATGAGCAAAAAATGGCATGAAAAATATCCTTGTTATGTATCATATATATCTTTATATACGATAAATGTGGGATAGATATTTAGCTCCAGTAATTATTTTAAGGAGGATTTTAGATCAGTTAAAACATTATCACTTTCTTTAAATAAAAAGTTTGGTAACCATAGGAATACAGCAACTTTTGAATGCTGCAGCATATAAATGTTATGCTAACTAATATTGTTCTCTAATGGCAACACTTGAAGAGCACTTTAAAGTATCTTTTTTGAAGAGTGTACTGTAAATAATGAACATCACAAATATTACGTTCTCTGAGACTGATCGTGAGTTCCTCAGCCAGTTGGTGCTGGTTTATCTCCTTCAGGATGGCCAGTGTGATCTCTGCAGCTCCAGTGAGCTCATAGCTTGCAACCATCTTATCCACAGTGTCAGGCCGGTCTGCATTCTCCAGAAGAGCCTTTGGGATGATCTTAAAACCCTCTATGCCATTGGCCAGTTTCCACTGAAAGAGTTTAAAGTCCTGTTCCAGTAAGTTCTGGAGAGTGTCCAGCAACACTTGTGGAATGTTTGCCATCTCCTATTACTGGAATTGAAGAAGAATGACAGATTCAAGTTAAACACATTTCTGTTAATTAAGCAGAGGTGTAGGGGGATGCTTTGTGTTTCTGGCAACACTGTATGTTATCGTCAAGAGCTGCCATTAGCACCATCTACATACCAATGTATGCATCCTTTGAGTAATCTCACTGTAATACTCAAATCAGATTTTACAGAAAATATACTTCTAAATTAAAGACGTGTCTTCATAATTTGGTGAATACACACTAACGAGCGTAATCACTTCAGCCAGCTGTAAAATAAATAGCAGATCACCCCAAATCTTTCCAAGCTTTTTATGTTCAGTAACCCTTCAATTTGTTTCTTGCATAATAATAATAATCATCATAACAAAATAACAAAACAACGACAATAATAATAATAGTAGTAGTAGCAGTAATAAAGATATCCATTTCTCTTCTAAAGGTGGCTCAGTAGTTTTTACGTTCCTTTTACATTCCACGAATTTTACCAAAATGACCACTGGAGGAAGTCACTGTGTTTCATTTTGGATATTTAACAATACATAAGCTTATGAGCACTCTCAGTCCTCATCTGGACAGTGTACTGTCATGTCGTGCGAGCAAGGCAGACACAACTGCAGGAGATAGCTTCAGAACAGAACAAGCTTTAATGAACTTAAGCAAGGGGTGAGCTCCAAACAAACAAGTCTTTCACAATACTGATGCAGGGAGGATAGGAGCTGGGTGACCACACGTCTTTTCTCTGGACCGGCTGGGTTTTAAGCTGCATCACACAGAGGGGCTTGATACGGACAACCAATTAAACCAATCACGAGATAAAACCAATTAAGCTTAAACGAGGCTAAAGACAGATGGACGAGAGACAGGTGAGCCACTTAACTGGTGCCTAGCAACCCAGATCAGGAGCGAGTTAGGGAGCTCATCAGGAACAGGTGAGTTGCCAGGCACAGGGCTCAACAAACAGGCATATGAGTCAAGGGGAAGTGACAGGCACGCCTCAACACAGCAGTCTGGGATCCCCGACTGCCAGAGGCATGGCAGGCAAGCCTCGGCTTCAGCGGATCGGGGAACCCAGACCGCTGGGGGCGTGGCGGAAGCGACCCAGTTGTCACATGTACACTTAATAGAAAGTAGCTACAAACGAAAATGTTCATTCAGTAATATTCCAAAACAAATAGCCAATCACAGTAAACATCATTTAAATAGCATGTGACTATTTCTTAGCTCTGAATAACACAGCCTATTGTGGTCTATTAACATATACTTACAGATTATCAAGATGATGAATTAGGCTAATGTAGTCCAAAATAAGACAGAAAGCAACACTAAAACTGTGGATAAATTAGTGCCTCTGAGTTATCACAGTTTCCATACAAACCGGTCAGGTAAGTGAAAACAAAAGCAACCTTCATCCTTTCATCTTTAATTATAAATTACTACATGTACCTCACTACTTACATTTTTTAGGTGCAAGAAGGATGGGCTTCCACTTTGAGCTTTGGTTCCTCTTAAGGTTTCTTCCTCTGGCTCTGAGGGAATTTAAACCATATGGTGAAAAACCTTGGTTTTAGCAGGTGGACTTTGGAAGTGATGTTTGTGTGTTAATGAGTTTTACTGTCACATTATAACACTGGAGGCTGAGAGGATGGCTACATGCTCATAATTCAGGGAACACATTAACACAGAGACTTTGCAATTGGCAAAGCCAAGGTGCGAGGTCTATTTATTAGAGATAATGAGTCCAGAATGAGCTGTAGGTGTTTGATTAGGCAGAGGTGGAGCCACAACTGCAGCTGATGAAAACCAACCCCAAAAAGATGAATCCATGCTGATTCTACCCAGAGGGAGAACGCCAGTCCCAACAGGTCTATACAGGTCTATTAGAGTCTATATCACAGATTTCTCTGCTAAGCACAACAGTGATCACCAGTGCTGTGTGGCCAGTAATTTGACCTCTGGAGCCTTCAGTAGTTGGTAGTTTTATCAGTGCTATTAACAATGTATAGATGGTACTTGGTAACACACATATAAAAAAGACTGTGGCCCATGCCATATAAAAGAATACATTTTAAGAATTTAATAAGTTTTAATAGGCTGGCCCTCTGCAAGCAGTCTAACATTCAAATCTAAGTAATTAGCTGATTAGTTGGATCTACTGTGTTGTTAAGCTCAGGAAGTTACTAAAATGACATAGTAGCATTCTAAAACCTTAATACCCATTAAGAATGTGAAGTATGTATATAAAGTAGTGCTGGGCACGTTAACGCGTTATTATCGCATTAACGCATTATTTACTTAACGCCGACAATTAATTTATCGCGCG
>JBBPCZ010000089.1:29831363-29843713 GCA_037974445.1 Brycinus macrolepidotus | reverse complement strand
CACATCACTACATAATGACAGGTGACTATTGTGAATACTGTGCACCAGAAGAGTTTTATTCCAATAATAAAAGGGGGGAACCAAAATTCCTGGATGCTGGGAAAATGTGTTCCCCCTGGTTGCTGAGAATCCTGAGAAAGTGTCAGCCAACAGTAATCGTGCTCTAACCGGAGAAATATTATTTATTTTGCACAGCATATCCAGCAAATATTGATAGTTTAGGAATGCATACACAGGAACACAGGAATGCATAGCTTTGCTAGCTTAGCCTGGCTTAGCTAAGGTTAAAGTTTATAAACGGGATTTTAAAATGGCCAAATACATTCAAAACAATTGTTCATCCTTACCTATAAAATGTAATCCCTCGGGATCTGGTTTGGAGCGTACGGCCCCATGCGGAGCATGCGTGAGGCATCTTTATCCACTACTTCACTCCTCAGCAGTGCCTCTCACAATATGGCGGCGACGTTGACGTATGATGCAGCTGGTCATGTGGCATCTAGTAATATTCTGTCTGTGGTCAGTCTAGTAATATTCTATGTCTGTGGTCAGTCTAGTAATATTCCATGTCTATGGTCAGTCTAGTAATATTCTATATCTATGCCCAGACGACTCTTCGGTTTCCCAAATTTAGTCAAAGAACCGACTCGTTCGTGACCGACACATCGCTATCGAGAGCAGTGTTGACAGATTGAGTTTCGTTTGAAACGATTCACATGGCCTGGCAACTTGTTACAGAGCGCGTTCTAAAATATACGAAAAATAAACATCAACTACACGAGAAACACTATGTTTTACTTTGGCAACAATTTAGCCCATGTCATGATTTCTTGTTTTGTTTTAATGCTCTTTACATGGGGTAAGACTGGAGACAAAATGTGCCATGACAATATTTTTTTATTTATATCACATTTGACAGAGATTATGGCTCCTAAAAAACATAATTTGGCTCCCAAATATTTTGTGTTTAGGAGCCATTGGCTCCTAAGGTTTTTATTTTGTCTGGAGCCCTGCATGACACGGTAGCAAAATCAACTTAACATGCCACTGTTTAACTATCAGCGATTTGCTTTACATACCAGACCCAGTTTACACACCAGGCCAGTCTGACTGACATTTTTCTAGGATTTCAGAATGATTCTATCTGAAGGCTACTGGAAAGGTAGCCATAGAAAAAAGGTAGTTATATAAAAGAAAAGGCACGAAAATAACTAACTAACTAAATAAATAAAAATAAAATAAAATAAAACCAATAAGCGCGTATGGCCCATGTCTGCAGTATGGCCCATGTCTGCAGTGTATTAGGCCTTTTCAAGACCTTTATATATATATAAAAGAATTTAACCAATTAAAAAAAACTGCATAATTTAGTTGTTGATATGGAAACATTAATTTTCTTGAATGCTCAATGTCTTTAATGCAAAAATAGCCACTTTATGTGGTTCAATCTAGTTTTTATATGTAAAAATTCTAATTAAATAATGATAAATCTTTGGAAAATATAGGCACAAGTTTTAAATACATTTAACAAGTTTCTTATACAATGTATCAAACATAAGATAATGTATCTGAACATTTTGTGTAAATACTGTGGCGTAGCATTTGTGGCATTATGCATTTTAGACATCTGGTTCCTATGGCCACCGCGGTGAACAATTCTTTAATTATACAGAAATGTTAAAAATATTTTTAAGATTTCTCTTTAAGCCCTTCAAAGGCTGAACAAAATATCAGAAATTTAAGGAATTTCCACAGCATTCCTATAAAAAGTTTATTGTAAATCCAAACAATGACTATAGTATACTTCACAATGCTACCACACATATTAAGCATATCTATGTATACTCCACATAGGAAAAGATTAATATAAGACCAAACTACCGGTCTATTCATTCATTCATTCTCTATAACCGCTTAATCCTTACTAGGCTCACGGGTACCACTAGCCCACCGCATTGCGCACATACACACACCATTCGCTCACACACACACACCTACGGTCTATTTAGAATCCCCAATTCACCTGACATGCATGTCTTTAGACTGTGGGAGAAACCGGAGACCCTGGAGGAATCCCACGAGGAGAACATGTAAACTCCAAGGCCAGGACCCGGATTCAAACCCCCAACCATGGAGATATGAGGGATCAGTGCTACATACTGCGCCACCATGGGGCTACTGGAATATAAAAGGAGGTCAAAATATTAAGTCAAGTCAAGTATGTTATGTTGTCATTTCAACCATAAACACACAGTACACAGTGAAACAAAACAATGTGCTTCCAGGACCATGGTGAAAAAACACAAGAGCAACAATACAACTGGACAAGACAACATTTAGTGCAATTGACAATAGCTACAATCTGGATGAATACAGTTTTTGACAGGTGCTGTATTCTACCAGCAGAGAGTTGGGTGTAAAAATGCAGAACAGAGGCAGCAGTAAGTATGATTGTGCAAATATAGCAGCAACAGGACAGAGAATGTGCAGTTTAATAAATAGAAGCGTATTTACAGAGGTAATTAAAGTCTGAGTTGTTGGGGGGGTGGTGTTGGTGGTGTGTGTGTGTGGTGGGGTACAGCCTCTCAAAGCATTTCATGATAATGGGTGTGAGTGCGACAGGATGAGAGTCATTGAGGCAGGACACTGACGATTTCTTTGTCACGGGGATGATGGTGATGATGGTGATGATGGAACAACGGTGGTGCTCAGAGAGATATTGAAGACATCTGTGAAAATCTGCCAGCTGGTCTGCATATTCTCTGAGCACACAACCAGGAATGTTGTCTGGTCCAGCAGCTTTCCACGGGTTGACACTGAGCAGAGTTTTCCTCACATCAGCCATGGTCAGACAGAGCACCTGGTCCTTGGGCGGGCGGGGTGGTCTTCCTCACTGCAATGTCATTTTGAGCTTCAAACCGTGTGTACAAGTGATTCAGCACACCTGCAAGGGAGGTCTCACCATCACAGGCAGGTGGAGATCCCCTGTAGTTGGTGATGGCCTGGATGCTCTGCCACATGTGCCATACATCCCCAGTGTCCTTGAGGTGGCTGTGAATTTTCTGGGCATGTGCGTGCTTCGCTGCTCTGAGGGCCCTGGACAGGTTGGCCCTTGCTGTTCTCAGGGCAGCCTTGTTACCTTCCACATCACAGTCTCTACGGTACAATAGCATGTTGCTAATCTGTGTAGCCGTTTCCAGAACGCTGTCGCTGAGCCATGTCTCCGTAAAAACAAAAACACAGCAGTCTCTGAACTCATGCTAGGTATTTCGCTGGGGTCAGATGTAGTCCAGTTTATTGTCTTTTTGTATATGCTGGGCAAAGAGACATTTTTTTATTTATGACTTTAATGTTCCATAACAGAAAAGTCAAAATCAAAGTGAACTTTGTCATCTTAACCATACACAAGTATACAGAGAGACAAAATGGCGACGCTAAGGTTCCATAGTGTATACATAGTGCAATAGACATGACATTGTGCAACATACAAAACAGTGCAAATAAAGCAGTATAAATAAGAGTAAGGTTTGACCAAACCCGTCCTGAGTGTGTGGACAGCTCTGTACAATATATATATACATATAAATATAAGTAAAACGTGCAATGATTGAAAAAAATGTGCAATGTAGTAGAGCATTTTGCAAACAGTATAAACAGCATAGACAGTATGAACAAGTATAAATAGCAGCTTAAGTATGCATTCTTAAAGGTTTATGTGTGACTTTCAGTCTATGTCTACTGGATAAAGTGGCTGTGCATGAGTATAAGTTCAGTATAAACAGTTTGAGGGGGATGAGGAAATGAGGAGGGGGGGGCAGCATGGTGTTGAGGAGCCTGACACCCTGGGGGTAGAAACTATCCTGCAGTCTGGCAGATCTGGCTCTGATGTTGCAATGTCTTCTCTTGTCATACGCTCCGGTCAGGTGACTGCGACGAGGACCCGGTAGTAACCGCGGCCACTGGAATATAAACAAGGTAACGGTATATGTTCTTCACTCAGTCAAAGAACCCTCCTCGAGACCCTGGCGTTTCCTCATCTTCCGTCTTGTCCTCCAAACCATGAGCACTCTGGTTTCATTCTCTCTCTCTGTTTGACCAAACGTTATTTAGAATGCCAGTTCCTAGTGAGAACTTTCTGTGTGAGAGCGTTCTCAAAGCAAACTGCGAGATTTACCTGTTCATTCACGCTACTTTGTGCTTGGGTTTACCGAGCTCACTACACTGAGCCCTCCGTAAAGACCAGCGGATGTCGTCACGGCTGTGCATCTCCCCATGCCCTGCCAGCGGCTATCCTGCCACCTGCCCCTTCGCCAACCCATGCGATTAAGATGCACCTCCCTGACCACGGAGGAGAGGACCTGCGGCTATAAATTGGGGCTCTGTGCTTACTGTGCCTCACCCAATCACCATTGTGCCATCTGTCCCCTCCGTCGGGGATACAGCCTGACCCGATGAGGAAGGAGGAATTTCGTGCCGGGTCCTTTCCATCTCCTCCTGTCTACCGGGTGTTTCCCATTTCACGGTTCAAGTTCAACTCCAGTTGGGCCATGAACGGGTCAAGATCGCCGCCTTCATTGACTCGGGGGTGGTGGGTAAGCTTTTGCTGCTCAGCTGGGGTTGAAGACTGAGGCGTTACCCCAACCCATTAAAATCACTGCGGTTGACGGCAGGCCCCTTTCTACCAGCCCCATCAGACGTCAGCTCTCACCCTCCTCATCGGCAGCCACCAAGAGACCCTTCATCTCCTCATCACCCACATCTCCTTCACCTCCCATCATCTTGGGCCATCCATGGTTACTCCAACATGACCCCCTCATCTCTTGGACTGACAACCGCATCCTTCAGTGGGGGCCGTTCAGCTGCCACCTCATCGTCCCTGTGCCATGGCCATTGACCTCCTGCCTGGTACAGTTCCTCCCGCTGCACGGTCACCTATTCGCTCTCTCAGCTGCAGAGACCAAGGCCATGGAGGAGTATGTGACAGAGTCTCTTGGGAACAGCACCATCAGGCTGTCCAGCTCCCCAGCGGCTGTGGGGTTCGTCCCTTTCGGACTCTGTAACAGCCCTGCCGTGTTCCAGCAGTTCAAGCATTTCATTGTCTACCTGGACAACATTCTGATCTACTCCCGGACCTTCGAACAACACATCCAGCAGTATTGAAGAGATTGCTCGATCACCAACCGTTCTGTAAGTTGGAGAAATGCGCCTTCCACTAGCACTCCACCACGTTCCTGGGTTATTGGCATCTTGCCCCAGGGTGTGGCCATGGATCACCAAAAGCTGGAGACTGTGTGTTCTTGGCCTCTACCCAGGATGTTGAAACAGCTACAGTGCTTTTTGGGGTTTGCCAATTTCTATCAGTGTTTTATCCAGAGCCACAGTTCAGTTGCTGCACAGCTAACTGCCCTCACCCGTTCCTCCTCTGGCACCTTCCATCACATTCCAGAAGTCACCCAGGCCTTCCACCAACTATGTCATCACTTCACCTGAGCACCTATTCTCATCCATCTCTACCCTGCGAAGCCATTCAGTGTGGAGGTGGATCCTTTGGATGAGGGCACCAGTGCTGTTCTGTCACAACGAGGTCCAGATCAGAAACTGCATCCTTGCAGTTTCTTTTCCCAGAAATTCAGCCCCACTCAGCAGCGCTACAGGGTGGGGGACTGAGAGCTGCTGGCCATCAGTTGGGCTCTGGAGGAATGGCACCACTGGCTCCAGGGCGGCAGTGAACCATTCATGGTCTGGAACGACCACCAAAATCTAGTCACAATCCAGCAGGTCCGGCAACTCAACCCTCAACAAGCTCCATCAACCCTCGCGGGCTTGGTTCTTTGAGCTGTTTTCATTCCATCTGTCTTGCCGTCTGGGCTCTAAAGAACACCAAAGCGGATGCCCTGTCTCAACAGTGTGCAAATGACGCTCCCCAGACGGAACCTGCACCAGTCATTGCCGAGGCCCAGATCATGGCTCCGCTTCCCTGGGAACTGGAAACCCAGATCCACCAAGCACAGACTTTAGAACCCGCTCCGGCAGGTTCTGGTCGACTCTGCGTTCCTGTGCCGGGGCCTTTTGGTGACCCACCATGCCTCAAGACACGGAGGAGTTCATCAAGGCATGTGCGACATGCGCCTGGGCTAAGAACTTAAACCAACCCATGCCAGGAGAGCTCCAACCCCTGCCAAGCCCGACGGCCCTGGTCGCACATCGCCCTCAACTTCATTACTGGTCTGCCGGAGTCAGAAGGAAAGAACACCATTTTCACCATCAACCGATTCAACAAGGCCGTGCACCTCTCACTGGACTCCCCTAGCTAAAACCACGGCTGAACTAATCCTAAAGCACATAGTCCACTTGCATGGGTTCCCCAAGGACATCGTCTCGGACAGAGGGCCCCAATTCATGGCCAGATTCTGGGGTGCTTTCTGCCATCTGATTAACTCCACCTGCAGTCTCTCTTCTGGTTACCACCCCCAGACTAATGGTCAGACGAAGCAGGCCAACCAACAACTTGGGCTCTTTCTTCAGTACTTTTGTGCTGCCCACATGCTACCTCATGTGGGCAGAGCTCTCTCACAACCTCCCCTGCCACCAGATTAAGCCCATTTGAGGTATGCCACAGTTTCCAGTGTCTGATGTTCAACCATCTCCGGAGGTTGACGCACCATCTGCCCAACAGTTGGCCCACCGATGCTGACGGATCTGGAATCTGGCTTGAACCTCCATCCAGTGAGCTAACCAGCATTAAAGTCAACAGCACCGCTGTCGGCACCCTCCGGGACGACTGTTCCACGTGGGTGACCGGGTCTGGCTCGCCACTCTGCACCTTTGCCTCCACATACATTGTACCGAATACATTGGCCCATACCACAAATCGAATTACCCCGTAACCTACAGGCTCCAGCTGCTGGCCTCCCTCCGGATCCATCCAGTCTTCCACCACTCTCAGTTGAAGCCATTCATCACCTCTCTCATGGCTCAAGTGTTATTTAGAATGTGAGTTCCTGGTGGGAATCTCAACTCTCTGCGTGAGAGCATTATTAAAACAAACCACGAGATTTACCACTAGCCATTACAAGATGGCAGCATGAGTAGACATCTGCGCGGCGGCCTCTCCATGCGACTCAAAAACGGTGCTAAATGTTTCACGTCAATGTCCTAGTTTTAATAATTTCTCGTTGCCTAAGTGTTCCAGTGCCACACACGTCCGCATGTTTGACTGGGAAGGTCTTCTTAACTACCGTAACCATAGCAAAACAACACTGGACGCGACGGTCCTGGAGACCTCGGAGCAGCGTAGAGCCGCCAGGCAGCGGAAGTTCACCCATAAGCGGTGTGACCGCACCCGGAAGCGCGGCAAGCAAGCAGGCCTCCATGCTAGGCTAAAGACTAAGCCAAACAGACCCGCTCTCCCATCTCTCCCACTGGCGAACACACACTCCCTGGATGACAAGGTGGACTACTTAAGGCTCAGACACTCCACACGGAAGGACGTGAAGGACCGCTATGCTTTAATTTTTACAGAAACGTGGTTGCACGATGGTATTCCTGACTCGGCGGTGTAGTTAGCCGTATGCTCCCTGTTCCACATGGATAGAGACAGCAGTAAGAAGCGGGGAGGGAGTGTGTGCATTTACACAAACATTGAGTGGTCACAAACGTCACGGTAGTCTACAGACACTGTTCCGCTATGGTGGAGTTTATGGCAGTGAACTGTCGGTCTTTCTACCTGCTGCGAGAGTTCAGCTCGGTTGTTCTGTTTGCTGTGTACGTGCCGCCTAGCACTAATGCTAACCAAGCGCTAGCGGAGCTGTACGAGGGTGTGAACAACCTGCAGACTGCCAACCCGGACGGGGCTGTTATCATTGCTTGCGACTTCAACCACACAAACCTTAAGTATGTCCTGCCCAGATTCTACCAGCATGTGAAGTTTGCAACCAGGGGTGAGAACTCTTTAGACCATGTTTACACCACCGTCAAGAACGCGTACCGAGCCGAGCCCCACCCCCACTTCAGGACCTCCGACCACATCTCCGTGAAACTGGTTCCAGTATACAGCTCTCTACTCAAATGCACTGCCCAGAGAGACATCAGAGTGTGGCCCAAGGGGGCCATCTCAGCACTTCAGGACTGTTTAGAGTGCACAGACTGGTCAGTGTTCAGAGAGGGTGCTACTCATGAGGGCTACACCGACATGGAGGAGTACACAGCAGTGGTGACAGGCTACATCAGTAAGTGCACTGAGGAAGTTACTATGTCCAAGAGGGTGACTACAAGATCCAACCAGAAACCCTGGATGTCTGCCGAGGTCCAGAGGGAGCTGAAAGCCCGGGAAGCTGCCTTCAGATCCGGAGACAAGGCTGTCCTCAGAACTGCATGCATTAACCTGGTCAGGGCAAGAAGGCAAAGTGTACATATACCCAAAAAATCCTTTCAAAACACCAGAGACACTTGGAGCATGTGGAGGGGTATCCAAACCATCACTGAGTACAAACCACCACCTTCTCTCTGTGACAGCGATGTCTCTCTCCCCGATGTGTTGGTTTGACGCACTCAATAGTGAGCCCGCAAGGAAATCCACTCCTACTCCCAGATGAACAAGTTATCTGCCTGACCACAGCTGCAGTGAGGAAGACTCTAGCCAAAGTTAACCCGCGCAAAGCGGTTAACATACCTGGACGGGTGCTCAAGGAGTGTGCAGACCAGCCACCCAACATCTTCACTGATGTGTTTAAAACCTCTCTCAGACAAACTTGTTGTTCCTGCATGTTTCAAGGCTACCACAATCATCCCCGTGCCCAAGAAATCATCTGTGACCTGCCTGAATGACTACCGTCCTGTAGCCCTCACACCAGTCATGATAAAGTGGTTCGAGAGACTAGGGGAGGGGGAAAAAATCAGCTCACTGATAGGGATTTACAGGCAAGTTAAATATTGGTACATAAAATGGATAAATAAATAATAATAAGTAAATAACACATATCTAGCAACTACATGACTGCCGGTCTCTATTTTGCATTTGAGGCACTGAGGAGACAAATCAGCATTAAACTTATGACACTGAGAAGGGGATATATGAATTCTATGTAGAATTTTTAACATGCATTGCTTTAACTCTGTTACAGATACTTAAAGTTCTTGCGTTTTCCCATCCTTCCTCCAAATCATTATCAGAAAGCTCCAAATTAAGTTCCCTTTCCCATAACTCTCTCAAATGCAAAGTGCCTGCATACACCTTAAGGAGTCCATAGAAAAACCCTATGGAATATCCCATTTGTGATAGAAAAAATTGCCGCTGTATGCATGAAATGCTTTGGTCAGACAGAACTGTAGTATCTCTTTTCATGAAATTCCTTATTTGTAAGTAACGAAAAAACTCCTGTTTTTGAACATTATATCTCTCAACTAACTGACTAAATGACATCAGGGTAGATCCATCCACTACGTCACATAACCTGGAAAGCCCTTTATTGATCCAAGTCTGAAATCCAGGGTCTGTCATTCCCGGCAGGAAGTCAGGGTTGCCGCATATTGGTTTGAAGATGAAAGTGAATTGACTTTCCCCCTCTAATGTTCTAACAATCTGCCACGCCCTGACAGTGCTTGCTGTGATAGGGTTAGGGCATATATTCCTTAAAGATTTGGGTTTTCTTATGAAAAGTAAGTGTTCAAGAGGTACTTTGGACATGGAGCATTCTATATCTAACTACGGGAAGGCAGGGTTTTTTTGCACCCAGTCAGTAATGAAGTGGAGATGCACAGCAAACAGAACAACCGAGCTGAACTCTCGCAGCAGGTAGAAAGACAGACAGTTCACTGCCATAAACTCCACCAAGCTGATATTGTCGAATATCAGGAAGGTCTAGACCACACTTTAAGGACGAGAGGCATAGTGTTGCAAGCCTAAGCCACGGTTTCTTCTAAGCCCATATGAAGGAACTGAACCAGCTGTTCAGACTTTTAATAGTTTTATGTGAGAAAATGACTGGGATTATCCGAATTGGATAAAGCAATCTAGGGAGAACATTCATTTTTAAAAGAGCCACAAGACCTAGCCAGGAAATAGGAAGTGTGTTCCACCTCTCCAAATCAAGTCTAATACGTTCGAGCAGCGGAACAAAGTTCATTTTGTACATTTTGTCAAACTCAGGGGTAATATATATTCCCAGATAAACAAAGCCTTTTGGGGACCATCTGAAGGGAAAGGGACAGAGAGTTTTAGGTTGCTGTTTTAATCCGCCCAGGGGCATAGCCTCAGACTTATTAAAATTAATTTTATACCCTGAGAAAGCACTGAACTTGCAAATAGTGTCAGTGAGGTTACAGGTAGATATCTCAGGGTTAGTCATAAAGATCAGAACATCATCCGCATGGAGTGTTATCTTGCGTTCTCTGTGTGCTGCAACTAAGCCATGTATATTAGGATTCATCCTGACAGCCTCAGCTAATGGCTTTAGAGCTAACGCAAATAGAAGAGGGGAAAGGGGACAGCCCTGCCTTGAGGCTCTCTGAATACAGAAATTAGAGGATCTTAATCCATTGGTAAGCACTGCAGAGAGAGGATTATTATAAAGTAATTTAACCCATCTAATGAAATGTTCCCCTAGTCCGAACCTTGCCAAGGTACATAATAAATAAGGCCATTCAACATGGTCGAAAGCCTTCTCGGAATCTAAAGACACAACCAGGCCCCTTTGATTGCTGATGAAACACTTGAATTATGTTCAACAATCTGCGCATGTTATTGCATGAGTTACGACCTTTAATAAAACCAGTTTGGTCCTTATTAATGAGCATGGGAAGTAAGTTCTCCAACCGTGTAGCCAATATTTTGAAAAGAATTTACAAACCATTATACTTAATGTAGGTTTGAAAATTCTTTCCAAAATTTTGGCTGCACGGTCTGTATGCAACCCTCTAATGGCCTTCAGAACTTCTTCTCTAGATAAGGGAGCATTAAGCATGAGTTTATGTTTCTCTGGTAGCGAGAGAAGATTAAGGGGAGGAAAAAAAGGTATCCATTAAGCCTGAGGAATCTTGTAATAGTTCAGAGTTATCCAGTTTTTCATAGAAACTTTTAAATGTGTTATTAATGACTACATTATCAAAGGACTGCTTTCTATGACTGTCTATGGAAGAGATCATTCTGGAATCTGATTTTTTCCTTGTTAAATAAGCCAAATATCTCCCTGCTTTGTCACCCTGTTCATATATCTTCTGTTTAGCAAATCTAATTTTCCCTTCTGCATGCATTTGTTAATAGAGAATCTAGTGCTGAACGAAATGCAAATATTTCTTTAAACCTCCCTGGAGAGGGACTTTTAATATATTCTTTTTCAGCCACTTTAAGTTTAGATTCTAAAATTTCCCTTTGTTCACCCTGTCTACATCTCTTACTGGACATGTATGATATAACAAGGCCTCTAGAAAAAGCTTTAGATGTTTCCCAGAGCAATGATGTATCCTCCGTAGAGAACGAGTTAGATAAGATAAGATAATCCTTTATTAGTCCCACAAGTGGGAAATTTGCATCGTCACGGCAGAAAGTGGACAGTACAAGATAAAAGCAGCCAAAAAATTAAAAACAATAGAATAAAAACTATACCAACAGTACAGTAAAAAAGTACACTATATAAACAATCTAGAAATATGAATATGGATGAATGTATTGAAAAATATAAAAGTATATATATGTATATGTATATGTAAACTTAGATAAATATATGTACGTACACAGAGTGTATATAAGCGGATGTCATAAAAGGTCCTCAGGAGTGGTCCCTGCACTCCAAAAGACCTGAGCCTCCGCAGCAGGTACAGCCTGCTCTGCCCTTTTTTGTATAGTGCATTTGTGTTCAGTTTATTGTTCAGATGAACACCAAGGTACCTGTAGCTCTCCACAGCCTCAATGTCCATACCCTGTATGTTCAGTGGTTGCAGAGGGGGATGTTTGTGCCTGCGGAAGTCTACCACCAGCTCCTTGTTTTTTCCAGTGTTGATCTGGAGGTAGTTCTGCTGGCACCAGTCCACAAAATCCCGGCTCAGTTCTCTTTTCTCCTTGTCGTCTCCATCAGTGATGAGGCCAACTATTCCAGAGTCATCTGAGAACTTCTGCAGGAAGCAGTTGGCTGAGTTGTAGGAGAAGTCTGAAGTGTAGATGGTGAAGAGGAACAGCACCAGAACCGTTCCCTGTGGGGCCCCTGTATTGCAGACGACCCTGTCCGCCACACAGCCTTGAGTTCTCACATACTGTGGTCGGTTAGTGAGGTAGTCCAAGATCCATGTGGCGAGGTGATGGTTCACTCCTGTGTACTCCAGCTTGTCCCTCAGGATTTTGGGTAGGATGGTGTTGA
>JBBPCZ010000089.1:29813442-29824571 GCA_037974445.1 Brycinus macrolepidotus | reverse complement strand
CTGAGGTAGTCATAAACAACTCATTGTAACGATGTTTGAGTATTAATATTAAATCAATTAAATCATTACGTTAGTTGACTTGAGTGCACAGATAGGCCCATTTTCTTCCAAACAAAAAAAAAAAAAAAAAAAAAAAACCCTAAACACAAGGGTTGTTATAATCAGCCATATTAAGCTTTTATTTATCATGGATTTCTGGGAAAATGGACTTGAAAATAGTATTTTATAATCAGGTCCATCCGTTTGGTTGTAGAGTCCTCAAGGTGTTCCTAGCCTGTGCCAGCAGTTGAAATGTTTTTATGCTCAAATGTAGAGGAAAAAGAGCTTTGCAAAGCTAATGGTGGTCCAAAAATAGACCAAAGTAGTGGAACGTGATGCTGTAGCTCAAGGGGTTCCCCCACATCTTAGATTCTCAGCAGTGGACCAGGAAGATCCAGTCATGACTGCATCATCACTCAGATCACAGCCCCGGCAAAAAAAAAAAAAAAGAAGCTGCTGACATCACGTCTCTGTAGAAGAACCGCTACATCCTCCAAGACTTCCGGATGGTGCCTCCAGCAGACATGACTCGCCCCGTGTTTTCATGACCATCATCTGCTTCCACTCATAAATGTTTCCAGAGGCGATCGATCCAGGCTGGCCCGGATTTGGCACGACCCCGCGTGTGGATTAAAAGACCCCCTACTGCAGCTGCTGCTTTTCAAAAAAAAAAAAAAAAAATCTGTCTTTATTTATAAGTGTATTTGCTTACGCTCGTGCAACAGTTGCACTGAACCCCATTTAAATGAATCTTGTAAGGTAAGTGGACCTGCACGGTTGGGGACGGTGTAATCTGTAGACGTTTATTCTCGTATCCAGAGGGGCTTTAGTGATGGAGGGGGTGCACGACATTTGAGGACCATGGAGGAACGCGCTGTTTAATCATGCCGTCCACGAAAAGCTGGAGTGTGCGTCTCTCTCGAATCGCACCGTTCCACCTTAAAAACGGCGCAGCGGCTCGAGCTCTTCGCCTCCTGGTACGAGGCGCTGCTCCATTTAAGGTGGAACTGGAAAAAAACCAGAAAACGATCCTTTCAACAAGCCCCTGTAGCCATCATCTCTAACAGGGTGCTTTGAAACAGGTCTGAGTTCAATCGTTTGCTCGATTTAACATCATGTGTGCTAGGAAAGCCACACGTTGTTTTTTTTTTTGCTTTTTTATTTATTTTAAATTTATAATGGTGTGGCAAACTACCACTCAGTATGGAGTGCACACCTGGACTGCTGAAGGCAGCTGTACAGAGGCAGGTTGGGGGTTTAAACCACGAAACGTGACATTTTCTGGGGAAAGCACATTGTGTGCGCCCTGCATCACTAGGGTGGGGGAGTTGTGTTTTGAGGGGGAAGGAGGGGGGTGTTGATTGAGCGATGACGCCTGTGTGGGGGGAGAGTGGAGAGCTGCACACTGCCACACTAAATAGTGTGTAAAAAAAGAAAATCAAAATCAAAATCCATTCAGTAGTGTATAGACGTGTGTGGTCTGGGATGCACTAAAGGATTTTTTCCCCATCAAAAGAAAAAAAAAAAAAGATTTCTTTTATTTAACCATTTCTGTGTTTTCCTCACCACAAAATGACTGCAAAATGCAATGTTATACATCATGTTGTGTTGTTTTTTTAAGACTTACAATGAGATAAGGTAAAGATGGTCGCGGTTTATTTGTGTGTTAGTATATGAGCTAGCATTAGTGTATGAGCCAGCCTCGCTTCAGTTACATATTTCCTTGCCTGAAATAAAGAAGTGTAAAATAAATATTTATAATATTTAAAAATATAATCATGTTTGAAATACTTCCAAGAAATGTTCTTGGGCCACATGTATTCCTTTATGTTCTCTATGAGGTCGTACAACATGGTCTAGGTAGAAGGTCCAGCACAACAAGGCGGACACAGTATGGTGGTTTACCATCTACTTAGACCATTTTGCCACAGTATAAGTGGTTTATTGGAGTTTTGAAATGTCATTTTGGTGTGTTGTTAATTTAGTTGCATATTTAGACACCAAAAAAGAAGGTTTTGAACACCTTTTTGGGAAAAGTGGGACTGTTTCTTTAAGCTGATGCTGGTATGTGTTGTGTCTGCTTGGTTACTTGATGTGGCAAGTCACAATATCACTTGACTGGTTACGTCTGAATATGATCTGCCAGGTCGCAGTATGTAGGCTACTGTTGTGGGTCACTAAGAATAGTAATTGGAACGTGTGAGAACGTGCTAGTGCAAGTGAAGGCTAACTGGGTGTGTTTTGGTAGATACACACTTCCCACACTTCCCACAACACTCTTCTTCAGCTTTTACTGTTGCTGTAAAAGAGGGATGACAAAAGGATAAGAGTAAGCGTTTGCAGGCATGAGTGCATGCTTTTTTGTTTGAACTGGCATGAGCCAGTTTTTTCCAGCTTTGAAAATGATGCTAGTGAGCTGGTGATCTCCATTATCCCCAATTTAAAAGTAGTTGCCACTGTATCATGAAACCAGTCTCTTCTTACAGTGCTCTAATATATCAGTGGTCTGCTCTGCTTTGTTGGATTACAACTTTATCCCATACGTAGCAATGAAACACCATATATTAGAAGGATACATTATTATTCCTGGCCTGTATCATGGAAAGCCCGATTCTCGTGGCTTTTTTCATCACTAAGTGTTTGATGTGTTATGTAAACTACCGTGATTTCAAAGTATGCAATTCATTCCTCAGTCCATAGGGACCATACCAACCGTCTAAGCCAGCCAGAGGAGTTATAAGACATATTAAAGGCTGGGCAGCCAATCAAAACAGTTATATATAATCCTATTACACAACCTGTTTTGCTTTCAGAGCTGAACTGTTTTAGGGCTGTTTTTGTTACTGCGCCTTTCAGGCTGAGATATGTATACATCTCAGTGTGTGTAAGATATATATAGTGTGTGTGTATGCACATGTTGCTTTTTATGTTGCAAAATTTGTATTGTTACAATTTTTGAACCTTGCAACTAGGGCAGAATGATTAGACGAAACTATTAATTAGTTAATTAATTCAATTGAGAACAACTTGGTTGATTTACGTAGACTGTAATTACTTCATACTTAATAAATGATTTATGCAATAAATGCAGTTCCCCTTTTGCTGTGATCACAGTGTGTCCTGAGCTGCAAAAGTTTTGTGCAGAAGCCTCCGAGTAGATCAGATTCACCTCAGAGTCGTCTGAACACACACTTTAGAGAAAAGGATGAGAGCCCAAAAAAATGTATGAGCTGACTGTCTAAATTTGCACTGCATAAATTCACACACTGAAGGGAGCAGCCGTTTTAGGATTTGCATAAGAGAGCAACCAGGGGATCAAAAATGACGCATATGACCCCTGTAAGTGCTACTTATAGGAGGACCTGTTTTACGTTTCTCAGATCCTAAAGTAAAATGTTGCCTGAGTCATGTGGGACGCTCGTAAGCTGAAATGCATTACTTGTAGCCCCCTTTCAAATGAGAATGGTCTTGGAAGGGGCCTCTATGGCCACCCTCCAAAACATTTTGCGTCAAGGTACGCCAACCGACTCTCTCCTCCCGCCTCAGGCGCTGCGGATCCTGCGTTTCCATGACAACGGTGACCTCACCCCCTGCACGGAGACGTGTGTAGAGGATGCTAGAATCCTCTGTCACGGTTCTCCATGGTTACCAGCCGTTGCCGGGCAACTGCAAGGCATGGCCATGTGTGGTGGCGTCAGCTTGACTCGATTGGTCATGGAAGTAAGTGGTGTCACATGACCGGCTGGTTCTGTGGATCACGGGGTTTCTGAGAGTTCCATGATTTGATATAGTGCTTCCTCTCGAAGAGAGCAGTGAGAAATGACTTTTTATGCTCTTATCTGATTGCATGCCTTCCTGTTGCGGTCTGTTCTTTACATCATGCACACACACCCACACACCACATGGCCTCTGAAACCTTCTCAGTGTGTGAATAATTCACTGTGACACTAGAACTGTGCATGTAACGTTCCTAAATTAACACTTCCAATAGCCCAAACCACTTCAGCCAATGTACTGATCAGCTCACCAACCAGTCAGCTCTCAGAAGCAATAACACTAGTGTCCTACTTGCCTAAAGCCATTCTTCGTTGATAAACATAAAGATACTGGTAAGCTTTTATTGATTCAAAAAATGACAGGCTCTTGTACTTTCCAAAGGAGCTTTCCATATAAATGTTTTTTTTTTTCCTCTCCATTCGTGGCCATTCATTGAGGATATGCTCTTGGGCGCCCTCTGGTGTTTGTCAAGTGTGGTGTTTTGGTACAATGAGAAGAAAAAGAGGTGGTCAGGCCCCCTAAACTTCCTAAGCGGCTTAAATGTTAATTAGGTCTCTATGTTTTGAGTCATTCAAAGGGAAATGTCTTTCAGTTGTGCTGATTGATTGGTGAGCTGACTGAGCTGATTGGCTGAGTAAGGCATTTCCCCTCACTGATGTCATCAGTATAAATAAAGTGCTGCTATAAAGTCCTATACCTGGAGCTTAAAAGGAAGTATTGGGTGTTATGCCATTCCATGAAGAGAAGATTAACATTTTAGAAATTAGAGGAACTTATCGTTTTTCAAATTGTTTTGTATAATTTCATAATTTTCATAAAAGTCATACAGTGTGGTTTGATGGGGAAAACTTACCGGGTCAGAATTGTTCACAGTAGTAGTGAATGGAACCAGATGTCTGCCTCTAAAGTCTCACTCATAGAAAATTGTCTCATGAAATGCTTAAGAATACCCACCTGATGTCTGAGACATTGTTTTATGATATGCTTTAAAAGTTTAAAAAGGCTTAAAATGTATTTTAAATACACTTTCAGGGAATAGTGAGGCAAAATAGTCCCCAATCGTTTAGTTCAGATTTGCCACTTTTTTTTTTACCATTATCAATATGGTAAAAACACTCAGAAGAGTGGTAGGTTCAGTAAGTTCAGTGGTGGGTTTGGATGGTAAATAAAATGGCTGTATTTGCATTGTTGACGTTGTCATACCTGGTTCCATTCACAATCACTGTAAAGAAAAGTGTGGCTAAGTTTCTCTATAATGAACCATTTCACATCAAACCCACTCTAAATGACTTTTTTTTCGAGCTCAATCACTGAATTGTGCATCGTTTTGAAAAAGTGGTGGAATTCCCCTTTTAAATATCCACTAAAGCTCATTCACTTTTCATAAAGGGCCCATCCTTCATTTTTCTTATATACTTTTTCCCCCTTGAGCTCTACTTTGCATTTGTGTGTGCCGAAAACATTGTAATTTTTAACATAACCATTTTCTGACCTCTTTATCCCGTCATAATGTGCCTTTAGTTGAAGTTGAAGTTGAAGTTTATTGTCATATGTACAAAGTACAGCGTACAGAGCACAATGAAATTCTTACTTGAAAACCCCTCCCTTGCAGACAGAACATAAGACATGATACACAGAAGACATAGAAGACAAAGTGGTGCAGCAGCAATAAATAACAGTAATAAGACCTGATATATGTTAATAATCTTTTGTCTGATTGGCTGGCCGATATTGTGCCACATTCGAAAAGCAGTCCAGGCCGAAACACCCTTTAAAAGTTGAGCATGCATTAGTGGGACTAAACTGCTGTAGGCTGAATATATATAAATGCATTGGATTTTGTTACATCACAAAGAAAATGGATTTTAAACAGACTGTCTGCTGTTGCAGCTTGTTTACTGTATTTGTATTATATGGAATTAGTAGTGAATAGACCGTTTTGAAACAATGTTTACCTACTTCATCAAACCTTTATTCCAGAAAATTGGGGAAAATATGGTTTTCCATGATATGGGCCCTTTAAAATACCTTTAATACTTTTTTTTTCCCCTCTTTGTAGATTTATGAACAATCGAGCACCGGCTAATAAGAGGTATCAGCCAACAGAATATGAACATGCAGCTAATTGTGCCACACATGCGGTGAGTTATGTACTTAATGTTTATTTTAGGAACCTTTCCTGGAAATTCATTGGTGTTTTTTGTTACTGCCCAGGAAAATAGGCCTCTAATGGTCAGACTACTGTTAACCACATCTTACATCCACAAAGTAAGTAGGGAGGTAGTAATTTCCTAACTGTGTTTTTTCTAGCTCTGGATCATTCCCAGCATTGTGGGTGGGGTGTTGCTGTACTTCCTGTCTGATGACCACTGGGAGGAGATTGCAGCATGGCTGTATGGTGCAGGCCTGTCCAGCCTTTTTATTATATCCACAGCATTTCACACCATCACCTGGAAGAAGAGTCATCTACGGTACACACCTACACAGAAGCAGTGTGGAGTCCTTGCACACTAATTTTCTAAATATAAACAAATAATAGAATTCTAATCTACCATTTTTAATGCCCAAAGTCTTTAAATTGTCCATATCCAACAAGTTTTTTGTTTGTTTTTTTCCCTCTGTGATTTTTTTTTGTGCCAAAAACATTTAAAATTATTTTTTTCATCCCTTAAAATGAAACATGAAACTTAATTTTTTGTCACTGTGCCCTTAAGACTGAAAACGAGCTGCCTTGTATTGTGCTCTATTTAAACACTAGTCTGGGCTGAAACACTCCTGTTAGCTTTGGCATGAGTGAATGGAGCTAACCTTCAGAAGGCTGAACGGTTGGTTTTTGTGACATCACAAAAACACTGAATTCAAAACGGACTGTGGTTGTACAAACTGGGGAGTAAATGATATTTTTTAAACACATTTGCATTGTTTATCTCACCACCTCAGACTCTTCCATTTAAAAAACGCAAGGGAAATTACGTTTTTTCTCTTTGAGAACCATGAGCCTAAAGCTTTAGTATTATCTGCAAAATAATCGCAAAACCAGCCTAATTAGTTATAGTAGCCTTAACTGACCGCTGGTAGCTGATGCTAATTAAAGACTACATGCCATTAGGTTTTCTTATTACCAAATTGCTAACAGCTAATGGTAATGATGTAGGCTACAAGCATTAGAAGTGTAGGCCCATAAAAGCACAGTGTACCTGAAAACGCCTGGCAAATACTCATGGCAGACCTTTACAAGTATTAAAAATGTGATGATTAATAAAACGTTATTATTGGCTACTACAGACAATGCTAATAATGCTAAAAAGCCTTTGACCTGCTGGACGAGGCCCATGTTAGGAGCGCTGTCCAAAATCTAATGTTTTATTCAGACTCAAATTCCACACTAAATCTATTATTTAGGACATGAAACGTTAGCCAGGGCCCACGGTGCGCAGTGGGTAGCACTGTTGCCTCACACCTCCAGGGTTGGGGGTTTGAATCTGGGTCCTGGCCGTGTGTGTGTGTGTATGTGTGTGTGGAGTTTACATGTTCTCCTCGTGGTGGGGTGGGTTTCCCCCGGGGTCTCCGGTTTCTCCCACAGTCCAAAGACATGCGCGTCAGGTGAAATGAGAATTCTAAATTGACCATAGTTGTGAGTGTGTGAGTCAATGGTGTGTGTGTGTGTGCCCTGCAGTGGGCTGGCATCCCACCCAGGGTGAGTTCCTGCCTTGTGCCTGCTGGCCCCGGGATAGGCTCCAGGTACCCACGACCCTAGTAAGGATGAAGCGGTTACAGAAAATGAATGAATGAAACGTTAGCCATCGCTAACAGCTTCACTAGTCTTACTGATCATGTGAAATATGAAAACATATGAAATATGAGTGTTGATAGTTAAAGTTAAGGTAATCAAGTTAAAATGCAGTAAAGCTGAAAAGTAGTATATTTTATACAAATATTCTTTTTCATTGGAAATAATGGCCTCCAGGGGGTCATGTATGTAAATTCATATATATCCAGTTTACCAGCAAAGGGATATTTAGCATTTACTTTTTGCACTAGAGCTTCCTGTCTCATGTAGCTAGGCAGTAATGGATGCTAATGTCCCATCAACTAGCATCATGCCCTCGCCTCAGACTGCTGAGTTGTTAAAGGGCCCATACACTACATTTTTCTTTTCACTGAGGTCTACTTGCCATGTTTATAGCTTTATTTACCAAAAATACTTAAACAGCTCTGTACTTAAACAGGTTGTTTTTGTTACTGTGCCTTTAAAACTGATCTCTGTTCTGATTGAATGCCCGGGGTTGTGCCTCATTCAAGAAGCAGTTTGGGCTAAAACACTCCTTATGACCTCAGCATGTATTAGTGGAGCTAAATGTCCATAGGCTGAATAGGTGTAAGTAAAAGAATTTGTGTTTTTGACATCACAAAAAAAAACAGTTAATTCAAAGCAGGCTGTTTTTGCAACTTAGTTTGAAACTTTAACAGTGTTTGTATACCACATTAAATATGATATGGTGATTTTAACTGAAAATGTCTGTCTAACACCCTGGATTTATCACATCCTAAGGCATCCCAAACTGGTTGAACTCTTAGGTTATAGGTGTGTTATAAATCCTTTTAAAGGTTTTGGTCAGGGTTGAAGGAGTGTTTTAATGCTGCTCTTTGGGCGCTTATGCACCTGTCTCTGTTTCCAGATCAGTCGAACAGTGCTTCCACATGTGTGACAGGATGGTGATCTATTTCTTCATTGCCGCCTCCTACACACCCTGGTAAGCACGTCTGCCTTCGCTCAAGAGAACCAGGGGAAATGCAGTTTCATTCAACGGACCATTAAGCTCATCTGATTGGTCGAAACAGACCGCTATATATGGTAGCAGTTGTAGACAGCAACCTTGTTTGACCCCTCACAAGTTCTGGCAAAAAAAGAAGAGGGAAATGTTGCTGTGTTTGTGTGTGTGTGTGTGTGTGTGTGTGTGTGTGTGTGTGTGTGTGTGTGTGTGTGTGTCAGGTTGACTCTGCGAGAGCTTGGTCCATGGGCAGCTCACATGCGCTGGGTTGTCTGGTTGATGGCCTCTGGAGGAACTGCGTATGTCTTCTTCTTTCATGAGAGGTGTGTGTGTGTTTCTAAGTCAGCAATGAGGTTTTACTGTTAAGTAAAAGTGAAATCCAATGATTTTTTTCAAGAAAATATTGAGATTCAGGGTTTTTATGAGAAATGGTTCATTGTAGAGAAACTAACACACTTGGAACCAGACATTGTGAATACAACACAACTATAGTAAATTTTATTTGCTATCCAAACCCACCAGTGAACCTACATGTGTCCTCTGAGTGTTTATATGGATGTTGATGATGGTATAATAGTGCCAAATCAAAACTAAATCAGTTTTCTTTGGGGAATATTTTGCCTTACAATGACCTGCATGTAACCCTACATAATGAATGGAATTTTTTCAGGCCAAAATCTTATTTCAAAGCTATCATAAAGCAGCATTTCAGGCTAAAGGCAGTGTATTCATAACAATTTCAAGTAATGATCTTCTGGGAGGAAGCCTGAGTGACCTCTTAACCACTTAATTGGATATAAGTAGTGAATGTAATAAAATTCTCCTTTAACTATTACCAGTAGTTAACAATAAACAAAATGTGAAGATGATAAAATATATTTTACGTGTTAGTACATACTTAACTCATTACAATGAATATATCTGAGAAACGGGTTAAATAAGACTGTATTGTTCCTTTTTTTTTTTTTTTGTCCTGGGAATGCATTCCAGGTATAAAGTGGTTGAGCTGGTGTGCTACACAGCAATGGGAGTGTTTCCTGCCCTCGTTATTCTCTCGATGGTAAGAAAACGTCCCGTCACATGACTGGAAAATACCACAAAGAGATCTTCAGCAATAACACTCTCTCTCTCTCTCTCTCTCTCTCTCTCTCTGTCTCTCTCTCCCTCTCTTTTCTCTCACTCTTTCATTGTTTCTTCCTTCTCTCTCTCTCTCTTTTGTCTCTCTTCTGCTCTCTGTCTTTCTCTGTCTCTCTGTCTCTCTCTCTCTCTCTTTTGTATATTACCCTTTCTCTCTTCCTTTGTCCTTTCACTTTCTCACTCGCTATTTCTCTCTCCCTCTTTGTCACTCACTGTTTAATTTCCTTTCACTCTCTCATGCTTTCTCTCTTTCTCACTCTCTTTCTCTCTTTCTTTCCCTCTCTCTCTCTCTCTCTCTCAGGCGGACAGGTCGGGTCTGTGTGAGCTGTTGGTTGGTGGCGGGTGTTACGTGTTGGGGATGGTGTTTTTTAAAAGTGATGGAGTGGTTCCCTTCGCTCATGCAATATGGCACCTGTTCGTTGCCATGGGAGCAGGCATCCATTACTACGCCATCTGGAAGTACTTGTACACACCTGTCAATCAACAGACCAGCACAGCCCGGTGACACGCACATATACATGCACACTGCCATGCACACACGCATACATACACACACAAACACACACACACACACCCTCACTAATTGAAAGCATCAAGAGTAGAAGTGCTGCAATCACAGAAAAGATGGCCTTGAGTATGGGTGAAAAGGGCGGGCTGTCCTTATTCTGAGACTAGTGGTCAGTTTACATGATTCTGCAAATTGCAGAATTGGGTCTAAAGTGTAGGAGGTATATCAGAGAAAGACGTCTGATTTGGGATCAGCTTCCATCCCCCAGTATGATAACGCTGATTGACCTGGTCAGACTCTACCCACAGTTGTGCTCCTCCATAGCTTCTGTTGTGAAGTTGGATGAGCTTTCCAGAACAAAGGTAAAAATCCCATTCCGTCTAATATAGAATTGTAATGTTGTCAAGCTTTCAGGGTGCACTTAGTCTGTGGTATTATGGAAACAAGCGTACGCCTTTGGAGCTGTCTCAGTTGAAAGTAGAGCATTGGCTTTCCCCCAAGTTTGGTTCCTGAGATACTGTATGGACACTATATGGACAAAAGTATTGAGATGCCTGACCATTACACCAACAGGGACTTTAATATGCAGTTTGTCCCCCTTTGCAGCTATAACAGCTTCCACTTTTCTTTGGATTTTTTCCACAAGATTTTAGAGTTTCTGTGGGAATTTGTGCCCATTCATTCTGTAGAGCATTTATAAGGTCAGGCACTGACGTTGGACGAGAAGGCCTGGCTCACAATCTCCAATCCAGTTCATCCCAAAGGTGGTGGATGGGGTTGAGGTCAGGGCTCTGTGTGGGCCAGTCAAGTTTTTCCATGCCGAACTCATCCAACCATGTCTTTATGGACCTTGCTTTGTGCACTGGAGCACAGTCATGCTGGAATAGAAAAGGTTC
>JBBPCZ010000089.1:29789442-29805227 GCA_037974445.1 Brycinus macrolepidotus | reverse complement strand
ATTCACAGATATTATGTTAGTGTCAATGCCTGTCTCTCCATTGTGTACCTGTGAGTGTGTGTGTGTGTGTGTGTGTGTGTGTGTGTGTTTGTGTGTGTGTGTACGCATGTATATAATTATTTTCCCTAAAAAGTGGTTTTAATGTGCACCCCTTCAGCAGCCCTACCACATTATTCACATTATTCAGGAATGGTTTGCGTTCAAAATGTTGACTTGGCCTCCAAATTCCCCACGTTTCAATCTGATGGAGCATCTGTGGGATGTGCTTGACAAGCTAGTCCAACACATGGAGGCCCTACCTTGCAACTATCAGGACTAAAAGGATCTGCTGATAACGTATTGCTGCAGATACCACAACACAGCTTAAGAGGTCTTGTAGAGTCCATGCCTCAAAGTACCAGAGCTGTTTTGGTGAAATGAGGGGGACCTATGCAATATTAGGTGGGTAAATACTGTAATTATCTACTGATATTAATTTCCTGAAATGTGATCTGCCTGAGGATTGACCACCACAATTCAAATGTGAGGCCTTCCAGACATTAAATTTATTAGAGCTTTGATTACAATAAACGATGGCCATTTGCTTCTATTCATTGTTAGCTAGCTTAGCCTTGTAGCCCCAGCACAGAACTACAACTGGGCAAAAACTGCAAATGACATTTTGGTTAAACTCACTTTAATAGCCTTAAATGCTACAGAGGAGACGACAACTGCTCTCGAAGTCATCGGATGCTCTCAGGAAGAGCAGGAACACAACATAGTCCAAAGCAAAGTCCAGAATGAACAGAATTGATTGAACATCAGCAACAATGGTGAGATTGTTCGGTGCTGCTGAATTGCAGGATGGTGTAACTGATGGTAAAGTCCATTAAGCATAAGCAGAAAGCACTAACCCCTCCTTCACTCCACAAGACCCCTCTGAAGGTGTGCTGTTGTATCTGCACCAAGACATTAGTGGCTGATCCTTTAACCACTAAAAAGTTGTGAGGTGGGGCCTCCTGGCATTGGACTATTCTGCCCAACACATCCCAGAGATGCTCAATAGAATTGAGATCTAGGAAATTTTAAGGCTGAGTCAACACCTTGGACTCGTGATAATGTTCCTCAAACTATTCCTGAACAATGTTTCAGTGTGGCAGGATGCATTATCCTGCTGAAAGAGGCCACAGCCATGAGAGAATACAGTCACCATGAAGGGGTGTACTTGGTCTGCATCAATGTTTAGGTAGGTCTTGTGCGTTCAAGCAACATCCACATGAATGCAGGACCCAAAGTTTCCCAGCAGATCATTGTCTGGAGCATCACACTGCCTCTGCCGGCTCACCTTCTACCCATAGAACCTCCTGATGCCCTCTCTTCCCTAGGTAAGCGACACATGGACCCCCTGCTGTCCCTGGTCGCTGCCTGTTTCTCTCTCACAAGAAAGATTCCCTTCTTCCTGTTTCCTCTTTCCCTTTTACTCCCTCTTTATATCTCTCATTCATTCTCTCTGTTGTCCTGTGTTTTCATTTAGTTCAATAATTGGGTTGACTATATTTAGAAACCGTGTTTCCTCATCAAAACACAACACTGAACATTGAACTGAACATTCAACACATTTAAACTATTTCATTCATTACATTGAAATAAAACATTTATCATACAAATAAATAATACTTAAAAAGTAATAATAATAAGTGAATAGGAATAAAGTAATAATGTCAAGTAGTAATGACCAAGAATTTTCTCTCCTTCCATGTCTCTCTCTTCCCTGCCTTTGTCTCTTTCTCTCCCTCTTTTTAGGTCTTTACGTCTCTCTCTATCTCTCTCTCACACACACACTCTCTCTCCGTTTATACGTCTCTCTCTCCTCTCTCTTTCTCCTCCCTCCCTCTCTCTCTCTCTCTCTCTCTCCATGTCTTTGCATCTCTCTCTCTCTCCTTCCTGCCTCTCTCTCCCTCTCCCTGTCTTTGCATCTCTCTCTCTCTCCTTCCTGCCTCTCTCTCCCTCTCCCTGTCTTTACATCTCTCTCTCTCTCTCTCTCTCTCTCTCTAATGCGGACGCTGACTCCTCTGTTTTTTGCTGTTCTGGCGCGCGGTGGAGCAGAGAGCGCTAAAACACGCGCAACGCTCCAAGGGTCGAGCAGAAGTGAAGGGAGGGGGGCGCGGGGTTTCTGGGGGGCGTGGATAAGCGCGAGCCTGCAGGAGGACGGATGGAGCGGAGTAGAGCACAGGAACGGGCAACGGCGCGAGCCCCCGGTACTGCAGCCCACGTGAGTACGAATATCTCTCTCTGTATAACACACACACACACACACCACACACTCACACCTACATACACACAAACACCGCTGCACTCTCATCTGACGAACTTTTTGCGTCACGGTGCTGTGATCCGGTGCGGTGCCGCATTCGGCGAGACATACCGGTTAAAGATGGTCAGGAGAGTAAACCTGCGGCGGTTCCGACCCGGGCTGCAGTTCGGTCCAGAGCTGTGGAGCAGAGGCTTTGGGAGGATCAGCGTTTCTCAGTCTGCCCTGTTAAGTCGCGAGAAGCGGATTAATTAAGGGAGGGGGGGAGGTGAGGAGGGGCAGGTGCTGTCGCCTCGCGCCGTTGCCAGTGGAGACCCGCAGTATCCCGGGCGACCGGACGCACGCGCGCTCCGGACTGGACATTTAACTTTGTTTTTGTTTTTGTTTTTGATTTTGTTCCGAAAATGAAGAGAGTCGAACAGACGCCAGAGGGAGCCGGGCTGTGAGGTGAGGCGCGTTTGCCGCGTTTAACTCAAACCGAGACCGAGTGTTTTATCCACCGTTAATATATCAGTTTACAGTTTATATTTGTGGTAGTGTTTCTTTTTTTATTATTTTTGACACGCCTTTTTGTGGCCTCGTCACATAGTGGGATAAACACACACGCACACACACACATACACACACACACACACACACACACACACACCCTGCGGGGCCTGCTGGAGCGGTATTAGCGCGGAGGGAGGACGCGGCGTGTGTGAAAAGGCTCACGGTGGAGTTTCTACACACGAGCAGATGGTCACACTCTGCCGAGCCGGGCAGCTGATGCAGCCAGTCTCTCTGTCTCTCTCTCTCTCTCGTTCTCTGTGTCTCTCTCTCTGTCTGTCTATTTCTCTCTCTCTGTCTCTATTTCTCTGTCACTTTTCCCCTTTACCTCTCTCAATGCTATTTCTCTCGCTCTTTCTCTCTCTCTCTATATATATGTATATATATATATATATATATATATATATATACACACACACACACACACACAGCAATTCAGGTTTGCCCGCTGTGGGGAACATGAGTTAGAAGACATCTAAGTCAAGCAGTCAAACAATTTATGCAGTTTGAGTCCCGCTGCACTGTCAAGAGGACATCCTGGGCTCTTTATTGATGTGGTTGTGGCTAAAGGAGCACATGGGCTTTGTTTTCACAAAGAGCGGCCATCGCATCTTCCAAATTTCATGGTGACAAGGGAGATAAGTGATCAGTTACACATGCAGATTTTATGCTTCTGTTGATAATAATCATATTGTATCTTCAGTATGAGAGTCTTACCTTTGTGCAGTAATTTTAACCCTTTTAAACTTTTATTCAATGCCATCTGTAGTGGACATCAGGACTACCTCTTGTTTTAACCAGTTTTCATACTGCTGGAATCATTGGGTTAAGTGAGACAGAAAGGATTTTATTCGTAATTGTGAAAGGGAGTCAGACATAGAGCTGTCAAACTGTGAGGTGGAGTACACCCAGACGGTAGGGCAGGAATTTGAAAGCTCAGAAGAGGACATATCAGGTTTCCAGGAGCCTGAGCAGGAACGATACCCACGGTCTATTATAGATAATTAGAGAATGTGTAAGCTAGAGCTCTGAAGTTTGTTGATATTACAGTGTCTGAAAAGGGAAATGAGTTTTAGTTGAATTTACACATACACACAAATGTACAGTACTTTTCCACCGCACCACCACTCAGTGCTGGGGGGATTTCTGTCTTATCTGTCTGTCTGTCTGTCGCTTGGTGTTTTTTTCATGTTGTAACATTCATGTTATGGGGACCTGTCGTTTATTAGACTGAGTTCATGCTTTTAAACACAGTTGATTTTAGATGAGCTGCTGAAAGGAACATTTGTGATAGACCCGAGCGATTCCTGCCTGCAGAGATAACAACACAGCAGTATCTTTATCGTCATTTCTCAGCCCCACTAGGCCCTGTTATTCACACACTGTATAGTTTCCATCAGCAAGTTTTCCATTAGATACTTGGCCACATCCCTGTTTGCTTTTCTCAAACTTCAGCCTGGCCCATCCTGTCTCCCATTGTGTGCTGAACACAAATGTCCCTTTACCAAGTAAAACATCACCCAATGAATCAAAAATACTCTACAGGTATTAATATCACCATTAGAAACAAACTGAGTAGTTCACATGGTCACCATGCCTAGTCCATGTCTGAAGGTTTCATATAGTATAAAGGTTTATTTGGTTTATTTAGTATTTTATATAGAATTTGATCTTAGCTGCATCCAGCCTTTCTGAAGTATAGTTAAATATACAGTTTAACAAAATAGCAAATGTACATATTTCTCAACTTATCTCAGATGTATTTATTCAGCAAAGACATTTTAGTGTTCACATATCCCGTCTTTAGAACTTTAGCTACGAGGTTAATGCTAACAAACACTAGAACTGAACAGTCCAAACTGTTAGCCCAAACTGCCCATAATGCATCACCAAAACCACTCAGCTGGCTTAAACCACATCTAGCTCTTCATTAATGTGGTGTGGACTTGTGCATGTGGTTTAGGATACAGTATTTTTGTGAGCTACTGCTCTTTAAATACAGTTAGAATGGTGGTTCCTATCCCAATGTTGGGGATGTTAATTTCCTATTCCTTAACATAACATTCCTAATTCAACTCCTCAACTAGTTTCAGGAGGAACGCAAATGCAAAAATGTGGAGAACATGGGGGTCTCTAAAACAGAGAACTACTCTCTAATATCAGTGTTTGCCAACACAGTTTTTTTTAACCCACCAGACACTCACTAGCTTTGTTTGATCCCAGCTTCTTTCGCACTAAACCCTGAACACCTGGAGGGAAAATGTGGGTTGTCTCTCATTCCCCAGGGACTGGTTTAAGAAATGCTGTCCTAGATTGCTGTGCTCTGTATGTTGACCCTACTTACACCTTATGGTTTTCTCAGTTCTAGTTTCTTCAACAAGAACATCCTGGCACCATGTTCTACGGCTCCTCATCCGCCAGCATGTCACTGCCCTCCAAGAACCGTCTGAAGCGTCAGAGTCGTACCTTCACTCAGGTTCTGTACCGGACGCTGAGCTACCGGGATCGCCGCTCCGTCACGGACCTCCCTGAGCAGGTTCGAGATGACCCTGCAGAGCTGTCCACCCAGACTTCTGCCCCAGGAGTGTTGAAAATCTTTGGAGATGAAATTAGCGCTGGTGCTAACTATAAGAGTGTTTTAGCTACACCCCGTTCTAGTGCTCAAGAGCTTATCAAGGAGGCCCTGGAACGCTATTCACTAAATAAAGCTTCCGCCAGCAACTATGTGCTCTGTGATGTCATTGGACGTTTTGAGGGGGTGGAGCGACGATGGCGGACTGAATGTTTGCGGGCGCTAGGCAACAACGAAAAGCCCCTCCTCCTGCAGGATCTATGGAAGCCGAAAGAGGGGTTTGCCAGGCGCTTTGAGCTCAGGCGAAGGGCAGAGGTTGAAGAGTTGGCAGCCAAAGAGAAAGACACAGTGACCGCAGGTAACATAAACATACACAAACACAAGGAACACAAGCTAGGAGGCACAATTAACATGGTTAGCATGGTACAGTTGGGGTACTGAGTTTCACAGCCTAGTCCTCACCTGGCTCTCTAAACGTGGCTTGCTTTACACCTATTCAACTTACTTGGATGTTGATTGCTTGGTTAAGGGCGCTGGGGAAGAGCAAAAATGTGGATGAGTCAAATGACTCATTCTTATCAAGATAGGCGCTTCTTGTCCAGGTTGAGTGATGACACCTACCACACTGGCAGTCTGGGCTGTGATGCTACAAGACTACCAACCAGCCAATCCTAATATTGTCAGTTGATGCACTGAATGTAGAGCCTTTGCCCTGGCCTGAAATCCCAAGTTAGCATGAGGTCCAGTCCTACCCCTTGGTGTTATGTCCTGAATTCTCCTCTACAAAGTCAGAAATGGAGGTGGTTGTAGTGTGTAAAACTTACTCCCCAGGACAAACAAGACTGTCACCGTTCACTGCCCAGTCAGCATTTCTCTGGGTGTTAAAATTCCACCACTGATTTCACACTGTTGGATAAAGGTTCATTTTGAAAACTGTGGTGCAGAGTAGTGGTAAATGGAGTTATGCATACTTTAACAGACAGATTACCACACATGACATCTATAAACCCATGTAATATATTGGTTGCTGTTTCTTTTATTAGTATCCCTATGGCTTTTACCATTTAATAGATGAGAGCTTGATTCGTTTGTACTTGAATATGTAGCATTTGAGTCATGCACAGTGGTCTAAAGCTCTCTCCCCGTTCTGTTTCTCCTTCTTTTTCTGTTCTGTCTCCTGCACTGTATTGTTTGCCTCAGCATTCACTAAAGACACAGTGAATCCCAGGAGCCTTGTTTACAGACAAGCAGGAAAGAGGCAGGATAGCAGCACCTCCACCGTTCTGACACTCTTTGCAGCATTCAGACAGCAAGATTATTAACAGTTCACACATGTTTGCAGTATTGTAACAGAGATCGAACATAATACTCTGGATGCGCAGTACTGATTTTATACCTAAACTGACTGCCATTAGAATTACTATATTTTCCTTTCAGTTGGATGCCCCCATTCAAAATCGCTCAATACGATGCCAACCAGTGCATGCTACTGTTAGCAGATGTAGCAGGATTGGGGGTTAGTGTTCTCCTCCAAACATGTTGACCTGTCCAATGATGTTGTGTTAGGAGCAGTTCATGTGATTTGGAGTCTCCACCCTCAGTGTTGGTGGTATTTTCTGATACAGTTATATTGCCATGGTGTAGAGTCATTTTCCTTTCAGCTTTACTGTATTATTGAGGAGGACAATGACCCAATGCACATACTAATATAGTTGATAATATGTCTTGATATTGTTATGATAGTTACAGATTATTTTGAAACAGTCTGAAGTCAGGCAGGATGCTCATTAAATGGCATATGTTAGAGGGCACATTTGTATATTGCAACCTAGCATGAGATATGTACTGTGATAAAAATGAAAAGATATGGTGCGGATCTATGGATGGAGCTGCTCCTGAATAATTTTGAACGGCAATTCAGAAATAGAAGACCATTCTGTCACTCACTACACTGTCGAAGCTGATCGTGATGAACAGCAATAAGCCGAGAAGCATCTCTCGTTCTTTTTCCAGCACTCTCCACCTTTGTTTGCTATAGTGCTAAATTACAAATTCAACAAGGTGGCCATTCAGCCAAAACACAGAGTGGAGGTTAAATCAATATCTGCAGCAACGTTACTCTGGATAATTTATCCTCAGTCTGATCTGCTTTTCCTCTTGGAACCACAAAGGCTGTGTGTGTGTGTGTGTATGTGTGTGTGTGTTTCTCTGCTACTGAACTGACACTCTAGAAGTACACAGGTGAGAAAGCTAAACTGGCTTCATGTAACAAGACCCAGTTATACCGAACTATTGGAAAAAATTCCGTCATTCACCCTATGCAAATTGGACTGTGTGCTTTTAGTATAGGGCTGCAAAAAGCCATTGGTTTTCTAATAGTTGATTATTTATAGGAACTAACTGACAAATAATTGATTAAGGGAAGGGAACGTTGAACTAAAGCTGAGAGGTGTTTTGTGTGATCAATAATGGTTTTATTGTTTTTTTCTTATTATTGATATTTGTATATTTTGACTTTTTGTTTATTTGGCAAGTAACTCCACATTATTAAGTGACTGATGATTATTTCTCCTCAGTACAGCAAGTGAAACTGAACACAAATGTGCTTAGACATCGGATTTGGAAAGATAAACAACGGTGGATGGATGGGGAGATTACTCTCGCTGCTCACCGGTGTTAATCTGCATACAAACAAACACACACACAAACACACGCATTCTTCCCATGTGACAGATACCTGGTGGTGTTACGCATGGACACACATGCTCACAGCCCACCAAAAAGCAATCTATAATGCATGCACTGAATAACGAGCAATAACTGAGCAACAAGCAAGTTAAACAACAAACCTCCGCTCCAAACTTCTCCAAAGTTAAGCTGCTCAGCAGCGCAGTGTGTAAACACCTCACCACCCGCCAACATTCGTAAGGCTTCACAACACCTACATAAATCTTTCATGAGAACTCACATAAACCTGCGTAAACGTCTAGACTTATTAGTATAGGTGTCAGTTGACATTAGATATTAGTCAGCTTTGTAACACATCACTAAATTCAACGTTCGTAAGGCTTAATGACACCTACATAAGCCTTTTGGTTTTAAAGACATTCCACCTCAAAAAAGGTTGTTTTTTTGGAATAGGTCTTTGTAAATATTTCTGTATGTTTTTGTCAGTTGTCATGAAAGGTTTACATATGTGTAATGTACCCTTACAAGCCCTGGTGCAAACACTGACCAACTTTCCTGTCCCTAGTATTTTCTCTCTTGTCACATGTGGGTGTATGGACATGCCAGTGTGTTATTTTCTGACTTATGGGTGTATTCTACTCTGTTGTGCTGCGATGTGCACCTGCTCCCAGGGTCTCACACGCACTCCCCTGTGTTAACGTCCACCCTGAGTAGAGGGGGACAAGGTAGATGCCACCGGAGTTCCCCCCGGGGCTGGCGTATGGTACTACCCGGCACTCCGATTAATAAAGGTGGGGACTTTCCTCAGGTATGGTGTCAACCACCAGCCCCACTGACCACCACCTTGCTTGATGTTTCACTGCATAATCCACCTTTACGTTGTATATTGGAGGGCTGCACAATGACCTTTGTGTTTTTTTACTTATAAGATAAACCTTTATAAGATAAACCTTTATAAAGATTATAATGGTACAGTTGACAAATTACTGAGTGGAAAGGGGGTGAGCAATGTGGTATTATTATTATTGTATTAAATAGGACCAAATCAGAATATTGGTAAACATAAAGTTTGGCTATATTCCATTTCTCATTTTAAGTAACTGTAAAAACAGACCGGACCATTTGAAAACACAGCAGTGGTGGATAATGAATACATTGCAAAAATATAATTAACATTAAATAAAAAAAATAAATAAATGTAATTAAATTTTATATAAAAGAGCGTAGATTAGAGACCTCAAGTAAAGTCAGAAACTGCATTTTGTAGTCACTGCAAAAATGGTTAACTTCTTTCCATCTTTCTGAATCAGGCAGAGCTGGTATAAGTAGTATTAAACCAACTGTGTATTAAACCCAATACGGTGAATGCATGGTCTCAACATAAGATAGCAATTCTTAGATGTCCTATTGGAAATTAACATTATCATCTTATATAAATAAAGACTTCTTTTAAAGTCAAAGTTTCTTCATTAAATGTAGGTATGAAATGTGTGGTTGGAGCATAGTCATGATCATACAGTTATATGCAAAAGTTTGAAGACCCTTGATCAAATGTTTTGTGGATAAGTGTGTTCACTTATATGTACCTTAAATTTTGCATTTGTTTTCTGGTAGTTTTAGTATAATGTCTATTTGTTTGCTGAGCTTAACATACTGATATAAAAATGAAACTATATAAAAGAAATATAAAAATAAAATAACAAAATTTTATTTCTCAATCAGCAAATTAACAGTGATTGTGTATTAAAATGTCCAGAAGTGTTCTCTGTAGAGTTCTCTGTGAACTTATTTTTACTTGGAACATCAGCAAGGCGAATCAAAAGGTGCTCAACTCTATTAATAGTAAATTTTCCAACCTAGGTGATGTTTTTCTAGTCCAGATTATCTTGGAGAGACATGCAGTATCTGAGTGTTTTAATATTTCATTCCAAGATTACTGAGAGCTAACTTTCAGATAACTTTCAGGATAAGAATAAAGTCATCCACTCCAGTCATTATCTACTCAGTCTTGGGTCTAATTAAATGTCAACTCATTCTATAATGAACACTGACTCTAAACACTAAATTAAAAATAAAAGTCATTGTTCACAAATGTTATAAATCTAATAAACTGTGTATTGTGTATTACATGGTCATGTGCTCAAATATTATGATTTTTGCCACAGTTCCCACTCTTACTAGGTATTTTACATCAAGCTGTACAATTGGGATAACCGTGAGTAATTGTGCAGCCCTAACTCCTACACCATTTCACATGACCATTATGACTCATATCATCTGTATATTTGTTTTCATAGCTGTTTTTAACAATAATCCCCAAATCAAAGTCCTTACACTACTGACCATTATTTCTTGATAATAAATAGTATATCCTACCACTGTCTTGAATGAAACAGATATATACAGATTTATTATAGTTACTATGTAAAATACATACAGTTACCCTTTTTGTGCTATTCTAGCTTCCAAAAGCCACTTAAACAAAAGCCTAGCAATGCTAATATTCTGGCTCTCCAAGTGATATTTGTGCCTTTTACCAAAAACAGACCACTTATTTGTAGAAGTCTGAAGTTATTGTTGTTGTCCTGTTAAATTTACATTTAATGGACATTTTGTACTCACCTGGTCAGCTCATCTGAAATGACAAAAACATGGCTAAAACATAAAAGATGTTTTTATCGTGGCTTCATAATCCGTGCCTGAAAAAGTCCACCAGAAAGTGTTGAAATCCACCCATAAAATGCAACCAGTTAAACATGACTGGTTGCTGCTAAGATACCCTTTTATACTGTTTTGCTAATGCTGATGGCATTCAAGCCTGTACCTTCCATGTCATTTCACATATACATGTTATGGTCACCATGTTCATGTCTACAGTTTGTTGCATATAGGTCAATCTTTTTGAAGTGTGTCTGTTGTAAGGAACCTTCATGATGCTTTATCCTCTACTAATTATGCGATGCTTCTCCTTACTTACTCTTTTTTTTTTTTTTGGGTGTCCTTATTCATGCATTTAGGCTTGGGGCATCCCACCTCCTAATCTGAGGCCTCCTGGTCTTTCAGGCTTGTCATGCTAGGTTTCTAGGTTGACCTTTGAATGATTGTAATATTCCTGCAGTTGATTATGCCTGGAAAAGCTCCCTTCATTTAGATGTTTATTGACATGGAATACCACTTTCATCAGGGTTTCTTCATCCATCACGTCTGCTGTGAGATGGGGTGAGAGATGAAGGGGTGATTCTATAGACCATGTCTTCCTCATGGCCATTTTACCCAACAGTGTTAGGTAAACTTGATCAGAGATTTCTCAGCTAGCTTGTAAACTTTTACAAAGCTATTACAAATCTTTTCCATAAAAATAAACCATCAGAACATCTCTACACCCGCTCAAAAAGCATTCAGATCTTCATTAAGGACATGTAGATTTGCAACAGGATGTCCACAAACCTATATGAGTTCTATTGTTTGTTAACAAAGTTAGCCTTGCAGCTGCGTTTCTCAGAAGCAACATTAGGACACCAAAAAATGTCTCACTTCATCAACATCTTGAGTATTTGGAAAATGTATGAATTTTATTTTTTGTAGAACCTTTTCTCTAACGTTTCAAAATTTTACTTACAGGAATACTTTAGCAAAAAGTGTGCTCAGCTAAGAAATGTTTTGAGTCTAAATTTTGCTTCTTTAGATTAGCACTGCTGCTCTCAGGCTAACAGTACCAATACACTAGTCATCAGATGTTATCCAAATAGCCCAAAGAAGGTCATTTATACATTTAGATGTGTTTTAAGACAGTCCTATCATTTGTGACTGCTACCTTCCTGTCGTTTGAAATGGCTGCCTATACCGGTATTTTTTGTTTGTTTTTATAGCTCACAGTAAGTCATACACCACGTTCAAAAGTCTGATCCACCTTAATGAAGAGCTGGGTGCGGTTCGAGTGGGTTGAAGTTTTAGGGGATGTTATTTCACACAAATGTTAGAAACATTAGCATTGTAGCTGTGGTTCTGCACTAAAGAAGCAAACATGTATTTGCTGATTGACTACATTCAGGGTAATTGTGTTAATTTGTTGTTTTGCTTTTCCTCTAAGGCCAGAGTGGCTTGGGCTCAGCCAATTATGGCAGCATTTTTATCATTGATATCATTATCATGCGCAAAAACTTACTCATTGCTATGTCATGTTTGCAGTTTTTGAGAATGCCTTTGGTTAGTGGATGCCCATGTCTTTGTGTATTTTGGCTCCATCATCCTGATCAGTAAGGCTCATTAGTAACATAGCATGTTGGCTCAGTTGAACTTGGGGCCAGTTACTTTGCTGTTAACCTCTTGAATCCTAAGCTCAGATGTTAATCTTAAGACATGTTGTTCAGTATCTGCTATGAATTATTCGGTAACTGCTCTTAACCCTATGTAGTTATGAGAGTGAGGAACTGTCCTGTGGTTTAAGAGGTTGAACGTTTGGTTTTCAGTGGAACTGCTTACCTGACTATGCCTGTCTGTGTCAGATATAAATGCCCAGGCACGGAAGCTTCAGCGGAACCGTGCTAAAGGAACGATGACCCTCCAGCATGGCTCGTCCTTTTGCCGCAGCCTCAGCGAGACCAGCCTCAACCTGGTGGGCGTACCTGGGGGGGAGCCCAAACGCTACTACTCCACTCTGCCCGGGCCGGTTCGAGCACGCTCAGCACGGGAGACTGAGGTGCGCAAGGAGCGGGAAGGAGGCGGAGTCAAGCACTCCTTATACCACTCGCCTCATCTGCTGCTTCTGCAAGGCTACAATCGACAGGTGAGTAACAGCCTCTCAGTCAGTGTTCCTGGTGTTACCCAGTGTAAGGCCTTACCTTTCTCCATAATGTTGGACCTTATAGTGTTTTCTCTTATACATGTGGTTCCTAAAACTAAACAGTAGTATGGTTGGGCAGTATAAAGGTATTAAGGTGGAATGCTGTATTTAAAAATGATTATGGTATTTCGGAATGATGTCAGTATCATAATCTATCGGTCATACCTGCATCAATTTACAATCTACTAAACAGCCAAGTAAACACATTCTCATTATTTCCATGACCCATTTCCATTTGGTGTGGTAGTTTACCAATAGGGGCAACTAATAGACAGGGTCAGCAGAGAAAATCGGAAACTTTTTATGGTGGTTCTTCAGTGTCAGCTCTCGGCTGCCACCATCACCCACCACAGAACACATTGAGTTTCTGCTGAACTGAAATGTTCTGTGGTGAGCAAAACTGTTTTAATGGCAGCTATGCTAATGCTAACCAGCGCCTCCTCCTGGGTAGCACTAGCATTTACCATTTAGCACTTGTATGTTATAAGTTGTGATATGGATGGTTTGACATTTATTGAATGAGACATTGAAAATTGTTTGCTGTGTTCATCTATTTGGTGACCATGTAAGCTAATTAAACTTAGCCTAATGTAGAACAAGACAACCCATGTTTTAATGTACTTTGTACACAGGGGCACAGTCATACTGGAGCAATAAAGGCCCTTTTCCCCAAACCGTTGGATGCGTATAACTGTCCAGAATGTTTGTGTATGCTGTTGCATTAACATGACTCTTTACTTTGAACTACAGGCCTGAGCCTAAACCCTGAAAAACAGACCCAGCCCATTATTCCTCCTCTACCAAACTTACTGTTGACACCATGCATTTGAGTAGGCAGCATTCTTCTGGCATCCACCAAACCTAGATTCATCCAGCAGACAGCTATATAGTGAAACGTAATCCATCATTCCACTACTCCAAAGTTCCATGGTGGTGTGCTTAACACCACCACTGCTGATGCTTGGTATTGCATATAGTGATCTTGTAGTGACAGTGCTATGTTTAAAGTCACTGAGCTCTTCAGTCTGACTCTTTCTACCACCAGTGTATTAGCAGGGGGCGTGGCTGACACACCTGAACCCAATAGTTAGGAGGAGTGTCTACATACTTTTGGCCATATAGTGCATGTGAAGCAGGTGCTGGAACCAGTCTAGGAGTTGCAGGATTCAGATCTGGCTGGTCCAGCACAAATTGTCAAATTATCACAGCCTTTGAAATAATTGTTTTTTGTCAATAATTATGGCATAATAATTGTCTGCAGTG
Source organism: Brycinus macrolepidotus (assembly GCA_037974445.1). Lineage (NCBI taxonomy): Eukaryota > Metazoa > Chordata > Actinopteri > Characiformes > Alestidae > Brycinus > Brycinus macrolepidotus. Next base: position 29,791,022 of record JBBPCZ010000089.1, on the reverse strand, counting down.
CACTGTGTAACTTCTTATCATGCTTTTTTTGCCCACAGGACTGCCTCGTATACCTGTTGAACCGAGAGCAGCACACAGTCGGTCAAGAAACGGCATCGGCGCGACCAAACATCTGCCTGTCCTCTCCTGATATCCTGCCACTTCACTGCCGCATCCGCCGTGCTCCCACCAGGCGCTCCTCCTCCTCTTCCTCCTCTTCCTCAGACCCGCGGCTGCTGCTGGAGCCGGTGGCTCACGGCAACGTCTTGGTCAACTTTACTCGCATAGAACGTCCCACACCGCTCCGCCACGGGGACCTGCTTTCCTTCGGTGCTCATTACATCTTCCTGTACAAAGACCCACTAAGTGCGAAACCACTCCCTGCCCAGACATTCACCAGACTGCGTGCACTCGCAAGAGTCTACGAAGGTGAATTGGGAGGCAGGGCCGAAAAGGGTGAGGCATGTTGCATGTGTGGGAGCGTCCTGCGGGAACCTGCTGGGTCGTCTCACCGCAGCTCCAAGACTCCATTGCGGAACTCGCAGAAGCGTAAGCTGGCACTAGAGTTTGAGCGGGCTCACGAGGACGCATTGGTGAACCGGGTACTGACACTAATTGAACCGAGCGGAGACGACCACAAACTGACTCCGGCTTACCTGCTCTGCCTCTGCATCAAGCACTCTGCTAACACATTCCTGCCTGGCAGCTTTGGAAAACTTCTGCTGAAAATCGCCAAGAAGATTCAGACCATTGCTTGGGTCAGTGCTCCACTGTTGTGCCCCCCTCATAATACAGTGTGTGTGTCTTTGACTGTGACTATAATGGATCCCTGTCTGTATTTTTAGGGCACCTTTATGTATCTTGATCATTTTTCTTAGTGTCCAAAGTGTAAAATGGAACTCCAGAGTAATTTTGGGGGAAAGTCTTCTGTTTGTGACACTACATGACACTCTTGTACCCAGCATGCATCGCACAAGTACAACATAAAACTATTGGGAATCCCTGCATTGCGCAACCAGCCCTGACTTCTAGCTTAGCTACTTAGACAAGCTTTTTCAGCCAAGGTTATAAGACCCAAAATGAGGCTAAATGTCCAGACAGACTGTATAACTATAATTTTTAGCTAGATGTCCTCCTTATGTGATGTCAATCTAAGTAAGCAATTCACGCCAGTATAACGATTTGAAGACAGTTACTACAGTAATTCAACTTCAGTGAGGTTCAGCCTAATCGCAGTAATGTGACTTGATTTGATTTCCTTCTGCATTTAATAGTTAACCAAAAAAATACTTTTAGTCATGACTGGAGTATCAATATGATTGGGACTGACAAACCTTTTCTGAACAAAACTTAATCACACTCTCCCAACTGTCTGGTGAAATACGACTAAAAATAATGGCAGCAGCATACAGTTAAAAACAAAGACCATCATTCTTTATCATTAAACTAAAATTGGTTTGTTTATGTGTCTGCTTAGGACAGGGACACTAATACAGGGATGTAGATGGAAGATATTACCTTCCATGTTTAAGGCATAGTTATTTAAAATAAAAAACAAACAAATTTAATTCTACACACACACACACACACACACACACACA
>JBBPCZ010000089.1:29759253-29772422 GCA_037974445.1 Brycinus macrolepidotus | reverse complement strand
ACCGTAGTCGAATAGGATTACTAACTGTGTACCAACCCCACCATCACAACTGGTGGTCCCAAACACATTAAGAAAGCTGGTCTAGTTAAAACAGCAAGCACAGAAACAGTTTGACATAATACTCCTGGGATACTTTGAATGAGTACTGTAATAGCTTTACTGAAACAGTTCACTATTAATTGTGGCCATTAAAAGTATTGTGGCCATACTAGCTTCATCTCTAGACTGAAAAACAGCAGAACTATTTGCAGTGGAGTGCTATCACATGGTGAAATGTACTACCATAAGCCCGAACACTCAAAGGTACATGGGGCCTGGGGTGGGAATGCATCAATACCATTTTTTTCAGACTACAAGTATGAGTACATGTTTTTTTTCGTACTCATCGATACTGATACCAACATACCAGTGATGTTCTTGTGCTCCAGGATGCTTTGCAGCAACAAATCAACAGCAAACAGCCATGTACATGCAGTTCCCCAGTTAGCTGGAAGAAGGAGTCTCAACCATCCCCGGCTCACCGCCCAGGGAAACTGCATTGTCATGAAGCAATGTGCTTGGTTCATGGCTTAGTCATACCTCAATATCACAGGGCAATATCCCTGGGTTCACGACCCAGTCATACTCCACTATCATGGAGCAATGTAAAAAATGCCTAGGGACGAATATGAATAAATGAGCATAAGATGAGACAGTTACCTGATATTGATATCGGTATATATGTATTCCTATTAAGGGGAATTAAAAAAAAAATACAAAACAAACAATAAAATAACCAAAACTGATAACTGATTTGAAAAAGAAAAAACAAAGTTTCTACACACCCTTGATGGACAAATGGAAAGGACAGAACTTACTGTCTTTCTCTCTCTCTCTCTCTCTCTCTCCCAGTGCTGTCGATTTGATCCGACTGGGTGGTGGACGGCTCCGGTTCCTTGTTGCCAAGTCAGATCCTGAAGTGTCGGAAAAGATCAGTGCGTCTTCCTGCTGAGACGTCGGGGGAGGGAGGTGCTGCAAGTTGAAATTTTCCACCTAGACAAACTGGGTAACTAAAAGCCCTGCCCGCATGTGGGGGGGAAGCGTATAAGCACATCATAAGACACTCAGCGACTACTCTGTAACCTCCTATTGCACTCAGAGGAGAGCCTTCGCACAGTGAGATTTTTCAGCAGCGCTTACAGGCTCAGAAACTCAGACAGACATTTGCCTCTTTTGGATCTTGGGGCAGAAAAGAGATTTGAAAAAGATGCAAAAGAGATGTTTTTGAAATCGTCGCCATCATATCAAAACTTTAACTTAATTTTTTCAGTAAATTTATTTTTAAAAATGTTTTTTTACCATTTGAAAACACCAGCTACCCTTTATATTGTGTGAACATTTCATTAAAAATGGACTACTTGAAATGGTCAGTTGAAATACAGTCTTGTTGCATTAACATACATTTAAGTTAACATTTTTTCATCTCCTGTAAAGGTTTTGCCATGACAGCGACGATCAGGCAGTGAAATGGAGATAACAATGGAGTGATTTCACAAAAAATTTTGAAGAATTGGAAAAGAAAGCTTTCTGTAGTTTTTTTCCCTATAAGCTTGAAAGCAAAGGTAAAAAATTCAGAATATGAGTGTACGCTAAAACGTGCTGTTAGTAACCAGTCTTTTCGACAGCCTTGCTAAAAAGACACAATGTATCCTGTTTACAAATCTATCGTACATGTCTGGGGGGGAAAAAAAAAGCTTTTGCTTGGTAAATTTTTGAATGTTCCTCATCAATGAAGTTACCTCTACATGAACTCTACAGCTAAATGAATGATAAACTGCTAAATGAATAGCAAAAAAATAAAAAATTAACAATAGGCTACAATGTTCAGTTTAACTGATGTATTTACAGTCAGCTCCATTATCATTGGCACCTTTGTTAAAAATAGGCAAAAAAGTTATTCAAAAATGTCTTAATCTGAAAATATGAAAATTATGTAAGACAATCATTGGTACCCAGACCAAGCAGTCATCCATCAATGACTTCTAGTGTCACTGGGGTATGAATTTGAGGTAATGTAGATGCTAAATTCCCTCAGTTGTTCATCAATATGGATAAGAATAAAGAACACATAAAAGAAAAGAGACTAGAGATGGGTATGGAGAACCAGTACTAAACTGTTCCGGTTCCTGACTGGTCAATACTAAAATATGTATTATTTCCTGGACAAGCGGTGTTTGTGTTTATGCAGCATTATGCAGCATTAATGCATTATAACATAGCTGGCATGTTTAAATGGTTGATGCTGGATTGGATCAGTCTGAGGGACAGGAGTCGCGCTCTGCACATTACCACCACATATTTGTTGAGCAGAAAATTTGTCGATCACCCCTCCCTCATTATATACACAGGAAACTCCTATTTCTCCAAAAAAAAGTAATAAAATAACTGCTAAATCTTTTCCCAACTTCTCATCTGACATCTTTATTTTTTGCACCAAATCATGGACAGTAGGATCAGTAAAAGGTCTATGTCAATAAGTAGTATCAGTACCTTAAAATCCTAACCATACTCATTCTTAAAGGAGACAAAAATGTGTAGACCCTTGTAAATCAGGTAATAAAAATAGCTAAATGCTAGAAAATGCCAATATCCACTGTTAGGAAGTTTAAAACAACCGGAGCTATAGTGAACCTGCCTTTGTCTCTACAACATAGACTAAACAAATTATTTTGAAGTCGTGCTAGTAGAAAGCATTTTCTTTCATCTGAGCTTGAACCATAAGCACCTGCAGTTTGCTAGATGTGATTGGAACTTTGGCTGGAACTGGGTTGAGACAGAAATAGAGCTTTTTAGCAGCAAACACTTAAGATGGGTTTGGTGTAAAAGGATGATTATGTAGAACAGACAGTATTCACCCTGTTAAATATGGTGTAGAATCTGAGATGTTTTGGGGGATATGGCATGATGGACTCCATGAAGTACTAGCAGAGGTTAAATGAAGATCTGTCTGCCTGTTAAAAAGATAAAATGGTTCAGAGCTGGACAGTCATCCAAGACATGTGTCCAAATCTGCACAAAAATGGTTCTGTGACCAAGGCCATCCCAGTCCTCTTTGAAAACCTTTGAGGTTGGAGCTAAAGAGGTTGGTACACAAGAGAGGACCTTGGAAGCTTTGGAGATCTCATTGAGATTGATCTAATCATCCCCAAATGAATTTTTTGACGCTTTTAACTCATCTTTACCAAAGGTGCCAGTAATTATCAAGCTGAGTGTATGTCCATTTTCTTTTGGCCATCCTTTAGGCTGATTGATATCAAAATATTCAGTCTGATCTCTGACTCTTAACATATCTATTTTTAATCCTCTCCTTCTTTCTCAGCACTTCTGTTTTCTTCTACGTCTTCCTTATAATAGTACATTTCCCATGTTAGTAATAAAACTTAAATTTCCTAATTTTCATTTCTACCAAAGTCCCTGTCAGAAATTATCAAAACAGTGCCATCACTGCCTCTAAAGCAGCAGTGACTTTAAAAACTGAGGCCATCTATTGTAGCGGTGGCCCATTGTTAAATACAAAAACCTGCAGTAGTTAGATGTGATCTAGTATAACAATTCCTGATGGGGACTTTAAACTCCACATGTCTGCTTATACTTGACACAAAGAGTGTTCATATTATGAATAAAGATGAAAAAAAGCTGACATTTTTATTAATAACCGAAAAAAGAAATCTGCACAAGTTTTACGATATGCAAAACAGACATTTATTTTCCCATTATTTCATTATTGTATATTATTTGTGTTGGTATATTTCAATTGCATTTTTTTCCTCAACCTGTATTTGGAAGGTTTATATGTCAATATACATTAAAAACAAACAACACTGGGGAAAAAATTCAATGCTGTGGTTTCTTAGGATAGAAATGGATACAAAGGGGGTGATCTATGAGGCTTCCAGCAGGTGAGGTACTGGGAGCTCAATGAAGACACATAGCTGATAGTTGAAAGATCAAGATGCCACCGGCCAAGACATGTTTGGTGTTTGAATTTTTCCACTTTAGCTTAGCACTGGAAGCTAATGTTGCTAACAATCACCAGTTTGGGGCAGTTGGTGGTCTGGTGGTTAGGGAGTTGCCCCTGCAATCGGAAGGTCGTGGGTTGGAGTCCCAGGACTGCTAGTGGCACCACTGAGGCACCCTTGAACAAGGTACTGTCCCCACACACTGCTCTGCGGGCGCCGTGTTCCTGGCTGCCTGCTGCTTCACTTGGTGAATGTGTTAAATACAGGTAAAGAATTTCATACTGTTCACACTGTGTGCTGTGCTGTGGTGTGTTCACACGTAACAATAAGGACCACTTTATTTTACTTTACTTAGAAGTCGGTAGTAAATCTTTTCCATAAATACATTTCTAAAGATCTCTCAACTCACTCAAACCAACATTAAATCTATTTCAATTTACACTGTATACGTTATTATTGAATAAAATAAGTATTAATATTAACTATTATCACTATTTTGAATTTTTTCTGAAAATAGGTGATGTAAAAACTAAGCACCTGCAGAGGGACACCAGAAGCTTGCTCTGCAGAAAACAAGCAGTATTTTTTGGAGTGTCCAGAAGGGGGCAGTGTTGGTTTAGAAATTCATGAAATTTGTCTTCTATAGTCATTAAGGTTGTGTTTTAAACTTGTAGTCTTTACAGTGTACTAAGCATTCACAATAATAATAAGGTTTATTTAATTTATTAAGGTGCAGCTGACTTGTGAATGTGATTTAAGACACAGTATGACTTAAAGTAAATTGGCCCCTTATAGTCACACATGACCACACAGTGTGATCTTCTTTCTCTGCATTTAACCCCTTCACCAAGTGAAGCAGTGGGCAGCCAGGAACAAAACACCCAGGGAGCAGTACCTTGCTCAAGGGTACCTCAGTGATGACACTAGCAGTGCTGGGATTTGAACCCACACCCCTCTGATTGCAGGGGCAACTCCCTAACCACTAGGCCACCAGTTGTCCCAGACTTACTGTGAGCTACACAGTGAAGCTGACTTCTAGACCAAAATTTGGACCACAATCACATCCTTCTACTCATTGACTACATCTGGGGTAAGTTTTACCAAATCATTCCTTTTAAGCAGTGATGTTATGTGTCAGCATTTGAGCTGGATTTATGGTGTAAACAGTGTGTCTAGTGTGGACAACTGGCCTATCATAAAACAAACTGTTCATAGGACAGCAGGGGTTGCACTATAATAAAACACATCAACATGAGTAAGGTGGGTACACAAAGAATAAACAAACTGCAGTCACAATGCAGAATAGCCCCCACAAGGTTGTAGATTTAAATCTCTTTACAATAAACTATTCACTACTGTTCAAACAGTTGGAAGTTTTTCTTCTTTTTTTCTGTACTATGAAATTGTCAGATAATTATGCAAAATGATTCCAATTTAACAATTATTTATACATTATTTATAAAAGAAAACAACACCTGCCGAGGGACAACAAATGCATACTCTGCAGAAAACAACCAGGATTATTAGTGTGCCCAGCAGGGGACAGTGTTGACCTAGAAATTCATGAAATTAAGCTTGTGTCTTAAATTGGTGCTCTTCACTGTATGGTGTACTAAGCATTCACAACAATCTTTTTTTTTTTGTTAGTTTAAATGGAATTCTGTACTGCCTTGCTTGTTTACTCTGAGACATAAGCATTGGCAGACTGTGGATTTGGAAGACTGGCATTTAGTGCCCCTCATTTACTGGGTATTTCCGCTCAAATGTCATAATTTTCAATAATGGAATACAGGACAATATGTGTGCAGTATTCGCATATATCACACATCTGAAGCAAAATGTGGAAAGGGTACAGTCCTATTCGGCTCCCGGAAGGACGGCTCGAGGCTCATCCCATGCAAGCATAACAAGATTTTCAGATACCTCCATATTGGCATTGGCAAAGTATCCGTTTGAGATTCTAGACCAATCGACACCCAGGTGTTGGGGGTAAACCTGCAGTCCTGACACCACGTCTGAATTCCGATCGAATTTTCTGCGGTTGCAGGGGCTACCTCGGCTCCTCGCTGACAGGTGTAAGATTAACTTTGTTAGGCGCAGACTCGCCCGTGCGCGACAAATTAAATTAATGGAACAAATTTCCCCCGTAATTAAGATAAAAATTCGTGTCAGCTATAACCTTGCCGAGCGCTAATTATGTACAAATGATTTATCATCTGTTTCGGCCGGAATATTAATCTTCACCTCTTCTCCAGCCGCTGCCGGTGTTAAGAGATGAGGCTTGATTAACACTGACAGTTCCGAGAGCGGAAGAAAACTATGTAGAGCCGGGCAGCAAGGATTGCCTCCTTAGTTCGAGCCTGCTCGCTCCCTCACTCAATTAGTGGCCGGCGGATGTGCAGGCAAGCAGAACCCTTCTACAGTGACTAAATACCCCAGCTTTCACACATGGAGCCACAGTACAAAATCGTTGCTGGTGTCGGCACTCGGCCTTTTCGCACACAGCCAGGTAAAAAAAAAAAAACTGTTTTGATTCACTTGCTTGGAATGTCAGTAACGACAAATGAGGCTGGTTGCATTCCAAAGGCTAAAAGCAAGACTCCTGGGTTTCAAAGAGCCTGTGTACTTGTGTAGGACCGTCTACGGACCCCGTAGTGGCAATAAATTACATACTGTATAGGATTTCCACCCTGTTATTGCTTACACCAGCACAAATACATTCTCCAACCTCTTCTTGCCCTGTTGTGAGGATCCAAAGGAGGCATAGTGTTTTAGGCAATTTGCTAGCATCCTCTATCATCATGTAAGGGCGGCGGTACAGGCTGACAGAACATTAAGCTACTTTATAGCAATGAATGGACTTGCTAACTGTACCTCCACTGCAGGAAACTAGCGTTGGAAAGGGAGGGATGCTGTAGGTGCAAGACCAAAGCTGTTCCAGGTGAATACTTGCTGGTATAGAATCAGTTCTAGTCTGCTTGACAAAAGGAAAGCTAGTGGTTTTGATGGTTGCCAAATTAAGGGCAAAGATCTTGATGTAATCAGTGACTGTCTACGCATGGCAATGTTGGTAAAGAAATCAATAAACCATAGGAGCAGGTTCAGTGCCTTCAGTGCAGGCTCTCTTGGAGCTTTTTGTGGAGGAGGATCTTCAAATATTGGCTTACACAAGGTTTAAAGCTCATTCCCCAAGCAGGAGGGGTTTGACGGGATGATCAGGCAGGACCAAGGTCTAGCAACGGTGGATCAGTTTAAGACAGGCGCTCCGAAGCAGATTTATTCACGAGCGCTGACACTCGGTCTATATACTGCTGATAACAGTGAAGACCCTGGATACTGCGCTCAGCAGTGGATGATGAATGGAGTGCCTGGCCGTAATTACTTATCGTTTCAGCCTCTTCTTCTCTTTCCCGATCTCTCCTCCCCCTCTTCTCTGCGACAGAAGCATCGTCTCTGCCCTCCCTCTTTCTCATCAGCCCCCACCTACCCACCGTATCTTGGCAGCAGGACTCTCACAATAACCAATTACAACACATTGTCTTGCAGCACAAATTAATTTATGGAGGTCCGATTAAAATGGTAGAGTGTTACACACGCTGTATTCACGGACTGTCACTAGGCTCTTCAATGGGCGTTTGTGAGGGAACAAAGTATACTATGAGGTACAGAACGTCCTGCAGTACCCTCAATTTGGGTTTGCTTCTTGATGACTGCTCTTCTTCAACCAAGAAGACAATGTTCGGCCATGGATAATCTAAGTCCCTGGAATTACAAGCAGCAAAATGTGAGCACAAAAGCTGGTGTTCCTCCAGACTAGTTATTGGCTATTCAGTGTTTTGGCATGACCTTTCCTTTGGGAGTCATCTTCAGTGGAAGTCTATTGGCATGTACTGCTTGCTAGTACAGTCCAGTAAACAGTACAACAATTCTCGGTATTAATGAACCCCCGTGGCTTTTTTGAATTAAGCGTGTCTCCTTTTGGTCTACACAGAGTGCCAGCAACATTTTGCTTGGTGACCAGTTCACCAGGACTTTTCTCACCATGCAGTAATTCTGTTAACAACCATACAACTTCTAGGGCCTGTGATTCTGACAATCAATAGTGTCATGTTGACAGAGGCCTTGATAGAAGCCTGGAAATGCCGTCAACAAAGGTTTGCTGCATCCAGAGGAGTTTGAGAAAAGGTCATCCAACTCTCCAAAGTATGTCCAATCAAAGTTAGTAAGGTCATCATGCAACCTGGTCATGCAACGTTGCACTAAAGCCAGACCAGCTGAACACATCTAAGTCGATAAAATAAGCGAAGATTATCTTGAACAAATTTTGCTCAAGAAAAATCTAAAAGACTAAAATAAGATAAGTTCCAAAGTGGAACTTGGCTTGGGCGTGTTCTAGTCTTTGACTGTTATGGAACTTTTACAACACATACTTTTTTTTACTTCCCATGGAGTCTAGCTCCATCCACAACCTGAACTTCTGAAGCTGGATCAGATACATTGGTGCATGTTACATGCAGGTTGTGACTAAACTCTGCAGGAAAGATCCAGGAGGAGGGTTGGTGACCTCTGCTTTACATTATGTGGAGGTTCTCTAAAAGATTCTCTATGATTTCCTTACAAAATGGTTCTTTAAAGAGTGTGCATTGAACCAAAAATGGATCTTCTATGGAACTATTGATCTAACAAACCCTTTGTTTCCAGATTGTATCACTATGAAAACAGTTTGAATGCATTTATCCAACATTCTTGGAAATCGGCAAAGAATTAGCAGTAGAATTGATTAAAAAATCAACCGTGTGAACTTTTTGTTGACTAAATGGTCATGATCTCAGAGACACATGGGCTAATGTGAATGTTAACCTACTTAATGTATGTCTCTACTTGATGTATGTAATCACAGTGTATTATGGATTTTGAGTGGAACACTCTTTCAGTATCAAAAGAATTTTATATATAGCCATGCACTATACCCTGTGCGGCAATGTACACTTGCTAATGGCCACTGCATAAAGAACGCACCAGTTCATGAGCTTGAGTGTGATGGTGCGTGTGCATGTACACATGTCATAGGGTGAGGGCACACACATGATCAGGAGGCCGACTTAGCCCCCGCAGAGGGTGAATAAATCCATTTTTAATGACAGTTACTTGTACTAATAATCCTCCCTGCAGCAGGTAGGCTACAGCATATGGGGCAACTGTGATGAGGACTAGCACTGCAATGTGTGTGCGAGTGTGAGCCGGAGCAGGTACGGAGGTGGTGTGTGCGTGTGCATGGGCTGAGGTCCAGCACCTGCCATGCAGGCAGCAGGCTGTCCTTGAGGCTGAATAGCAGTGGAAAAAAAATCCCCTCTCTTTTATACACACACAACCAGCAGCAGCACTGTGTTGCATTCCCACCGTGGCACCATTCCGAAAAGTGAAAGGTTCATTTCCCTGTGATTTATTTGAGTATCAAAATGAGATTTACCAGAGAGGAAACGATGCTGGGAGTCATTCATAACGGCCGTTTTCATTTAAATTGGATTCAAAAACACCATGTCCTGAATGGAACGGCCTGTAGCATTATGTGCCTTTTTTTCCCTTGGGGTAAGATAATTCAATTAGACATTTTTTATTATTATTATTATTATTATTATTATTATTAGTGAATATTTTTCTGATTTTCTTTACAGTTTTTTGTTTACTTTAAATTAAATAATTTGCTCTTTAATAGTCCCAACAGGCATTTTAAATTCACAAATGAAAATATAATAGAAATCAGTGATAACAGTTTTTGGGCCCCACTTTATATGGTTTCTAATAACTTCTGTTAAGGTGCCTTGCATAAAAATGTCAAGTAACACATTTATTAACACTTTTACTTTACTTTTAATAATTAACTCAACAACGTGTATCTACTGATATACAGCTGGATTACAGCTGCACAGCTTGTGTAAGTGCATATTTTGCAGCTTGTGTAAGTCCACTTATTCATGTAATCACCATGCATCTTACACACATGCAATTATTACAGCTACACTATTGTAATCCAGCTGTAGTAGCATTACATTGTAGTTCCATTATCGCATTCATTATTAAAGTGTTTCTACAGCTATTAGTTAATTTTCTCAGGCATTTTGGACCAACTCTGTTTGCCCATTTATTACATTAAAAATTAAAACAATTTTAAAAACAAAAATAAATAAAATATTTATAAACATTATATACATATGTTATATATACTTATATAAATTTGTAAATGTGTGATTGCATAAATTGCACTACTGTTATCCAGCTAATCTAGTACTTACATTTTTGTTACATGCATTATTAATGTGTTACTACACAGTTATTAAGGACACTTAATATAAGGTAGAGGCCAAAAAATGTTTGTATTGATAGTCATTTCAAATACGAAAATGCAAGTGATGCTATTATTTGTTAAGCTTGTAGTATTAGTTAAGCTTGTAATAGATATAAAATGCTTTGGGAATGTAAAACAATTAAAAGCCATTTAAAAGGATGTGTGTCGGCTAGATTTACGTGGTAATGGTAGGTAAATGTATTATCATGGTTTCTACTTGTCAGGCATGTGGCTCAGTCTCAAAGCATGTTTGTCCTCCCTCAAAGGGATTTTCACACTCCGCTAGACACCAAATCTCTATAGATACTCTTATTGAAATGGGTAACTACAGGCTGCTGTTCTTTGTTTGGCTCCCTTCTCTCTTTCTCTTTCTCTCTCTCTCTCTCCCTCTCTTCGTGAAGAATGGGAACGGGTCTTCCAGATGAAATGGAAGACGAACTTGACACAGTCCAGTTTAATGGGGTGACAAAATGAATCACGGCTGCACCAGGTATCCATCACGAGCAAGAAAAAAAGAGGGTGACCACAAATGATCTGTGAACCACTATATATTGATTACCCGTGTACTACAAGTGTCGGATTTAATGTTCGCCCCGCGCCAACGGGCCGGCCTGGACAGCTGCAGCCTTAACTCTTCTTTGATAGATTTTAATGGTGAAATATTGATTTCCGTCTGGCCAAGGTCTACTGGCAGGGGCCAGAGCCATTTGTTGGGTAAAACTGGACACCCGGTTTGCAGGTCACAATCAATCATTTTGGCACAGTGCGCTGGGAGAGAAAACAAGTGAAGGAAGGAGAAGAAGAAGAAGAAGAAGAAGAAGAAGAAGAAGGAGAGCACCAAAAATTTGATTCCTCTTCCGGGAGTCCAGGCCTCTTTTTATTGGCGGGAAAATAAAAGGAAGTATAAGAGCGATGGCGGTTTATTGAGTGGAGAGGCTCGGGCAAATTGCACGTGACGTGCAGATAGTTGGAGTGGCTGGGCAAGAGGAAATGGAGGTGTGGAGAGAGAGAGAGAGAGAGAGAGAGAAAGAAAGAGAGAGAGAGAGAGAAAAAGAGAGAGAGAGAGACTATGTTTTATTTAAACATCCTTCGGGAGACTAGAGGCTCAGGTAATCTGTTGTGTTACAACTCAGTGCCCCGTTCCCCTCCATCCGCCGCGATAACAGGCTAATAGCAACCCATCAATCACAATAAAGCTTCCAATTTCGCCCCGTGTCTCTCTTCTCCAGGTGCTCTAATAACGATGATAACATACTCCTATAACCACTGCTACATCCGAGAGGTCGTTCCGACTCTGCCGGATTAAACGGCGGCCTCTCTCTTTTTTAAAAGAGGGTCTGAAGCAGGAACGGGACGAGCTTGAGAGGGACGATGGCGGAACCCTAGGCCTTGAGGCTGGGCCATCCCGTCAGAACCGGGGAACGCAGATGGGCCAGTTTTGCTTATCTGACAGTTTCTGGTCCACCAACCACAGGGAGGAAGTAAGGTGGTCCAATACCAGGTCAAGGTCCTTCTCCAACCTTCTCGTTCTTCTTCACAACCAGGACTTGAAGCGAGACTGTGTGAAATCACTGTAATGCATGGCCTCAACTGGCTTATTGCCTTTATGGAATGGCAGCAACAAGAGTTATGATTGGATACATGCATTCAAAACATATACTGAAAATTTGTTGTCATTACAGCTGTAATTAGTAAGATTTCCACCAAAACTGCTGAAGAAGTCCATGTTATTGCATGACTTTTTTGTTTGTCATAAATATAATATTGTGGCGTTTAATACACCAAATTATAATCTGCACTTTCCTGTTAGCATCAAGCAAGCAACGCTACACACTCAGGCAACACTTTTTTTTCATATCCCTTGGCCTAGTTGTTAAAAAAATAAGCCCATCAGCCTGGTTCATTCACCAATACTCTGGATAGCACAATAGACCAATCACTAGCGAGCTGCTGCATCAGCCAGTCAGACTGTAGGACCGTAATTATTTCTTGTATAAAATCACCATTGGGTGAAGGGTCTTCAGCTGTAGCAGTGGTCTCCCTTTAGGTTATGGAAGACCATTGATGCTGCTCAGTGTTCCAGGATTGATTTGTGTCTGGATGTCCAGCAGGTGGCGCAGAGTCCTTGGTATACGAAGATCTACAGAGATTAGACAGGAAAAAGGAAAAAAAAAACCGCTCATCTCACTCTTGCTCCATTTTGTTGAAGATGGAGTACCAAACAGCAGCAGCAGTCTGGTCTTACATTAATAACATAATATATAATGTATATATATATATTTTGAAAACACAATCCCAAACACCTGCACTTTTCGTTATAAGTCTACAAAAAATGTATCAGCACTGAGCTATTTGTCTACTTAATATTACAGTTACTTTAATTGCATTATTATGTTACATATTAATAATATTTAATTTACTTTAATGTGCAATAAAGCTGCACATTAGAAATAAGTTGCAGAATTTTACTGTGTAATCTAATTATAAAAGATGTAATTGAACTATGAAAATAAATTGTGATTATGATCTCCTTGAGGGCTGAAATGAAAGGTGCGTTCTGAGATTCTAGAGGTGATCATGCTTACCTTTGAATGAAAGGGTATTTTTTAAGTTCGTTATAGGGTGAATTGTTCTGAACGTTTATATAACGAATCAAATTTGAGTAAAAGTAAAAAAAAAAAAAGACTTTCTATTTTTAGAATTATTACTATTTCTAACCTGTCAAATAATAATATAAATATGTAAATCATATATATATATATATATATATATATATATATATCTGCTAACTGATAAATATTTTCAACAACTTATGTCCTCCAATA
>JBBPCZ010000089.1:29739826-29753502 GCA_037974445.1 Brycinus macrolepidotus | reverse complement strand
TATATATATATTTGCTAACTGATAAATCAATTATTTTCAAAAACTTATGTACTCCAATAATACCATTGGTCAACTTATAGATATTTAAGATAGTAAATATCTGTGTTATACAATTTTATAAGTCTAATAGAAGTGGTTCTTTTTCAAATGTAATTACACCTGAATTTCAAATGCTGTTATTATTATTTTTCTTTTTTATGGGTTTAGATTTATAAAGCCAACACCCCTACAAAAAAAGGAAGTTGATCTCCACTGTATTTCCTCTGAAACTGGATAGCCCTGATCATGGCAGCTTAAGGCACCACTATTTCCTATTTAATCCCCTGTTCCATTGTATGAAGTGGCAAGATAGACTTGTGCTTCTTTTTCCTCCTTCAGGGAAATGTCCCGTTGGCTTCCGATGGAATAAATTATGGAGGATGGTGGAAGTGTGTGACTGTGGTTGGAGAACTTGCTTGGACCTTTCTCCAACAACACAGACCACCTTCAAAAGGCCAGTGCCATGTGGTGAGTGTTGGAAAATGGTAAATGATTATTTGTTACTGAGAAATACTAGCTTAAAGGTAGCGTAAAAGAATGTCATAGATGAAGACACCCATCTAAATGTCTTTTATACTGAATTTGGACGTGCTACTGTGAAATAAGTGATTAACACAGGTATTCACTAAAAGGGTGACAGGCAGACTTCCTAAAGCCTCCCAGTTGCCTTTGAGGCACCGTGCTAATGCCGTTGACCTGTCAGTCAAAGCCCTGAACATGACTCGTGTTGTCAGAGCAACAGAACAATAAGAAGGTCATGTCTGAAGCCTGACCCTACCAAGGATTTCTACATGAAAATCCCACCACCCCTGAACACGGTACAGGCCAGGGTCCCTTACACAGCTTCCAAACGGAGATTCTTACTTAAACAGTCACAGTCATGCCTTTAGCCCCTTTTGTCCTAAAACTCTTCAGCAGAGTGGATAAATTCGTTTCCCTTGTTTATTTAATGTTTTTGCCTGAAAATCTTCAAAGCCCTTTTGAGAAGCAAAAACAAACTTTTGTTTTGACCATCTCTTTTTTATCTCCACCACTCCAACCTTAACTTTGTTGTCCTTGTGAAAAGAATGAAATAGTGTTGTGATGGGACGAAACAGCATTCTAAGGTTTTCTTTGAGTTTTTCTATGTATTGTGTAGTATAAAACAAATAGTCATGATATCTATGTCTTTGCAGCTTAAGCGTGGCAATATATATATATATATATATATATATATGTGTGTGTATAAAGTCCTGTCTCTATGAAACGGGTTCACCCACATCAGTGTGAAGACTTTGTTTGGCAGAACAATGCTTGCGGTCACACCCGAGAAGGCTGATCATTGTAGCATGGTTGCTCCCGGAGGCCCTGCAGCCCCCGCAGCCTCAGAAATCACTGAGATATCACGCAAACAGATGCCACATAAATACAAAAACATACCCTAGACAAAACAAAAAAGGCCTTTTTTCCTTCTCCTTGTCCTCCTCCTTTGGGTTTTAAACCATATCATTCACAAAAAAGTTCATTTTATAAATAGGTTAAAACAGAACAGGATTCGACTGGAACCAGAGAAGAACCGCTTTTGGTTCCTTAAGGAAGTCTTTGATGGAGCACACCTTTTTTTGCAAATGATATATGTGAGTATGAAAAACATTTTCAAAGCTTTGAGAAGACAAAGGTTCAATGCCAATGAAGGTTTTTTTTTAGTAGAATTATACATCCAAATCACTTTGAGGGGGTGAGACCTACAACCAAAACCAGTCACCTTTTAGTAGTCAACATGTTTTGATTACTTTTAATTAACTAGCAATATAGTATAAAATACATTACTGTGAAAGCTGGAAATTCATAGCTTAGCCATTACAATTTTCCAAAAACTATGCATACATTTTCTTGCAAATTAGACCTAAACAACAGTAAGGCGACTATTCCCTAAGATCAAAGATCCAATATCTTCCAAGAAAGTGACTGTAGATACATTCCAAAACACTTCCTTTCAATTAACAACCAAGAATGACTGTTGTAACATCAATGCCATTGAATTATCTTTCAAATTACTCTTCCTTTTTTGGACTCTGTGTGCAAGCATTGTATATTTTGGGCTAGGATTGCAAAGCAGAACAGCTGTGACCAAAGTTTATCATATGTGGAGCACATCCACCGTAAAAAAAGGATGAGGCAATGGACAGCTACAAGACAATGACTGGATTCAGCCCTGAGTGTGAGAGAAGCATATGGGTTTGTCGTTAGAGCTTGATTTGCAGTGTTGACATCCATATAACCTCCGTGATGCTGCAGTCATGGAGGTCCAGTGGAGTAGTCGTCTCGGAGGCAGATCAAAAAGTGAAGTCCAGGAGGGGATAATATGAACCACTCCAAGCTCCAGACCTCCTTGACGCTCATCAAAGCCTTCGCACCCCGGGCCAAATCCAATCACAGGCCCACATAAGCTTGCCGCGATTTATATTTGATAAACACCTGGGAAGGTATTGAGAGAAGATCGCTCCAGAGGAATATACTGTCAGAGTAGCATGCTTGGTGTTAAGTAGGGCTGCACAATATATCACTGGTTAGTTTGTATTGTGAGGCCTTCCCAATGCCAGTGAGACTGTGTTATGCAAATGAGTTCCATAACCAATCAGTATGCCTTTTTTGGGTTTTGCATCTTGACCAATAACAGTTGCAGATGAGTGTTTCTTCATTTCAAGAAGATAAATGTGCAAGGCATATTGTAATACATAACAATTTAATTGCATCTTAGGTACATGCTAACCCAACATGAATTGGGTTTATTATTATTTTTGGATGCTGTTCTCACTTCACCAATGGCTTGCAATAGGCCCCCCACTTACAGATTTACATCCTGGATGTGGAAATGCTACATCACTTGTCAAGATATTGGATATCTTACCAACACGTTCATGGCCCTTAAGGCACATTTGTAAAGCCCCCACCAGCCCACCAGATGCCTTCAGGTTGGCTGTATGTCATGTGAAGGGGGAATCACTGTAGAGCAGAGAGTGGAGGGCCCCACTGGTGAGAACGGAAGATCAAAACACTGTAAGCCCAGCCCTCACTCTTCTTAAACGTTGTTAACAGATAGGATATAAGACTGGCCAGTTTTTAGCGTGACCACCAAATGTGATCCCCTGTTCAGACAAAAAACCAGGGTGAATTTAGAATTGGTCTGGCATCCATACAGTATATTGTTGCTATTGCAAACAAACCCAATAACCTCTGAAAATGTAATGTTCTCAATTTTAATGAGGAATGGACCATATTATTTGGAAAAACAACAAATGACAAGCATGGAGATACAAGATTTTGTCCAAACAGCTATAATTTAGATTTTTAATAAAAGGATATAGTGACCATTTGTCATAGGTGAACACACCACAGGACACAGTGTGAAACTCTTTCTCTGTATTTAGCCCATTCACCAAGTAAAGTAGCAGGTAGCCAAACACAGCACCCGGGGAGCAGTGTGTGGAGACCCTTGCTCAAGGGTACCTACCCTTGACCCTTGCTCAAGAGGTGCTACTAGCAGTCCTGCGATTTGAACCCATGACCTTCTGATCACAGGGGCAACTACCTAACCACTAGGCTGCTAATAACAGCAATGGAAGCATTTATAGCTATGGGTTACATATATATTGCAATGGTAAGTAAATGTGATGTTGAGGTTTTGATGAAATAGCAGCAGTAAAATGGACAAAAAGTAATAGAATCTTTGTCCATTTTTTGGGTTCAAGTTTGTATTCATATCTATTGAAAAATAGGGTGTTGATTCTTAAAATTTTATTTTCAGATTTCTTTACATGTTTATTGGTCTAATATTTTCAAGTCCCTTAAAAGTAGCATAAACTGACAAATGTGAAGGTGATAATAAACCTGGTCCTTTCTTAACCCCTTTAATCCATTCAGGACATGTATACATGATCATATACCATCAATAAAAACATTCTCATGAATGAACATTTGAAATGCAGAGGAAATTTAGATTAGATGCCTTAATGAGTTTTTGTGTATGTGTGTAGGGGGATGGGGTGGCTGCTTTGTGCAAGCGTGGGTGGCTTTCCATTGGGGTTAATGTGAAAGTGTATGTCACAGAGGGTTATCTCTCTAATACCGCCACCCACGGCTACAGTCATCAACACTTTGAGCCATTTAACCCTTAACCCGCTGCCCAGGATCGGCTGACAGCTCCTGCAGGAGCTTCTGAACCAAACATTTGTCCCAGTCAGTGTCTGGTCTTGTTTTTGTTGGAATTATGTCAAATTGGTAAAAAAATGTTTTGGGTTTCCATTCAGTACCAATGGAATTTTATTCACTTATGACAGCTTTTTATTCACTATGTATATTAAAGGGAACCATTACATCTTTACATTAACAGACATTAAAATATAGGACATTTTTACATGGTTTAAAAAAAAAAGAGTAATTTTACATTAAATTTAAAATTAAGTTATGAGGTTTAGATATGAAATTCATTATGTACAACTACATTTATTTATTCTATATCTAGAATCATTTCAACATCTTGTATGTATAGCTTTTATGTATAGCTTTTCTTTAAGGCTTCTACAAAATATATTGCTTATGTGCTAACTGGCAATGACAAAGAGCTGTATTCACAGAAAAATGTTTAAAAAAAGAAAAAAAAGTTGAAAAACAATTTCTTTAAAAGAGTCCAACTCAGCAGCATGTAAAAAACTTTAGAGCAGAAGTTAAAAGATATGCTCAACTTCTAATGAAAGTTAATGTAACCAGATGTTGTTCTATGTCATTCTGGAGAATGTCTATTGTTCCGTTCATCGTGAAATTTGGAGACCGTGTAAAGGGCAGCTGGGGTTTTGAAAAAAGTTCTGAAAAAAAGAAAAAAATTACAAAATTGGAGATTGAAGGTTTTATTGTATTTTTGCAATTTTCAATGAGAAATTCCATCTCAGATCATTTGAAGATTACAATTGTAGTAAGAAAATGTAAAGCAATGTCAAAGGCACCATGTGTGTTTGTGAAGATGTAAACATGCAGTAAGATTTTTCGACCTGAGTTTGTACCAGTCTATAGACCTACACCTAATTCACACTTACAGTAGTAATGTATGGCATATTAGAAATATATGTGTCAACACTGCAAAGCATACAGCAATGTGACCTGCCCCCTGCGCTTCGACGGGACATTTATAGCGGGCTAAACCTCCACGGCGCCATACAGACACCGCATGTGCTCTCTTAGCCTCGCAGAAGGTAGTGGAGATTAAAGGGGGAACGGTGTGTCAGAGCGTAATACAAAAGATGGACTGAGAGTCTGCCTTAGCTGTAGAGTACAACTGACCGATCACCTTCAGCAGCCCGAACGCCAGACTGAAGGGAGCTTCAGACAACAGTCCATGGCTCTAACATTCCTGGTGTGACGTGTACAGGATTGACCTTAGCCAATATGTCGAGCTAGTGTCAGACAACAAAAGCACCAGTGCACTCCTTCATGGACTGTGTTGATTTCTTAGGTGGGTCTTTGGATGGACTAAGGTTTGGGTTATGGAACGGGTTTCTTTTGATCTGGTTTCCACTAATGTAAAGTGAATGTGAACAATGCCCAATGCTTATCTCAAAACCTCATAATTTCTTTTTTTTTGGGGTTGGGGGCACACACACATACATGTTTGTGTGTGTATGTGTGTGTGTGTGTGTGTGTGTGTGTGTGTATGTGTGTGTGTGTGTATCTGTATTGTCAGCATGTATATACGTGTGTGTGTATGTGTGTGTGTGTGTGTGTCTTTTGAGTTGACATAAAACCATATAAAAATGTATAACAAAGATGTGACTTGGCCTTAGTGCGTTTGCTGTTATTTTGCTTAGTTAGTGTTGTTTCCTTGAATGTTGTTTCCCGGTTTAAAAGTCAGATTTCTGGGATTTTAGGATAGTTACCATTTTTTGAGCATTTTTCACTTTTTTCCCCCTTAATGGGAATTTTTACTGCTAATTTGTAAACTGTTGTTGGGCAGTTAATTGTTTAGTAGTTCATTGTTGTCAGGTAGTTAAGTGATGCAATATCGGTCTCTATGGGAACCGGCTAAATGTTCATTCACAGTCAGACTGTATTTGTAACCTTGTCTGTGCTGTAAGAACATAATCTATTCAGGTTTATAGGTCATTATTATAGTCTTATTGAAATGGGGGTCTTCTGTTGTAGCATGGGCTTGTTAAGATAGCGTAAATAAGCACGGCTTGGGAATCCCACAGTACCGATAATTCGTATGCTTTTTTTCTTTTTCAGGAAAAAAGAAGGGAAGGGAATGAGTGGGATGAGCCTGGGGAATCTTATCTCACTGTCTGTCTGCTACCGCGGACCCCAGTGGGGACCCCCAATTTCCCTTACACAGGGGTCCTGATACAAAGGTAAGGGGTTTTGGGGGGTGGAGGGGTTGAGAGAATGGGTCGAGCAATAGAGGTGAAAAGGGATCCGTATGCTTGTGGTAACAACAGAGCACACACACACACACATACACACACACACACACACACACACACACACACACAAATACACACTCTCTCTTTCTCTCTCCCGAGCCCAACCCTATAAGACAACACCTGCAACATAATTAGACAGATAAACTCTGTGATCACTAGCTTGGAGATAAGGGCTCTGTGAGAGGGAGCAGAAGGGGTAAGGGAAACACACACACACACATACACACACACACACTCATATAAAGGGTGCCAGTCCATTTATTTACACACTCATGGTGTAGAAGAAATTAATTTGTCGGGTGCATGTAATTACGGTGCGATTATTTATACCAAAGATATTATTTTCATTAAACATTCATGTGGGCTGGAATTACTATTCATTGTTGCTCCTTAGTAATAACGCATTTAATGATATTCGTTTAATAAAATCCATCAGATCATTAACAAATCATTTATTTATCCCTGCTAGTCGCTGACAAAGGCTGTAAATTAGGTGGTGCATCAAAGAAACTTCCAATTCTAGTAGGTGAAAATGATGGTTAAACACAGTTTCCTAAGTTTCAATAAAACTAGTTATAGTTTTATTACTATTATATGTATTTTAAATTTTGACCTGTTTTTTGTTTCTATCTTAGATTTTGACCTGTTGTTTAAGTTCTGTTTTAGATTTTGACCTGTTTTTTGTGGTTCCATTTTGACGTTATTTTTTCTGTTTTAGATTTTGACGTTTTCTTTATTTCTCTCTTAGATTTTGAGTTGCTTTCTTTATTTTTATCTTAGATTTTAATATGTTTTCTTTAGATTTTGACATTTGTTTATTAGTTCCATCTTGGATATTGACCTGTTTTTCATTATTCTGTCTTAGATTTTGACCCGTTTTTTTGTTTTATTTTAGATTTTGGCCTGTCTTTGTAGTTCTATCTTGAATTTTGACATGTTTTCTTTATTTCCGTCTTATAATTTGACTTTTTATTTCTGTTCAAGATTTTGATCTGTTTTTAATTTCTACCTTAGATTTAGATCTGTTTTTTCATATCAGTCTGAGGCATTGATCTGTTTTTCATTTTTAATTCTCCAACCAATTTTCAAAATGTCGCTATAACAGTTTCAAAAGAGCAAAGGTTGATTTGAAATGCTAATTCTTGGAGTGATGAACAAAATTGCATTTGTTTGTCAGAAATACCCATTTTTCTTTGTTTTGTTTCAATCTAAAATTTATGCAGCGCATTATAATCCAATGAGTTGACTCATTAATACCATACGAAGCACACTTTATACAGTATAATAATAAAGACTATTTGCAGTGGTCACTATCATAATTATAATCATTATCACAATAAAAGGTACTGTCCTGGTAAATTTTAATCGTCCAAGGTATGAACAATGTACCCACAAAGGTACAATGGGGTCCTTAAGGCCCACTTGGACATCTTTAATGCCCAATAAGTTTTAAAGGTACTACATCCACTTTCGAAATATAAAATTTTAAGTCAGGAGTCAAGATAGATGGTACAGAGTCAGTACTGACTAAAGGTACTGAAGACGTGCTTGAGGGAACCACCCCATTGACAGCATTTGTAGCCTGAAAAGTTTTATTTGTTTCTGACAGTATACTGTGAGTATTTCTAGATTTTCTAGATATTCCAATATTGGGCAATTACAGACCAACATGTAAAAAACAACAAAGAGTTTCTGGTAGCCATGTATTATTAGAAAGTAACAAGTAACTGACTGCACAGCAGTCCAACAATAAGACATCTTATTAGAGAATTTTCCTCTTGTTCTTTTATAAATTGTCGATTTCCCCAAATCATTGTACTTTTAGCTTTTTATACCATTTTGAAAATGGAGCATCTCCTCACACCTGAGAAAAACAAAATATGTTTCATTCATCATTAGTATGTAATGATCTGGGTTTTTACGGTCAGGTATTCACCACACTTAGTCCAGTAACACAGAATAGCTCACAAACTAAAAGTAGGGACTGCTATGGAATAGGCTTTCCGGACCGAGTGTGTCAGTCTGATCCCCTTTTGCAGTTCCCGGATAAGGCCGCCCTCCTGTCTGTCTCTCGATATCTGTATCGCGCCCCCCCACTACCTCTCTGACCCTGCTGGGAGCCGTCAGAGTTTATCAGCAACGACGAGGCCCTTTCCACCTCTCTTCACCGCCTGACACACAGAAGAGCTTTCATCACTCTCTCTCTCTTTCCCCCTTATTAACACCGACTCTAATAGTATCGATACCAGCCCAGAGAGATACAGCCATGGCAATGAGGGCATCTGTCATTGTCTCTCTCCCTCCACCGGCCGCGGGATCTGTTTTTTTTTGGCCGCATTAATTCAATCACATTATTGCCGCTAAGGTTGCCAACGTAATGGATTTGTGCAGTCTAACAGAAAATGGCTTTTAAAATACACACAATTAGGAGAAAGTCAGGCTCCTGCATATCAACATAATGGGGGAAATGGAGAAAGGTTTTAATAAGCCAGACTTTGGAGGGTTAAACATGTGCCGAGCTATCAAACTCTGATTTATTATGTTCTGATAGGGGCTTAGTTGGATATCGGAAAAGCATTATTCCATTGATTGTGTTTGGTGGGCTTTATTTATGAACTTTTTTGAATGTGCAAAACAGCATTTCATTTTTTTCCCTGTATATCTGCATTCTATTTGTGTGTATGCATGCAAATATTGGAAGTTTTGACAAACCATCAGAAAAAGCATGTTGTGCTGTATTGGCCTGCACAACCTACATTTTGATCAATATTTACACTTATAAGCTATTAAATATTTATATATACAAGCTACAAAATATTCAAGCTGCTAATTAAGATACTAAATATTTATTACTAAATATCTATTAGGTACTGTATACACATATAAGCTGCTAAGTATTTATACCTTTTTACACCTGTAAGCTACAAAATATTTACACTTATAAGCTACAAAACATTTACACCTATGAGCCACTAAATATTTACACCTACAGGCTGCTAAATATTTATATCTATAAGCTACTAAATACTTCAATCTTTAAGCTACAAAATATTTACACTTATAATCTACTAAATATATACACCTATAAGCTACCTAATATGTAAACCTACTAGCTACCAAATATTAAATCTACAAGCTACTAAATATTTACACAAATGAGCTTCTTAATAATGATGCCTTCAAGCTAATAAACACCTGCCAACCTCTAAATATTTACACTTACAGTCTATTAACCATTCATACCTATGAGCTACTTAATATGTAAACCTGCTGGCTACTAAATATTTACACTTACAATCTACTAAATATTTACTCCTATAAGCTAATAAGATGTCAAGCTTTTGCACGTGACTTCATTGACAAAACGTTATATGCTGGAAGGAAGAAGACTAGTATATAATACTGAAATTAGCTGCAGTCTTAATTGGAAATTCAGACAAAACAAGAAGTCTTAAGTTAGGAGTTGTCATTAAGTCATCTTGTGGGTTTTTCTTTTCTGTCTGGAGTCTGTATGTCTATAACCCTTCATCTAAGACAAATTCCTTTTCAGAATTTGTCTCCAGTACACTGCACTGTATAGACTCTTTAAAAAAAAAAGGTACAACTGACACATTAGACAAGTGTTAAGATTACAGGTTAAAGGTAAAAGACTGCTTCACTACAGGATATGAAATTCACACATGCTATTTCATAGTCATGTTCCGAATTACTGCTAGGGATTTCTATGAAAGTGCAAACTCAGCCGTGAATATTGCATCCCTGATAATACCGTACACACACACACACACATACACATACACACACAGACAAACACACACAGAGAATCCGACATACTTTGCAGTTATATTGCTGGATGCATAATCTCTTATTTACGCGCCCGTCGAGGCATGACCTCCACAGGCCAATGATCTTTGACTGACAGGCTGCACCTCTTTACCCACAATGCAGTGGTACATTCAGGAGCAGGCAGCTGTCTCCACCATTAACCTCTCACTTTCAGTTCTGTATTACAATCCACCCAAAGATACCTTTGAAATGTACCAGTGATCTTACATATCTTCGCTGTTTCTGAAATTGGATCATGAGTTTTTACCTTAATTGTAACCAGATTTTGTTACATTTTAAACAGTTTGTTCTGGTCTGTTCATGATGTAATGTTCATACAATGTAGAGGCAAGCTGGCATGTCCAAGTAGTGTAAAAAGAAAGAAAGAATGAGATTTTGAAATGATGGAAAAGAAATTTGTCATATGTAAAAATATCCATTACTGATTTACTTGGTAGATGTTTTGCAGCAGGTGATGGGAAATTTGGGATTAGAATTTCACAGAAGTATTTTTATTATTGCATTTAAAAAATAGGAGCAGTTGTTCATCAAACATAAGTATAATTTCATCCAAAAGTGTTAGAATACACCCTTAAAAATAAAGGTTGCAGAAAAGTTTCTTTTCATGAATAACAATTTTTTGTTGGTTTTCAAAATAATCCTACTTATTTTAAAGGTGATGTAAAGGACATATAAGTGGTATAAAGAACCTCCACATGGAATAGCTCATAGATTGGAAAAGATACCATATCTAGGTATTTAAGTTTATCTGTACTGTCTATTTCTATACCTTTTAAAGGTTCATCATGCAGGCTGTGGTTCGTCTGTGGTATCGCATCAAAGAATCCAATTTTTTATACCAATTATACCAGTCTTTAAATCTCCCAAACAAACTTGAGTCAAAAAAAGTGTTTTTCATGGGATTCCACTCAGCATTTCAAGATGCATATGCAAATAAATTATTCTGTTGAACTTAAACTTATATCCTTTTACTATTTTGAGATTATTTAGAGGGAATTTTTGGATGATTTTAGGCTTGTTGCATTTCCAGTTGACTCCTGGTGCCATCTATTTGTGAATGTGGCTTGCCTTGCCACTTGTTTTTCTTACCATCTCTGTGTTGTCTTTTCCCCTAGGCTACCTTCATTTGGATTGAAGCATTTGTGTTAGACTCTATATTCTGATTACTTCCCTATCTTTCTTGTTAGCTACACATATGAATTACCATGTTCTTCATGGTTTTAAACTCACTAGACATGGTTATAATTTATATCTTACCAATTATAGTAAGATATATTAAATCAGCACCAACAAATCAAAGTCAGGTGAATCTACAAAATTGCCATGCAA
Organism: Brycinus macrolepidotus; assembly: GCA_037974445.1. Lineage (NCBI taxonomy): Eukaryota > Metazoa > Chordata > Actinopteri > Characiformes > Alestidae > Brycinus > Brycinus macrolepidotus. Next base: position 29,741,836 of record JBBPCZ010000089.1, on the reverse strand, counting down.
CTGTGTGGAAATCCTTCCTATAATCCAATTGAGTCAAGGTAAAATATTATTTTGAAAGGTGATGCAAGCGGTTATTTGAATGATGCCTTAGAAGAAGTCTTTTGTTTCCCTAAAGACCCATGAAAGAGAAGCCATGAACAGACTGCATACTAGGGTTCAGATCTGTTTTACAATTCACAAAGGACCTTAATAGTGTTTAAAACCTAGTGTTTCTGAAATTGTAACATTACGAAAGATTTAACCTTAATTTTGCTAGATTTTATTTCAATTTTGAACAATTTCTTCTGATCCATTCATAATGTAATGGACACAGTGTGGAGGACAGCTCCAGACTGCTTCCAAATGGAGTAAAAAAAAATATAATAAAGAGATTTTGATATGATGTAAAATAAATTTGTCACATATTCATAAATTTATAGTATTTTGTATATAGTATTAAAGAAAGCCACGCATTTCAGATGTTTAAATCCTTATTCAGTTTAGTTCAGGTAAAAAAAATATATATATATAATATAATAAGTGCAAGGTGCCACATGGGGCTCTTTGGGTGATGCCATAGGACAACCCTAAAGAAACACTAGATTTCTGAGTGAGAAGAACCTTTTAGGGTTCAAAGAACCTTTACATAATTTTGCATCATTTGCTAAAATGGTATTCTTCCAAAGAACTATCTTTTGAACGTTTCTTTCTGGAACAAAAAATAGTTCAATGGCACTTTGAAAAGAACCCAAAAGACTGTAGCTGATTGGATGCTACAGTTTTATTTTAGTTTATGTTTTTAATGATTCTTCTTAAACACTTCATTTGTGCTCATTTTTTTCACAGAATTTTTCTTCAGTGTGTCACTATTGTTCTGCAATTCCTTTTTCCTACTTGTCATCAAAAAATCCCCACATATTATGTGTTGCAAAAATGCCTTCAAGTATTAGGACGCTACATATTTTGCCACCCTTACCCTTACCTTAACAAGCTTCTTGCTACATCACATCAAAATCACATACGCATAATGCAGAACACGGTCCTCCACCCATCACTGTACTCAACAAGCTTGCACTCTTGAGCACACACACACACACTTGCTGGCGCCTCCTACACGCCCCCCCTCTCCGGGCACTGGCTCCAAGCTCCCTGTTATCTGACCCCTCGCATCAGGACTAATCCGGCTTAGCTCACTTAATGATGCCACTTGTGCCGTGCCGAATGCGCCGAGCGAACTCCATAAATTGCATCCATTAAAATGCAAATCCACCCTTTGCCCAGAGTGCACAGGGCCGACACAAAAATGAGAGAGTCAAACCATAGTCGTCTGCCCCCCTCCACCACCACCCAACTCCAACACACCACCCTCCCCATCCCTACCACGCCATCTCTCTCCATAAGGAACAAATACCCCTGCGATAACTGATGTTGCGATTATCATTCCGCTGCCACATTGCGGATGAAAAAAGGCCCAAATGAAGAGGCGGGGGGTGGGGGTGGGGGGGTGGGGGAGTGGTGGCGGTTTGCGGGGGGACCTTATTTCATTTTCATTTTCAAGAGAGATTTATACATTTTTGTTGTTGTCAGGAAATGAACAAATGGTTATCAATGTAACGAGGGGATCTACTGTTATCGGTCCGCCAGGCTTTTCCATACTGATTCTCCTTTTGCACCGTATTTCCACAGGAAATGAATTTCTTCCTGATCGGCCCCCCCCCCAAAAAAAACCTCCCCCCCACAACACACACACACATCTCCACCCTACCAATGAACCTTTTTTCTCCTTTCAAAGTCTGCCTGGTTTTCTCATGCTGCTAAGTTGGTTTATACAACATTGTTGATGTTCAATAGAGCAGTTTTCATTTGTAGACTTATTATTATTTTTTCTATGAGCTCCCCACTGAACAATCTATTTTGAAGTGGAATCCCTGTGCCATTTGGTTTATAGGGAGGGGTGTGTGTGTGTGTATCTGTGTGTGTGTGTGTGTGTGTGTGTGTGTGTGTGTGTGTGTGTGTGTGTGTGTGTGTGTG
>JBBPCZ010000089.1:29707133-29720864 GCA_037974445.1 Brycinus macrolepidotus | reverse complement strand
TGAGCCAATCAAGTGAAGAGGCGCGTGAAGTGTGTGTGTGTGTGTGTGTGTGTGTGTGTGTGTGTGTGCGCGCAGCTTTGCCATTCCAGCTGACTGGAAACAAGCCAAGTGCACAGTGGCATTCAAAAGGCAACACACACTCAACACCTGTCCGCACCACCTGGCTCACCCAACCTGGACTGTGTGTGTGTGTGTGTGTGTGTGTGTGTGTGTGTGTGTGTGTGCGTGTGTGTTTTGGTGATGGGCGTTTTCTGCCAGAATGAGTGTGGGCATGTTGCAGAGAGAGCAGAATAGACAATGTGTGTGTGTGTGTGTGTGTGTATGTGTGTGTGTGTGTGTGTGTGTGTGTGTGTGTGTGTCTTTGTGGATCTCTGTGTATGTATTCATGGACGATTTCCTGTCTGTGGAGGGGGAATGTGTGTATGTGTGTGTGTGTGTGAATGACCCGATAAAGGTAGGGCTATCAGTAGCAGTACACTCCCCCTTTCAAGCAGTCCAGCATCATTTGCATGCTGTAATTGGATTGTGTGGAGTGCCAGATATGCAGTGTTTGGTAATGAGACACGTTTTTGTGTTTAGGCCTGTTTTTATTTTTTATTATTCCCTCAAAGACGCTGCTTATAATCAGACCAAATTTTTGCAATCTGCGCCCAGCTAATTCATGCCATTCAAGGTGCCACATAGTAAGTTCTGAACCTGCCGTGTGTGTGTCTGATTTGAGCCTTTGTTTTGTTTATTCTTAAAAAATAGCAATAAGGCGAGCAAGCATTAGTGAGTATTGGGACACAGCTGTTTTTACAGGAATACTATCGCAACTTTTAATTGAATCTTTATTCCAGTAAGTGTGTTGTGGTGCTTAAGTGACTATCACATTTACTACATGAGCATTTATTTGGTCAGTGCAACATCCTTCCCATTAGCTGCTGGTATCCTCTTTGGCCTACCTTCATTTGTGTTAAGTCACTTCTTATTGGTTGTAGGGCTGAGATACCAGGGTTACTCTTGACTCTACCATTGGAAGATTGGGAGTTCAACCCCTGGTGATTCCCAACCATACATAATGAGGACAGCATAATTGGCCTTGCTCTCTCTGGGTGGATAGGATAGTCCAACCCCCACCCTAGCCACCCTAGATACTAGTCAGCTTGACCAGTTGTTAGCCATGTCCAAAGACACTGCATTAGTTACAGTTTGAAAAGATATAGTGACACTTCAGAGAAATCACGGTGCTGGCCTTCACCCTCCCCATTTAGTAGTGAAGGAAGTAACCAGTGGGTAGAGGATCTAAACCCAACATTTTATTTACTGGGCTGTCATATTTTCTTCATGAGTGTTTATTTGGTCAATGCAACATCTTTACCATATTCCACTGGTATCATCTGTTTGTATATCGCATATTCTGTCCATCCACCTGGCCTATCTTCATTTGTGTTAATTTGTTATTGGTTGTAAAGCTGAGTTTCCAGGATTACCATTGGCTCTGCTATTGGAAGATTCTACTACCAGGCCGCAACCATACAAGATTGGTCCAAGACTGGACTGCATAATTGGGCTTGATGTCTCTGGATGGACAGGGTAGTCTGCCCCCCAGCCCTTACTTAGCACAATACTTACCAACTAATAAATCAACTAGACACTGGAATATTTACTTTTCATCTTTCAGTGACTGTCAATGACTTGATCGGATGATTGGAGAAAAAGCTGGAGACTTCTTTTAAGTCTGGTACAGCTGTCAACTTGCTTTGTTTAGGATTCCTACATTTTTTTTCCTAGAAAGTTTTCCAAACAGGTTTGAAGGTCTGATGTGATGTTTGTCTAGCCCTACTGCCTACAGTCTGTCGCTGTGCATGGCTTATTGATCTGTAGTGCTTCCATAAGTAACAGTTGGGCAAGCAGATTGGAGCGGATTTGCAGCAGCCGGCGATGTTGAACGGACTTGAATGGTGAAGAGAGCGTTGGCAGTCCGCCCAGGTGTCTCCAAGAGTCAGCGGTGCGGAGGGGAAGACACGTTTTCAGCATGTTTTGGAGCAGATTGCTAAAACGCATAAACATATTGTACACTATTTTGTTGCGAGAACACTGACCTTTTGACATCCCTTTTTCTGTCTCAAATTCATTTTTTATTGGCAGCAATTTTTGGGACACCAAGAGACCCCATAGACTTAATATAACAAAACCCCAAATTTATGTGTTAAGGTTACTTTTTTATAAATTCATTTTAGACCATTTCTATTGGTCCACTCATCATAAGGGGTAACTGGGGTTTCCAGTGGCACCAAAAAACAAAGAAAGACATAACAATAAAAAAGTTAGAGGGTTTTGATTTGACAGAGATAATATTGTTCCTATAGGGTCCTCTATAAGTAATTTTAATAAATCTTTTATTTGATTATGTAGAATCCACAAAATGTAACCTAAATATATCTGTATTCACATATTTAGAGCTGTTATTTTGCTGTAAAATATCTTAGTTAGCAACCACTGAACCGCCCTGAACCATTCATCAACAGCAATATTACTGCACACTGTATGCACATTTTGGGCATATTTTGATCAACAAGTGATTATGTTTCATTCCGTTTTTGATTATGTATGCACAGTATGTACATTATATTTTATAATATAATGTTTTATAATTTTTTTGGCTGATTAAAAATATGATTAGACTGACAGTGTTCAAAAGATTTCAGAGCATTCAATATCCTTTTGTGTGTGTGTGTGTGTGTGTGTATGTGAGTGTGTGTGTGTGTGTGTGTGTGTGTGTGGTTTCATGCTACACTCATTACTGAGATACTGGCAGCCGAGCCCTATAAAAGGACTGTACATGTAGGCGGATTATATAGCTGTCAGTAGCCTCAAAATAGACTTTATTGGCATTCAATCTTCCCTGAACTACATTCTCCAAATAATTACACTCATCTTAAAGCCTCTTATTGCTTTTTTACAAGCAGCTTGTCTGATATTACAAGTAATAAAGATAATGAGAAATGCCTATGCTTGATGGGAGATGAATTCCTCATGGATAGATTCAGTGGAGTGTGCACATTTAGTCTATCAATAGTAATAATAATAATAATGATAATAATAATGCTTTTATATTATTCCATAATTCCCCATATCATATAAAAGACAAATTCTCATTTTCTTCTAATCTTTGATTGTGACTACAAGTCTAAAAATTTTGAGTATATAATATATGATATTTGAATAATATCACCATGCACCAGTGGGTGGGGAAAATAATATTAACAAATGATATTTTCCACCTTCACCTATTATTGAGTGAAATGCTCAGCTAGCTCAGACAACCTCCCTGAAACCATGCTTCTGAAAAAAAAAATCATTAAAAAAAAAGAAAATTCTGATTCCTGTTTACTGTAAGCTTGAAAATGATTTTTAAATAGAAGCATTTCACTCTAGATGGCAATCAGAATTAGTACCTAGACTGAGCAACCCTCTATTTTGCTGCTGAAACACAAAATACTCACATGCTTGGAAAACCAAAACATGTCAAATTCATTAAAATGTATCTTTGGGGTTTGTTTAAAACATTTGTGGAATGAAGTGGAGATGAAACAATTAAAGCAAATGAACAGTAACAAAAATATCAAGTGGAAATGACAAAATTCTGAGGAAAGCTAGAAAGCTCCACAAGACTGCAGTAAGTACCAGTCACTTTCCCAAATTTTTTTTGCAATTAACAATTACAGTCCCTGTAAAATATTTTCAGCTCTTTGATAAGAAGCTGGCCAGAATGTGCCATTTTTACAGTCTGCTTTGTTTGAGGAATACGGGAGATCACTGCAGTATTTCCACTGTAAATTTTTTTATCACTTCAACATTAGCTGAATAACTTTAAAACCGCCTGCCTAATATTGTGTAGGCCCCCTTGTGCCACCAAAACAGTTCTGACCTATTAAGGCATGAACACTACAAGACTTCTGAAGGTGTGCTGTGGTATCTGTACCGAGACTTTAGCAGCAGATCCTTTAAGTAAGTTGTGAGGTGGGGCCTCCAAGGCTTGTAATATTTTTTCCAGCACCACTAGATGCTACGGTCTGCAGCTATGCAGCTCTGTACACAGGAAGCTGTGATGCACTGTTTGTTCTGACCCCTTTCTTTTAGACACAGCATTTTTCAGCAGTTTGTGCTACAGTAGCTCTTCTTTGGGATTGGACCAGATGAGCTAGACTTTACTACCCAAAAGCCTTGGGTGCCAGTTCACCAGTTATCCTTCCTTGGACCACTTTTGGCAGGTACTGATTACTGAATACTGGGAACAAACCACAAAACCTGCTGTTTGGGAGACTTTCTGATCTTAGCTCAAGTCATTCCTAACACTTGCCCATTTTTCCTGCTTCCAACACATCAGCTTCAAGAACTGACTGTTCAGTTGCTACTTAAAATATCCCTGCCTCGACAGGTGCCACCGTAACAAGACCATCAATGTTCTTCACTTCCCCTGTCAGTGGTTTTAATCTTGTGGCTGATCGGTGCATGTATCAGTCTGGGCGTGTATATGCGAGCGAATGTATGTATTGTGTCGCCGCATCAGCGTTCCCTCATCTCCCCAGAGAAAAGCTGACAACTCGGTAATAGCGTTCTACTTTTTTCCAGAGCACGGGACCGGTGCATTAATGTGAGTATAATTCATTATTCAAATAGAGAGGTGGGGTACTCCGCGGCAGAGAGGCTGAGACGAGGGGAGTATTACAATAGCATAATTACATTTTATTTTATTATTGACTTTATGAAGAGGTGTGGTGGGGGTGTGGGGGGAGCTCCTGAAATGAGACTGCTAAGGGATTATTCTTCCCGCTGTAGATAGGGAGGGCATGTTCAGGCACAGATGAGATATTCCAGCCATCCATCTTCTCCTCCACCCTCTTTTTCTACATCTATCAGTATATTTAATCATTTCTTTTCCTTTCCCAGGACTGTCATTTTTTAAACTTGGAATGTATTAAAAAATAGAGTCTTGAGCCCAGATGTATTAACACTGTTGGAAAACTTGTTTGCACATGCATTTTAGCTAACATGACTAGAGGCTGGGGGACAAACTGAAGAGTCTGCAACTCTATGTCTTGCTGAAAGTTGAGAACATTAATTAGATTTGTTAAGAATTGGTAATGTTCATTCCTATATCAGAAACAGCTGTATTGTAGTTCAAGAACTCTCCTCCAGAGTGAGAATAAAGGTATTTTGTAAGCCGGTTTTACACATCCTTACTATGTTAATGGAGGATAAAAAAATAAACTGACAACTTCACATCTTTAAAAACCTGACAGGGGGCAAGAATGGTTGGGGGGGTGGGGGGTGGGGGGCGGTGAATAAAATATAATAAGTAAGAAAATATGCTTTATGTCTCATTGTTAAACTTACCACAGGGCAAGTTTCTAGTAATTTGTATTTTCTATGAACCTGGACATTTGTGTCACTTAAGGTTATAAGACTGTGGCCATTGCTTGATGACACTGAGTATATATCAATATAAGGTGATGCATTAAACCTGTAGTTGCCATTATAGTTGCCCCAGCCTGTAAGATCTCACTTTTTGGACTGACTGATGCTCTCCCAGTGCAGCAAGACAAAGTGCTACCACCTTGACCAAGAGGCCATTCCAATAAGTAACGTTCTAACACCAAAAAAGCTGATAAAATCGCTGAGTAGTACCCCTAAAAGAGGAGACCCCATGTAGGATCCCACGTAAATTTGAATGAGGCTATTGAAGGTCATTTTTCTGTGGGGGTCCACAATTTTGTAGCATTACGACCCACAACATTCATATAAAGCATTGCAACAAGGCTGATTCAGGATGATCCTGGTACATGATACATTCATGAATCTGTTGACAAGTATTATCTGATCTGAGGTGATTCTGAATGAACATCTCACAATTTGTGACCTTTTTTAGCAGCAACATATTTATCTTTTGCTATATATTTTAAAGATAATAAAATAGGGCTCTCACATTTGCCATGCAACTGATTCCTTTAAACGCCAGAGGTCCGCCATATGACTTTATTTTTGGCTAGTCTATGTCTGGCAGATGGCACTGTAAACTCCTTATGACTGTCCAAGGCTGATAAAACCCAATTCAGATTGGCAAAACGTTATCTGAACCAGCTCCGGAGCTGTTCTTTAAAAAGATACCTTAGTCACAAGAGCAATAGAGTAGCCTGACTCTTGAAATGAGATGTTGTTTGGAACACCGAGTGGAAACGAACACTTGCAGATACAAACATACCAAACAAATACACCCAAATATTAAAATAAATATTGGCAAGAACAGTTATAACCAATATAGTTCAAATAAATACAGCTAACACATAAATGTATAAACTGATATATCATTACTGTCATATCAGAACCATTTAAGTCTTTCTTTTTGTCACCTGCTGCTCTGAGAACATTTCAAGCCCAGTGTTTGGGGGGGGGGTCTACCACATGCTGTTGTGCCGACTCAAAACGTGTTTTCTTATTTTTTTCAGGCCACTCTTCCATAAATCTTTGCTCTGTGTAGTCTACAGCTTAAAGTGTTCCTATGGACAGATACTCTTGTCTCTGCTGTGGATCTTTGCAGCTCCTTCATTGTTATCTTTGGTGTCTGAAAAAGGCCATCTTTACCCGGTCTGTGAGTTTTGGTGGGTGGACTTCTCTTGTCAAGTTTGTAGTGGTACCATATTCATTCCATTTTGTTAAATGGGATGTAATGGTGCTTTATGGAATATTCAAAGTCTGGGATATTTTCTATAACCCAACTTTCATCTGTACTTCTACACAACTTTGTCTCTGACCTTTTTGGAGTTTCTTAGTCTTCATGTTGCTTACTTTGTGGTGTTGTTAGGGGCCTTTTAGAACAAGCCTATTCATACAGAAATCATTTGACAGATCATGTGACACTTTGGTTGCGCAAATGTGGATCCTAATCAACTAATTATGTGACTTTTGAAGTTTATTGGTTGGGCCAGATTAGATCTTATATAGGAGTTTCATAGCAAAGGGGAAGAATACATATGCTTTACTTGTTTAGGACTATGTAATCTGAACTAAAATCTAATCTAATATATGTGTGTGTGTGAGTGTATGTGTATGTGTGTTTGTAAAAAGAATTGTACAGAATAGATTATTGAAATTTCATTGGTTTAATGTTTAATCAAGAAAAAATATGCATTATATAGGTTTTTCTGGACATTTATTAAAATAAAGTTATCCTTCTTTGAGCAATGTAATAATATTCACTATTTGTGCAAATGTTGTCATCAGTAAAAATACAAAAGACATATTTGGATATTCTACTTTGATTCTACAAGAAACAAGCCCTTTCAGTGGTATATGACACAAGAAAATACAGGCTGGACACAAAATCTGAATTTTGACATTTTTTAATGGAACACAAGTTATAGATGAGATTTTATCCAAAAATCCAAAAAACTGAAGGGACCAAAATATTCATTTCCACTTGAAGTGTCTTGTCTTAAAATTGTTCACATGTAAACTTTGGTATGACGTTTCCATAGGCATGGTGGTTCAACTGGACAGGTAACATGCACAGAGGGTTTTTTTTCTTCCAGATTCATTTTTGGGGGGTTCTGCTCTTGGGGTGGTTCCCTTTTGATTCATGCACCAAATTTTGAACCATTTGGAGCATTTGACATGAGTGAGCGTGTCATTATGTGGTTTCTCTAGTCTTCTTATCATTAGGTACTTGGTCCATGCTTGTTTTGTAGATGAAAACGAACATCTGCAAAGCTTGCAGGTGATCTTTGGTGATCTGCCATCCTGGTTACTTCCATTTTGCATTGTGTGACGGCCAGCATTGATGATACATCATTGATTGCAAAGACTCTTCTTAAAACTGGTGGAAACATGGGCTGGTTTGCTAGGTGGCACCGTGGTTCAAAGAATTCTGAAAAGAACCTTCCACCATCCCATTCCCAGTTGCTGAAAAAAGGCTATGTGTGGACGCTAGTGCTTTAATAAAGTATGTGGGAGGACTTGCAAACTCGAGAACCAGGCAGAACTTGAAAAGTCTAGTCTTTTCAAAACCAAATGGACTTGCTGACTGGTGTGCATCCAAATACAGCAGAAGACCCTGGTAGCTTTCTGCCGGTCTCTGCAAACAGGATTCAAATCAAACAGACGTGTCAGTGTTATGATCGATGTCATGTCCTGGTATGACCTGTCACAACTGCTTTTGGCATCTCCTGTGAAAAGCATAGGACAGCGTCACGCCATCCTCATGGCCAAGGCTTGAGGTAACGTGTGACCATAATTGATTCGCATGAATTAATTTAAGCAGAAACACTTGCTCATCTCTGATTAAATCTTAACAGTCGTTCATTGAGTTGAGTGTTGTTACACACATGCAGTCCAATAACAGAAATGCTCTTTGACATTTTCCATGCTGGCTAATGGATCAAAAAAGCATAATTGGCAGATCACGCCATATCCCATCATATCATATACCATCATATCAGATTAAACTGTGCAAACACAGACTACTTTGCATCAAATTCAATAACGCGTTATGTTACTGTGAGGCCAGATGTGCACATCTTCCGACCCAGTCTAAGGTTATTCGTGGAATAATAGACCTCCCCTGGTAACCACAACGACAGGCTGACCTTATACACGTACTAGATGAGCTCTCTCAGTCTGGCCCCGGCTCTTATTGGGCAATGTCGGGTAGGATCACAGGAGACACAAAGAGTCGTCATTAGTGGAGCATCAAGGAGGATGTTCTTCTTCTTCAACATGACAGCTAGGACTGTTATCCTGGAGCGTCTCTCTCTCTCTTTCCCTCTCTTTCTTCTCTTCCTTTACACACTCTCAAAGAGGCACTCGGTGACCAGATTTAATCACACTGGGGGCAGTGTCCTGATAGTGAAGACAAACGATGTAATATCGCCATCAGAAATAAGGCTCTTAAAAGTGCCCTTTCAGATGCATTACACTGTGGTCAGTAATGATATAATGTTTGTTAGATATTGTTATGATATCAGCATTTGTGAATAATTTACCTAAACAACAATAACTACTTAAACAACAATTACGGATTATTGGCAAATGGATGAATTATTAGCAGTGGATCGATTATGGACAAATCATTGGCAATGGGCAGATTAGTGGCAATGGATGGATTTTTGTCAATGGACAGATTATTGGAAATGGATGGATTATTGGCAATAAAAAGATTATTGGCAATGGACAATATTTCAAACTAATATTTGACTATACTATAAAAGAGCACGATATTTAAGCAATGCTGGCCTGCTATACTAAAACGCATTTCATTTGTTTAACTGCATTATCAGCCCTATTGAAATTTCAGATTTATGTAGCATTTATATCATCTTGTCATAAGTCAGCAACTGGCGACATATTTACTCGTACAAATGGGTTACATTATAGCAGTGTATATCATTGACTATATATCAACCTCAGTTTAAAATCATGTCATTACACAAGTGTGCTTTGTAACAGCCTATGTAATTACATGTGTTAAAGACTATTCCCAATTAACAAAAAAGATATAATAAATAGATGCAAGTTTTCATAGCAACTCATGAAAACTTGCATCTCTTTATTATATCTTTTTTTTGTTAATTATGCTATGTAGTATAGGGCAGCCTCCAAATCCTTCAAGTAGCACAGCATGAAATGGGGTTGCATAAAAAGCATGGCCATTGGGGTCCGGAGTCCAGCACAAGTTGATGATTCCCCTGGTCAAACATATATTGTCCAACTCATCTGTTAACTGCCAGGGTAGTGAGTTTGTGTGAGGATAAACTGTGCTAAACTACCAAATCAGTGTCACTTAGAAATTTGGCCTTATTTTAAGTCATTAATGGCACAAAACACTCAAGGTTTTTTCACTTGTTTCAAGATGTACTTTGGGATACTTTGGTAGTTCCCCTCCTTAAATACACATGGTTCAACTGACCTGTTACAGGGGAAGTTTAGTAGGTGTTTGAGGAAGGAGGCTACCAAAGTGTTTAAACTCAACAGGACAACTTGAAGTGCAGATGCTTTAATCATATTGTGTTTTATGGTCACAGAGTGTTTTTCTTCTTTTGAGGATGGTTAATGATATTTTGGGGGTGAGAGAAATGTTTTGTGACATTTTAGATTAAATAGTTTAATATACACTAGTTTAGTATACAATATACATTATTGTGTAAGTCTGCCATCTTGGTTTTGTTGTCAGCATTTTTATAGATGACTGAAAGGCTGCAGCTCCTGCAGTTCAGAAGATTTAGGAGTGATTTCATTAGAGTTAGCTGAAAGTGTAGAGACCAGTTTTTGCTGATTGAACTATTGGTTGTGTTTAACGAGATAAATTGTAGCCTGTTGTTTGAAAGGTTAGAGGCATTATTCTTGGTTTAAACAGAATCTTATACTCATACTGCTTTGTCAGATAAATAATCTTAAAAGGCAAAAAAAAAAAAAAAGAAATTAATTAGAAGCATCAGAGAAGATTGGACATCTTACTGAATGTCATATAAGAACACATAAGATCTCATCATTTACTTACATACATCTTCTGACATCTCAGAAACATGTCTATCAGTGCAGAAGGAGAACTCATTTGTCTTGTTATCCAATGATACACTCATGTTAATCCCCCTTGATCTCTTAACAAGGGATTTAGGTGAAGGAATTCAGAATTTGGAGAAGAACATTAATGCAAAGCTGAGATATCCCTTCATTATTATGGCATGAACCTGCAGCAGCATGTTTACGACTGGTCCGTGTCCTGTCTTTGTATTTTAGTGTACTTTAAACTTTTATTTACAACAGTAATTTAGTATATTTATTATTAGTATTTTATGCCATATTTAACCATATTACTCCATTTCTTTTGTTTATAGCTCTTTGTTTGGGCTGCCTGTACGCTGTTAATGTTATCACAACTAGCAGCAGCAATTGGTTCTGTGTTTACACCCATTGCCAGCTGATCTTGTTGAGGCAAGATGCAACAAAGCACAGAGAGATGGTCTCGGACATTTCCTTGCAGATAAAGAGGGGAAAATGTAAAGGGGATGCTGTGGAACATGGCTGAATGAGCGTATTCCTGACTCTGCCGTGGACATTGCTGGCTTTTTGTGTGTTTGGGCAGACCAAATCCAGCATGACAGTGGAAACTGCAGAAGGGGAGGAATCACTGTTTTTGTTAATGAGCAATAGTGCCTCCCTGGTCACAATGTGCTTAAGAAATATGTTTGCAGCCAGGACAATGAGCTGGTAGCAATGGGACTACATCCATACTATCTGCCCAGAGTTTTCACACATGATCACCATTGTTGTTTACATGCCTCCATCAGCCAATGAGACGACGGCGTGTGCCGTCATCCACTCTGTGACAGCAAGACTCCAGATAAGACACCCTGATGCTTTCATTCTCATCTCTGATGCCTTCAACCACATCTCTCTTAACAAGACACTTAGCACACAGTTTGTGGACTGTCCCACCAGAGAGAATAAGACGGTGGACTTGCTTTATGCTAATGTCAAAGAGGCTGCACAGCCATCCTACATCTGGGCAGTTCATCTCCTGCCCACCTACCTACCACTGATGAAGAGGCAGTCAGCCACTCTCAAGACTGCAGGGGTGTGGTCAAAGGAGGCCAGTGCAGCCCTGCAGGGCTGTCTAGAGACTACAGACTTTGAGGCTCTTCATAAGCCGAATGGCAAGAACATTGATAGTCTTGCAGATTGTGTCACAGAGTGCATCAACTTCTGTGTTGATAACACTGTACCTGTAAAATCCATATGTTGCTTCTCCAACAATAAAACTTGGGTCACCAAAGACATCAAAGCCCTCCTGAATGAGAAGAAGGAGGCATTCAAGTCAGGTGACAGGGAGGCACCTAAGGAGGTACAAAGGCATTTGTCTATGAAGTTAAAGGAGGGAAGGGATTGGAGCAAAAGATGCACAACCACACCAGGGATTTGTGGAGGAGCATGAAGACAATTACAAGCTTCAAGTCTAGCAGCCAGGGGACTGATGCAGTTGAGAAGGGTAATCAGTTTAGCCTGTTTTTAACAGGTTCCATGATAGGCCTCAGCCCTGCAGGAATGCAGGCTCAGTGGTCGGTGAGGAACTCGAAGACTTAGAAACTGTGGCTGAAAGGAAAATATTGTCTAGACTTCAGTCCATCATGGACAATGCTGATCATCCAGTCCATAGTGTTTTGAAGATTTAGGAGTACAGATGTCTGTAACACAGAAGTACGTTTAGCTATAGACTCACCAGAAGTGCTCCACTGAACACCACAGAAAATCCTTCCTCCCCACTACCATCAGACTCTATTACTCCTCCCCCTGTCACACACCTTCCCATCAGACTCTGTAACTCCTCCTGTCAAACACACACACACAATAATCTGTGCAATAACCTGCTGATATTCAGATGTGCAGTTTTTATTATGTGCAAAATCATCATCTTGTGAAATATCTTTATTATGTGCAATAATTTATTATGTGCAATAGTCGTCCCATGTGTAATGTGACTACTTATGTCACTATTACATACAGCAACAGACTAGATATAGAGTAACTTCCAAACCACTCTTTGTGTTAATTAGTAAACTACTTCAGCAGTAATTTTATTTATTTATCTATAGTATTTATATCTACCTCTCTCACTGACCACAGCATTTTGTTTATATTGCATAGTATATTTAGTACAGAGTATTTTCTGGAGAATTTTATTTCATTTTAACTTAATGTTTCTAATATATTTTATATTGTTCTTATCTTTGTGTCTCTGTGTGACTGTGCAGTCATAGCATAAGCAGCTTCCTCCAGGATCAATAAAGTTTTCAGATTCTGATTCTGATTTCTTTGGAGACATCGAAAAGTTGATCTTAAGGAAGACCTATTCTTTTGGGGGTCTTCAACCACATGGCATCAAGGGTTCACAGTCACGTCTTCATTCGTGAAAAAGCATGTTGCACTAGTAATGTGTAACAACAGATCAGCAATGTGATATCGGCCAGTCCAGGTACTGAGTATCCATTTCATGTCTTGGGAGATGTCTACAGTAAGAGAGAACAAAGTGCTGTCACGTTTTGGCATCTAAAAGTGGAAACTCTGCCACTGAGCAGGTGAAAGAGAAAATATCTGGTAACACCCAAGCTTTCAGAGCCACAGTGCTCTTAAATGGCTAAGGGGGATCCTGCTCGATGATTAGTACCAGCTGCAGTGCCGTGTGTGCTACGGGAATCGGATCGCTGATGCATCCGTAAGAGCTTTGATTAATGACTCTCAAAGCGATGGGAACCCCCGCGTCCTCCTTTAATGAATATCTCTGGGAACAGGTAAAGCTAAGCCCTGCTGACCCCTGATGCTGACATCAGACTGACTTACAATGGGAAGATATACTGAAAGCAGCTTAGATGTTGGAAGCAAGCACTTATGTTCTTCAAGGGCTGTTTGACAGGGGAGTAAAATACACAATAAGCCCTACATATGCAATGAAAGAGGCACTGAAAGATTGGCATTAGGCTGTAAATGTATGGTCATTATATATATATAATTTATATAATATAATGACATAATATAATTTATTATACCTTGGAAATATTAAACTACACAACACTCTTACATTATTGTACAATTGCAACCATTAAAATAGTAAGGTCAAGTACATAGTGTGTGCATGTGTGAGCTCTGTTTCATCCCATCAGCAAACTGAATCAGGAGTGAAGCTGCTGGAACACAGCA
>JBBPCZ010000089.1:29685868-29706146 GCA_037974445.1 Brycinus macrolepidotus | reverse complement strand
TGGCAAACATGCGATTAATCGCGATTAAATATTTTAATCTACTGACAGCCCTAATATATATATATATATATATAAACGACATATAATGACCATACATTTACAGACATCTGTACTATCCTAGGATCAATTTTAGCCTAATGCCAATCTTTCGATGCCCTTTTTCACACACACACACACACACACACACACACACACACATATATATACATATATATATTTCAACTTATGAATCCATAAGAAGTTCACCTGTCAGTAAAAAATGCCATAAAGACTAGTTTTGAGGTGGGGCTACAGTGGTGGGTGTCATCCAACAAGGGTTGGGAAAATGTGGGACTATAGAGTGAAGTTATGGGTTTTTTTTAGGAAAACATGGGTATGTTTGTTATGCACCAACTCAAAGTAACCTACACCTTAAGACTATTGGGTGAACCCCACAAAGCCACGAGCTTCAAAGCTCAGTATGTGAAATGAGGTACTTTAAGTAGAATAATCAGAATCAGAATCAGAATACAACAACTTCCTACAATTACAGATACAACCCAACCTTCCAGCAACGACAACCTAAGAACCAATCAATTACCTGCTTAAGTTAGGGGTTACTCCTGGTGTCCATTTCGATTTATGTGGGGGCTGATGCCACCCCATGCTCCACGAGACCCACCACAGCCTACCACTCACAATTTGTGACTGCTGTCCAATTTTCCTTGTGATTCCTAAATATAGAGATGTTCTAGTTTATGGGGTCAAAAATATGCTTGCGTGAAAGTCCAGTGGTCTCCATTTAAAAATATTGAAATATAAAAAAGGAAAAAGAAAACTATTTACAGATAAATTATTTTTTTGTAGTGTGTGATGCAGTAACTAACAGGAAATGTCACTGATTAACACAGAACAGTCTCTTGGTCTTTGAAATTTGTAATGAGAAATTTGAAGGTCTAGTTAAAAGTCTAATTCGTTTTTTTTTTTAGAAATATAAACTTTCAGGATGAATTTTAACGGAAACAATACATTCAAATGTACAAGAATTTGACTGATTGGCTGGAGAACAATCTCTTGATCTTTTGTAATGAATACTTTGAAGGTGTAGAAAAAAATAAGTATTATATTTTTATATATAAGTAATTTTTTTTTCTCTTGAAAATTTAATTTACTTAAATACTTAAAGTAGTAAAGTACAAATCTGCAAAAATTAAGTATAATAATAAAGCACAGAGTATTTTCTACCCCTGCTAGTTACAAACAGCTAGTTCAGTTAACGACGTCTTGAAAGCATAGCTTCCCTGCTCATGGTCTTGCTTAGGTGGGTGACAATAGGGATGACTGAGAAAAGGCTAATTGTGGGATAAATTGCATTTTATGGTGACAACATGAACAAAAATCCTTTAGAAAAAGAAAATTACACAGTACTCATTTAGCTTGGCTTGGACAAAGGATCCCAATTTTATGCTGGGGAAAAGATAAAAATACACTCTTCTGTACTGCTTCTGTCTGTATTGGGAGCCATTTGTGGAACCTTGTTATCATATACTTTTTAAATTTTTAACACTTTTTATGATCAAAAAGTGAAAATCGATGAGGTGTCACTCCAAGAGCTGATATCTTGACAAAGAAAATGATCTTAAAACTAGTCATAATATCTGCTTTTCACTAATAGAATAAGACTATTTCCCTATAAAAAAAAAAAAGTAAAAATGTCAAAATGAGAAATTTTAAACATTTAGAGTAGATTGCAGGTGATTTCACACTGTCTAAATAAGTACATAAATGGAAGGCTGGAAAGCCTGTTCAGCTCTGTTTTTATTTATTTATCTAACCTATAAAATGCAACTGTTGTAGCTATTCTCTATTACATGCAACATTGGCTCTCAAATAAGACTATGTCTGTAAGGTAATAGGTAACAGAGCATAAAATAAAAAACCTGCTACCGCTCAAGAGGGTGACCTGTCTTAAAGAGGCTTCTTCCAGAGACCAGTCTCAAGGAAAACACATTTTCTTTTCTTCCCTGACTCTTCCCAGTACTAGGAATGGTCACATATTGCACACAGGCCACCCGCAAAAAACAGCCAGCCAACAAATCCACCGCTTTTCAGTGCTAATGCCAGATTCAGTTTGACCCAAGGCTGACTCCCAAACTCAATAAACAGGGATGACACATTGATCAAGAGATGGTTTAATTGTTGCTTTTGGCTTCCCCTATCTTGCCTTTGATCCGCTTCGGTGAAGGACCTTGGGTGCTAGACTAAATATGTGTGCTCCCTTCATTTGAGCCCATGCTCAGAATTTTGCCCAAGTCCTCCTTTTTTTCTCCCAATGCTTGATTTAATGAAAATCTGGTGGCAACGTGATTGATAGTGCTCACAACCAATTGGACCCCCGCTAGCCCCAAAATTGAGTTCGCTTAAACCAACAGTGGTGGCGAAGTTCTTCATTACATGAAACATTCAATAATTCTTTCCATCTTCTGTTGCATAAAAGAATACCCCAGCCGTCGAGCCTCGAAGGGTTCTGAACCAGATGTGTGGCGGCGTAGCGAAAAAAAAAACAACAAAAAAAGGTTCATTTTTCGTTATTAAATGACGTGTGCCAGACGAATTAAAGATGTGCTTGTTGGTATGGAAGATTTCTTTGCGAGGCCCGGGTCATGCTCCTCTGGAAGCTCCGTGAGTTATCATGTTATCATTCCTCACTGACAGTACATTATTATTTGGAGTACGGTCGGCGCTCATATTGTGTTTCGCTCCATGTTCTACGGCCCCAGACCTGCTGTGCCCACTCATAACCAAGCGACTTTTAGGACTTCATAAGATTTTCCCAGGAAAAGCCACAAGAATGATTTAGCCGTAATCTTATACAATGTCTTTATAGAAGCCAGATCTTCCTTGTTGCGCAGTATGACTCAGAAGATATAAGCTTTTGGGACTGAAAGAATATCCCCATCCTCCACAGTTACAGAAACATAAAGCTATGAGTACACTTTTTAGTGAAAGACAGGAAGATGTGAAAGGGCGAAAGTGAAGAAGAGGAGATATTTAGGAGATACCTAAATGTACCTTCCCATTAGTCCTCTCATACTTCATATTGTTACCCTATTTATTATGCATGCTGTAAGTAAATTTGCTCCACAACATAAGGCACCTTGCAAATAACTTCACTTAGATATGTATAATTTACGCTCATAAAATGTGACTGTCCTTGTGCTGTCCTGTTGCTAGTTATCCTACAGGCATTTAGATGTAATGTGCATCTGTCCCTGTTTTATCAGTCCAGAATGTCCTATATGGCATGTACGTCACTCAGCCATAACAATAAAACCACCTGTCTAATATTGTGTAGGTTTCCCTTGTGCCACCAAAACAGCTGTGACACATCAAAGCAGGTCTCCACAAAACCTCTGAAGATGTGCTGTGGTATCTGTACCAAGACGTTAGTAGGAGATCTTATAAGTCCTGTAAGTTGTGAAGTGAGCCCTCCATGGAACAGACTAGTTTGTCCATAACATCAGACTAAGCGGACTAAGATCTGGAGAATTTTGGAGGCCTCTTTGTCATGTTCCTCAAACAATGTTTGCAGTGTGGCAGGATGCATTATCCTGCAGAAAGAGGCCACTGCCATTTGCAACAATATTTATGTGTTTATGTGTATTTATTTATGTGTATTTATGTGGGTATGTGTCAAAGTAACACTCTCATGAATGCAGGACTCACAGTTTCCCAGTAGAACATTACCCAAAGCATCACAGTGCCTCTGCCACCTCACCTTCTTTCCATAGTGCATCCTGGTGCCCTCTCTTCACCAGGTAGACAACCTTTCCCCACAGGCATCTGTGAATCTTGGGCACCTAGGTCCATGTCGCTGGTTCACGAGTCATCCTTCCTTGGAGCACTTTTGGCGGGTACTGACCACTGCATAGCAGGAACACCCCACAAGACCTGCTGTTGTGGTGGTGCTCTGGTTGTCTTATTCCCATGAAATACACAATATATTATGACTTTAAGCACAGTATAAACTGCATGTCAAGCATTAAATGGTTCTGCTGACTGTTACTACACACAATAGGGGTTGACCTTAAGTGGTACTCTGTAAGCAGCCACGTGTTCTGCACGGTCACTAAAATGACCAAAGGAATTCAGATAGAATTTCAGATGGTGAGATCCACAGTCATTAGGGAAAGTCATGTCCAAGTCGTGGAATTCCAACATAAAGATGTCCAACTTTATAGGTTGTGGCTACAGAATATTTTCAAATATTCCCTCTAAAACAAACAAGAGAAGCTCAAGATTTTCACTTTCACTGCAATGACACATTTGAAAAAAAAGACTTATATTGTAACATTTACCATGTATTACTATATGATAGTATATTATGTGCACTAATGTCATTTGTTATGTATATATATAAATAAAAGAAAATAGGTTAATGAACAATAAAAATGTTCTTATAGTAATAGAATAATATAGTAATAGTAATAGTAAGTATATATATATATATATATACATATATATGTGTGTGTGTGTGTGTGTATGTGTGTGTGTATATATATATATATATACATATATAGTAAGTTGCATGTAAATTGGAAGACTCTGTACAATCTGATAAACATCTAAACACAGCTGAGAGCCAGCTAGCTTGCTAGAAATCCAGAAGGATCAGACACTTATTTGGATGGTCTGGTGTGCAGAGCTGGCAGCTGCTGGTGACACACACTATGCTACACCAATAAGAGTCCTTGGGCAAGACTCTCAACGGCCCCTAACTGCCTACATCTCTGACACAATTGGAACTGTGAGTTGCTTTGTTGAAGAGCATCTGCAAAGCATATAAAGATGTCCCACTTTTTATGCTGCAGCAATTGTTCCATTAACAAAATGTAATAACTCAAGACAATCGAGACATAATCCGGGTTTCAGGCTGCGTTAAGGGATTTGGAAGCACATCAAAATGATAGGCAAATAAAGCTGTGACATTCCGAAGAGAGGCCTGTGAAACCTGGGGGGTGGGGGGGGGGGGGTGGATATAGAGGGTTGTGGGCTAGGACTTTGATTGTATTTGACTTCATGTTAACCCCTAGGCTCCCTTAAGTACACTCTGCTACTTGCCCTGAAACAAGCCAACAAGCTTTCTATAAAAACCAGCTCTGCTGTGGAATTCTGCCTGCACTTTGAACAAAAGTGGCTCCAAAAACAGCCACTATGCTCGCCGCTCTGCACACACTGGTGCTCCGCGTTCTGAGGTATTACCGTGGTCTATTTGATCTGAAGCCGAACATGGCATATCTATCTCTGCAGTTGCACAGCGAGGAGAACCCAGCCAACCAACCCCAGTCCGTCGAATATTAAAGGCTTGCTCTCTAATAGTATCAATATGGACACTGATATGTTGTTTTTATTGACATGTTTGATTCAAGAAAATTGAAAGCATGTTTCGGGGATTGGGCAACTGCAATGGTGGGCGGGGGACTCTCTCTGTAGTGGCTTTGCCCACTGAAAGCCGGAGTGATATGAGATGGCCTTGGAGAATCCATCTCACCATGAAGCACTGGGGCCACTGGTCGATATTTAGATTAGGAATTTATTACTTTACTCTTTTCTACTGCAGTAAAGGAGACCCCTTTTCTGGTGGTCTGTTTGAGCATATCACACATTTTGGATATTATATAACATGTTTAATTTTTGAAACCACAGGTGGAAACCTCAGCTTTTTCTGAAGAAACATCTTATGGCATTTTGACAACACTGAGGTACAACTATCTTTCGCTTAGAATGAGCACCTATACGATACAGTCTGAAAAATAATGTTCTCAAATGGTTCTTGGCTTGGATTCTGGGAAGAATGTTTATCTGATTATGTGGAAAATCTTTGAACTTCTCCGCAACTTCTTCCAAAGTTCTCCACTTATAAAGGGTTTTTCACCCTCACTTCTTTAAAGAACCAAAAGTGGTTATTTTATGCTGTCACCTGTACAAAAATGTATAGGTGCTCATTGCAGGTTTACAGATGTCTACAATAGGACCACAGCTGACCACATATAATTAGACTGGTGGACCATACCCAGCACAGCAGTGACATTGACACTGTAGTGTATGAGGCACACAGCAGAGATTTTTACACCTCAGTGTCACTTGTTGAAATTAGTCCATCAAAAAAACTATCCAGTCAACAGTGTCCTTACTGTCAGCAACTGACCACTAATGAAGGGCAGGAGCCCATCTCTTGATAAATTATATCAAGAGATGAGCTACAAGTATCTGTAAAGTGGACGTATGTCAATATATGGAGTCCAAGATACAAAATTTGCCTGGTTTGAATTTGTTGCTTTTGTGATGTTACAAAAAACCTACGCATTTACATAAGTCAGCCTAATCAGCCTATCACTTAGCCTCTGCCATTCATGTTGAAGTTACAAGTGTTTCAGCCTAGTCTGCTTTTCTGAATGAGGCTGCCAATCATAACAGTGGTCATTTACAAAATATCTGTATTGAAGACACAGATATTTTAACAAAAACAGCCTGTTACATTAAAAGGAATTAAAGAAGGTTGGAAAATGGTCATGTAAAGATGAATGTTGACTGTTTTTGGTGCATAAACAAAATTATCATAAAACACCCTCATGGAAAGGAAATGCAGTGCTGTAGAAAAGTACAAGTGGATAAACTGTTTTGAAATGGGGAATTCCACTCCATAATCAGTTCAAAACCATTTCCCCACACCTGCCATGATGAACAAGTATCTCATATCCCCTTTAAATTCAGAAACCTCTCCAGGGTCCCACGTACAAAAGGCTGCGCTGGATAACAAAGGAATGACATTGCGAAGCCCAGGTAATGGTGTTTTATTAATGGCTCCTTCAATGACGGCGTCTGTAGAATTCCTAACACAGAATTTCTCCCAGCATCCCCACAAGATTAAATTAATACCAGAACGTGGCCGTTTGACAGACCCCTTCTCCCAGTTATGGATGAGGTTATTTACTCACTACATGATGAAATCCTTGAGGCGAACATCCTACACATTTGGCTGATGTTGTAAAAGTTGGGGATGGAAGAAAACAGGGAGAAAAGAGAAAAATCATTGGATAATTAAATGTGCAAGGAAGCACCCCCATGCCCTTTTGGAGAGAAAGAGAGAGAGACAAAGAGGAAGAGAGAGAGAGAAAGAGAGAGAGCTGTTTGGTGGTTGCAGACATTTGAACTTTGGCTGAACTTCTGGCTCTGGCGGGCTCCTTCAGGAGGCTGTGTGGGGATGATGCGTTTGGGTTTGAAACTGAGGGGCTGACATCGGGCCGACAGAAAGACATGATATCTTATTTTCCTGAGCCAGGCTGACACAAATTCCACTCCACTTATTATTCTCTCATGACTGTGTTAAAAAAAATGGAGGAGTGTGGAATGGAGGCACTACATGCACAGATGTGGGCAAGGATGGCTTTGCTTTTCATTGGGATAATTTGTTTGTCGTGATGGAGGGGGGATGAATACGTTCTTCGGATCGGAGGAGCTGGGGAAAAGGAGGACCCAAAGGGAAGCTCCACACTCAGGAGTCATCAAATTAAGCAAAGTGGACTCATAGGCATGTGCATGCAATCGGGCCTGTCAATCTTGTGCACAAGGCATGTGGACAGCGTTTGTAGAGAAGAGCAGGGAAAACGTCAAGTTTTCCAAGCTCCCCAAAAACAACACAAGTTCATTATGGCATGGGTGCACGTCTTTCGGCTGGGGTCTAACTGTTTTGACATGCAGTCATATGTGTCCCGTCCCCATGTGCATTTTCAACATCCCTGATCAAGTGATGTTTTGTTATGAAAATGTAAAATTTCTATTGATTTGCTGAGTTTAACACAAGGAAAAAGGGAAAATGTGCCATACCTATTGTGCAGACCACATTTTATGTTTAATTTTGAAATGTATTACATTCAGAAAATAAACAGTAATTGTTTAGCAAAATGTGTGTTGTCATTTGACCAGTAGTGCCAAAACTTGGCAGGCCATCTGTATCATTTGTCCACTTTTATACACCCAATGATGTTGTTCGGATAGATATCATAACATGGTCTAAAAACAAGAAAAAACTCACCTCTAGGGCAATGCTAATTTCCGCTAACTTCTCTGTTGGATTCTAGTAGTATGTTAGTTCTAAGATAATGGCATTGTAAATGATCATCTGTCTGTCATTCTAGATTAAACACATATCTGAAGCTCATAAAAGACATTCCTAGTTCCTAGAAATTAGTAGGCCCTGTCTGAAGACCTAGAAGCCCCCGGGAGTTCCATGATATGTCATACAGTATCGGAAACCACAATTAAATCTTTGTGAGATTACTTAAGAACTCAGTGAGTTTGAGCCAAGTGTCTAATGACTTGTACAATGCTAAACAGGCTGTAAGCTTCCATGTGAGGCCTTAAAACTAAAAAAGTCCAGCCCAGAAGCTTCAGACCTCAAACATGCATTGGCTGGTTGTTTACATTTGCATCCAGGGAAAACAATGTGAATGTGAATTTTGACTGAACCACTGGAAAGATTCTCTTATAGTATGTCTCATTTACTAACTCGACATTAACATTAAGCTAGAAAGAATGGGACTTGCTTTTTAAAAAATTGTGAAATCTTAAATGCACATGCAAGTACTTCTTGAAAGCATTCCAGGCACCAGTCACCTCTTTAGTGAACTCACTGTGTCGGCTGTCAAATGTTGAGGACCAAGGACAAAGAAGTCACTTTCGGAAAGTCATGGCGTGTCTTCATATACCGACACTCGCATCCTATCCAACGCTAGATTCCAATCCACCCCTAAACTGAACATTCCTAAGAGAGGACAGCAGGGCAAGGAGGCAAACGGGGGTTCTGCACTGCCCTGGGAATTAGCATAAGTGCCATGTTCCATCTGTCAGAAGAGGACTTTAATGATTTCTGCTCGCTCCCTCCTCTTGCCTTGGCTGTGTTCTGGGAGGAAGTCATGAACCCCGTGCAGGCAGAGGCAGCTTGTTTGGATTGATATTGCTCCCAGTGTAATGTAGAGCAGATTTGGTGTGGTTCGGAGAAGAGAGCTCATCGCAATTTCCTTTCATGCTCATCTTCCACAGCTCTGAAGTCTCTCTAAACATGGGCATAAGGAGGCCAGATGCAAACAAAAACGCTGTCATTACATATGTGTGTACACATTCCCGGCTGCAGATGACAGCTAATCTCACACTTGGGCAAATGTATCTCGATGCACTAGCCACGCGCGAAGGACTCATCCCTGTCTTGAGTACCTCGTTTGGTTATGTCAGCATCTGCCTGGGTGATGCAAGACTCACCCCGCGAAAGTCGTTTCAGATAGTGGGGATTCTTTGCTCTATTAAGCTGTATCTAGTAACTTAACAATCATCTCCTTGAACTGACTGCTTGAGCGTCACCAGTTTGATAAGTAAATTAAGAGGCAATGAGACCACTTGTAAATGTTAGAATGCATGACGGATCATCTTTGGTCTATAATTGCAATATGATATCTGCTAATGCTAAGTGTAACGCCTTGAGAACCTCCAGATACACAGTATTTGATATGCAAATGAATCAACAAGCCTAACAAGAACACTTGTAAGTGTTAGGGTGCAAGAGGTGCTTATTTTTTATCAGACATATTTTCTAATTTTTTAAATGGCCTCCATGATAATGCTAACCATTAGGTGCCTGTGAATGCTTGGGTCCACCCCAATATACAGTATACATAAATTACCTCACCAGACACATTCAAATGTTATATTTCAGATATCCAGAGATATGTTCAATATGGTTTCCATGTTAATGCTGGTCAGAAATGATCAAGTCAATTTGCATGCAGGGTTAGGAGTTAGGAGCACTGGTACATGTTGAGGGGGATGTTCGAAATTAAGCAAGATTATTTTGACTGGTCGTGGGATAGTTTTGGGAAGATGCTCAATCTTTTATTCCTGAGAACTGAGTGACTACAGAACTTAGCCAAGCACCTAGCCCAGCAGCTAACTCAACCACCTCTCCTCACTATGTTACTGGGTGTCAATGCTAAAAAAGCATCCATATGTTGAACACTGGCTTCCCTCTTCTGTATGTTTGTTGTCAGTAATTACAAAAAATGAAGCACTAACCCTGCCCAAATGTTACAAACACAATCCTTTTCAACAAACATTTTGACTTATGCTATAGCTATTAATAATATTCTTTTATATTTCTCTTTGTCATGTCAATCAATTTTGAGGTATTTCGACCACCGGGATAAGCTCCAGCAGCTCAGAAAATGGATGGATAAATATATAGTAACATGCATTTCAGACTAAGAACTTCAGTGACATGGAAACAAAAAAATGCTAAAAAAACTGAATCTCTATACTGAATATGTATCAGTAAATATGACATATGACATTATTAGATTCGTCAGTACTATTTTTTTGTGTTTTAATATGGACATTAAAAGCATGATAACTCTAACTATAGGCACAATTTTGCACCTAGTTGCACATTTACAGTGCTGTAGGCATAGCCTTCTGAACTTGTCAGACCAAATTTGCACCTCATGCAGTAGAGATCTTGATTGCAATATGGCTACCAACCATCCCTTCCACACCCTCCCCCACCCCCACCCCCCACACCCCCCTCCCAAAACTTGTCATGGTTAACATTGTTAACATATGTTTAATGTATGCTAATTTCCACCATTTCTATTGTTCCACTGATAATGAATTGTTCACATAATGTATAAAAAAAAAAGAAAACTGGAAAAATGACAGTGATAAGATGCATAGCACTGCATAAAAGTTTTATTAGTTTTTAAATTTTTTTTATCGGTGAACCATACTTTTAAGGTTCATAGGGTGGTGCAGTGGAGTGGGCAATCTGGTGAAGAGATCAGGGAACACCATGACATTCCAGTCTTTCATATGTTGGAATCAGAGCAGTGGTCAAATTGGCTCCAGCGCACACTCATATGCCAGAAGGCATCTGTTACTGATCTGCGTGGTTGGTAAGCGATTCCTCATAAACATCGCTCACCAGTTCATTAGCAGGGTGTGTGTGTGTCTGTGTGTGTGTGTGTGTGTGTGTGTGTGTGTGTGTGTGTGTAAAATGTTGCTAATCTGCCCTGATGAATGCTGTGTGTTGGTGCTCTGCACAGTTCCTCTGTCTGGGAGGCTCTCTGCCTGGGAATCATAGAGGCAGTAAATATTTTAGAAGACAATGAACAATGCTGTGCTCCCCGTTCAGTCCTGTCTGAAATAGCAATGATACTGACTCTCTGACTTCTACTAAGGATAATCTGTTGTTAGATCTGTAGTTTGACTCTTATCATACATATTTAATACATATTTGTTATTACATGTAGAACTTTACACAGATGTAATAGAAATGGGACATACAATTATTGGAAACACCATGAACTCTGACATGTTCCTCAAACATTCCTAATCAGTGTTTGCAGTGTGGCAGACCACATTATCCTGCTAAGAGAAGCCATGAAGGGGTATGCTTGGTCTGCAACAATATTTAGGTAGGTGGTACATGTCAAAGTAACATCCACATGAATGCAGGACCCAGTGTTTCCCAGCAGAACATCATCCAGAGCATAACACTCCCACTGTCTTCTTCTCATAGTGCCTCCTGGTGCCATCTCTTCCCCTAGGTAAGAGAAACACACACACCTGGCCATCCATATGATGTAAAAGAAAACATAATTCATCAGGCAAGACCACCCTCTTCCATTACTCCATGGTCCAATTCTGATGCTCATGTGTCCATTGTAAGTGCTTCCGATGGTGAACAGTGGTCAGCATGGGCACTTTGATTAGTCTGTGGCTATGAGGAGCATTTGGGCAGTTCAACTGTCACCAGTGGACCACGTTTGGTAGAGACTGACCACTGCAAACTTAACCATATGCTGTTATAATTTGACCACTGTACTTAAGTACTTAAGTAATTATAATCTCATCCCAAAAAAAAAAAAAAAAAAAAATCTCTATATATATATATATATACACACACACAAAAAGAATACCAAAACATATCTTGC
The DNA here is from genome assembly GCA_037974445.1 of Brycinus macrolepidotus. NCBI lineage: Eukaryota > Metazoa > Chordata > Actinopteri > Characiformes > Alestidae > Brycinus > Brycinus macrolepidotus. The sequence goes on along the minus strand of JBBPCZ010000089.1, from coordinate 29,694,129 downwards.
ATAATTAAAAAAATTAGTGGTTCTACCACACTAAGTTTATGCCTAAAACCTAAAAAGCGTTTTTTTTTTTTAGTTAATTGTACTTCTAAAAGTATGTTAACTGAAAAATAATTGTCTAGGTACACAACTACTGAACATCACAATGTTCTGGCACTGAAAAATGACGTGTGTGTGTGTGCGTGCGTGCATGCGTGTGTGCATGTGTGTGTGAAAAAATGTATATGTGTGCACAGCTATGACATCATCATGGTCCTTTCCAATTTTGATTTTATGTAGTCTAGTAAAATGGTCGTGTCTGTTCTGCTGTGTTAAGCGATTTGGGACAGATTGGTTAACAAGCCAAGAATTCCACTGGCTTGATTTTGGATTTGGCCACAGCTCTGTTATGGACAGGGAGATTTTCAGGCCGGATGTTGCCCTGGCATGATAAATGTAAGAGTGAACTAAAATATTTCAAGACATTATAGCCTCAGAAGTCATACATGAGATCAGTAGTTGTGTATCTAAACAAAAAGAGCAAGCAAGCCTGTCAGTCAGTATTCAGGGCACCTTTTTCATATATCATATTCAAAAGAAATATATGCATATTGTATTTATCGAATGCAACTGAAAATATTTGAAAATGGCAAAAATGTACTATAGTGCATTTTGAATGTATCTTACCTCTGAAGAAATACATGCTCATATCATGTTTTCTTTTGGGATGAAAGTAAAAATAAACAGCCAGTTTGGTTTGAGTTCAGACAGAATTTTCTATGGGCTCTGTGGGTTGGTTTAGATTTTAAACACTTGAGTTTATTACATTTCTAAGATAACATAATTAGCAGATTATTTTTCAGTTAACATACTTTTAGAAGTACAATTAACTAAAAAAAAGCTTTTTAGGTTTTAGGCATAAACTTAGTGTGGTAGGACCACTAATTTTTTTTAATTATACAAGATATGTTTTGGTATTCTTTTTGTGTGACATTGCATACTGTTTAACCATTTCCACAGATCATTTTGCATCAAGTGTTGAAGTCAGAATTGAGTCATAAAAGATCTGTACTATATAATTGTGTAAATATTGTAATTATTTGCTCTTTATAAACTCCTATATTTGGTTATATCACTCGCCATAATTCATGCATATGTGATACTAAAAGGCAGAATGTGTCTGTACACCCTACTAGTTATCAGGTCTTTCCATGTGGTTCAACTTTACACTCCTTCTTCTGTGGGGCCCAAATACTAACACAAACACGCACCTGGGTTCCATTACCATGCTACGCTATCCATCCCAGTAGCACAAGATAGGACTATCTCAATCAGCTGAAACAGTAGGAGCACCAGAGTAAACATATGAAGCTCTATGGTTAAGAGAATGCCATGTCATGGAGGTTTCCCTTTAAAGGAGCCTTGCCTACAGTCCAGCAAGTGGGGCTTCATGGCAGGTACTAACTGTGCTTGGTTTTTGGTGTTATTTTGTTGTTACCAAAGCATTTTAAGTCCACTGTCTAAAAGTGGGCTCCAGTTGATTGGCTGTCTTTTGGCTCATTCAAATAGTAGTCACTCTTCTATGTGAATGTGCAGAGCAAATCTTCTTTAGTTTCTGTGTATGGGGAGTGAATAGTACTTTTCAAAGTTTTAACATGTTTACAAATTGCATGAAAAAGAGTTTTCCATTATATGGGTCCTAAAACTCCAAAACAAAACCTCAAAACTTTAATAAAACCAACCTGAAATCAAAAGTGACCTTTAATTACCTTAGTCTTGGCCATATTGCTGGTCATGATTCATCATATCATATTATTTAAAAGACGACTATCTTGTTTTCCCATCGTGATTCTAAATGCCATGTCATTTGGCCACCTGTTCAATAAGTTTTGATTACATCACCATACATATAACACCATGTTTCACCCCCCCACACCCCACCCCACTACCACACCCTTCTATCATTGAGTCAGTATGGCAGAACTAATTGCATCCATAACTACATAGAGCTTCCAGATAATAGGAACTTCGCTCCAACAATACATCTAATTAAACTGTTTGGTATGTTTAATTACCAGATATCTAAAAACCATCACTGAGAGAAAAGAGAGAAAATCCAGTATACATTTACAATTAATATACAATTTGTCAAGAGTTATATTTCCAAAGCAAAAGGCAAAAATGAGGCAAAGACATGCTTTTATTGTGTTTATTTGGCTTGGTTTCCTGAAGAAATTTAACTTTAATTGTATTTAAAAAGGTTGTGCTCTACATATCTAACTTATATAACTACATATATCTTGTTGAATTACTTAAAAGTTCAACTACTGTGTATACGCCACTGTTTTGCTTATAAATTACCCCCTGCCAAACACTGCAAGCAGATTGTAAGATCAAGCCATGTGTCCCCAATAAAAACATCATGACCATACCAAAACAGTTGCAGAGGGTCCCGTTGCACGGATCTGAAACCTCTGCTTTTTTTAATGCCTTTCCCCTAGTACCGCCAGTCAAACACCGGCTCATCCTCAGCCATTTGCCTGCTTGACCCTGTCTCACTTGACCCTATGACCCTTGAGAGGTCCCACAAGGTCATCTTCTGAGGCCTTCAGAAGAGGTAGATTTCCTCATGCTTTTAGAGAAGAATCACTCCAGGGAGCAGGGATTTCAGTCCCAACTCTAGGGTGAGCGTTCAAGATACAATGGGATTAAGTGCTTTGGAGTAATTGACTATTTTCACTGACAGTATTTGGACGCTGAAGGAGGTATTCAGTTACTGATAGGTCTGTGTAAGCTGACCTTTAGGGATATAGATTGCCCGTGCCTGAATAAACTTACGAAAAGAAAAAAAACAAGTTCTTCGTTCAAAGTCCACCCTTATGGAGAATATTTCCGTTTCCATCATATGCCAGAATATTGGAGTCTATTTCTCTTCTCAACAAACACTTGCATTCTAATGGAGTGATCACCACTGTTACAAGGGTTCCTTGGAGCAATTCCACAGAAGAATCACTTTAGGTTCCATCAAGAGTCTTTCAGGAGAAGAACCAGTTTCAGGAAAAGAAACATACATCTGACTTTAGAACCTTCATTTTAACTGTTCTCACAATAGAATCCCTTCAAGTGCACCTGCAGCCCATTTTCTCTATCCTTGTGTTATTCACAGGTCTATCTTTGCAATACATTTGTTGACCAGAGTTGATGTGGTTGATATTTTTGGCCCAGACAACGAGTGTATCTAGGTGTGGGGGTTTAGGCCGTAGGCGGAGGAGGGTAGGGGGAAAGTGCTCTGTGTCCAAGCTTGGAGAAATTTCACGCTTTCCGCAGTCCAGATGATTTGGGCCAACCTGGGGCTGAAAGCATGGCTACTTGCTGAGAAATGCTCCCAGTGGGTTAAACCAATGCAGATGTATCTTCATGCCACACATGCTCACTCAAACAGACGTTTAGATGCAGAGACGCGGAGGAAAAATATTATTCACACGCTTTCTCGGCGAAAGGCCCAGCTCATTCGGACGTAGACTCAATTTGCATATACAAACATGCTAAAGCTGTCTTCAGAAACAACAGCTAATATAGCTCTTGCTTTTCATTGAGCTCTACTAATTGATAGTTACAAAAGAAATCAATGCTGGCCTGGAAAGGCTAATCATTCAGAAATCAATCAGGTGATCGATTAAATAAGGTTTTCTATCAAAAAAGAAATGGCTCCAAGGCAATTTCATGCCAACGATATAAAGTAATTAAGCTAATAAAAAAGGGGTGGGGGGCGGGGTTGTTGGAGGGTGGTTTGACCTTGGATGTCCAGGAGCAAAGGCTGAATGTCTGGGGAAAACCTCATTAACTTGTGTACAAGAATAAAAATGAATATATTATATATATATTATATATATATATTATATTATAAATGCAAATTATGTACAAGTAAAATTGGAATGTACTTGATGAATTTTACAATACCTTTATAATAAGAAGGTATAATAAACAAAGACAAGTAAGACTGTCATAATAAAATTTAATATTTAAAGGAAAAAATAAATGAATGAAAAAAAAAACATATTTCTGGTCCCCAGGTGGCTTTAGGGCACGTTCTAGAAACGGCCTGTTCTAGGACCCAAAAATATTTATCACACTTTATTGTTAGATTTATTGTTAATAATAACTTCACTTTATTATTAAACCATTACAAGTCTTTATTAAAGTATTATTTTGTTGTGAGGACCTTTAGGCACATGTAAAAGGTATATTTTTGTAAGAAAGAATGAAAGGAAGGAAGGAAGAAGGAAAGAAAGAAATGATAAAACAAAGAAAGAAATAAAGAAAAAAAAATTGGTCAAATATTTTCTCGAAGTTGTTCTTAGGGGAAAGAAAAAAGAAAGTTATTTGTAGTCTTTTTTTTTGGGTAGCGCTTCTCAGCGCTTCTCATTCTCCACATATTGGAGAACTCCAGGCATTTGTGTGCATGGGCACTCTTCAGTTCACCATGACTGGGTAAAGTTGGCTTTTGTGAAATGATGTGGGGTGCGTTCACATCTGGCAGGGAGTTTCAGCACGCCTCTGAGTCTGTGTGAGTGTCTCTGAACATCTGTGTTTCCAGACCCCACATTGTTTTCTTGCTTTGCATTGATTTTTTTCTTCTTCTTTTTTTTCCTCCTACCAAGTCCCTTGTTGGGTCTTTGATTCCTCCGGGATTATCTTTAGAGCCATTCTCATGGAAGTACTCACACCTCCCAGTCATCTCTCAGGACATTGTAGTGCACTTTTTAGTGGACTTATTTAACCCTTCAAAATATTTATGTTTTAATATATCAACACCTTCTGTGTTTTGCCAAGTTGAATAAGTTTTGATCAGTAAGTTTTAGATTTTTTTCATTAAATTAACCATTTTTATTCAAAGCAACCTTTATGAATTTGTAGGAACCACATTTCCAAAATATATCTAGTGTGCCTCATATTTTTATGTGTGCAATATAAAATACTTTATATTTTGCTATTAGTATTGTCAGTGTAATTATCATTACACTCGCATGCAGTTTTTGTTATTTTCAGCTGCAACACACTCTGTTGAATGGACATTTATAAAAATGACATTAAAATTACTTTTAGGACAAGAAGGGAAATTGTACATCTCAAGACAAACATATCCCTGGTCAAATTGCATATTTTGTTCATGTTCTAAGCAAAAATGGGTACAGATCCTCTATTGGAAACTTAAATATGGCATTTTCTGCAAATTTTTATTGCCCAGATTCTGTATAATTTGACATTTTGGACATATTGGGAAAAAAAATAAAACCCAAAATTTTTAAATTAATTTTGGCCATGTTTTATGTAACATACTTTATATACACTACTGTATGACACTAAGGTTATAAACAATAATAAGTTAAATCTAAAAAAAAGAATAGACAAAGTTATTTGAGATGTTTTATTCAACAATTTTACAGTTCAAAGATTTTGAGATTATATACTGTAAATAATAGATCTGTTCATAATATTTGTTAAATTATCAACTGCAAGATTTTGTTACTGCTTTTCCGATAGGCACTATTTTGGTTGCTAATTTGTGCAATTTTAGAACAATCTACATCTTTTTGGACAAAGCAAATAAAAAAGTACATCTTAGCTTTCTACTAATTCTTTTAAAGTAAGGAAATTAGGATTCTGAATTAATTTTATATACATTTCATAATTTTCTAAATGCAATTTTTGAAAACTTGATTTTACGTTGTTGAAAACATCTATTTTTCGTAAACAGAGCTTTCACACTCTTGAACAGCAGCATATATTGAAATGAAAAGTTATTTTACAGTCACATAAAAGTTCAGTTTCATATGTTGCCCTATAAAACAATTCATCAGCCAACTAGTTAAACATTAACAAGATTATTACTGTGTCATGGCAGGCAGAAGATGTTTAGAAGCATAAGAATCTATTTTAAATATTATTTAATTAACTCCTTATTATTGATATATTACCGTCAAGCAGCAACAAATAAAGACTTTAGTCCCCCCAGTGATCTATATTCAAGATGAGCTCTATGTGTTCTGACTTAGAGTGGATCACGGCGGGGCTGCCGGGGTTCAGTATAAGACTTAATGACTTAGAGGTAACGGTTAATGAGTGGAAGATCGACCTGTTGCTTAATGTGTACACTAATGGAAAAAACAGTCAGTCAGCCGAGGACATTGGAGCATGTGGAGCTCATAAATAGGCCCACCACAATATGATCAGCTCATTACTGGAGGAATGCGGAATGCGCTTCATTAATCGATCTGTAAGCTTAAGGAAAGAAAACACAAATCTGGAGAAGGACCTATAGATTATCTATGGAGGTTCACCTTGTTAACAGTCTATCTGAAGAAACCAGATAGAAACCAAGGTTAAGATTAAACTGAGGTTTTGGGTAGAAGTTTCAGGTCCCACTTTTTTCTTGTATTTTACTGATTTTCCTCCATGAGGTCCACTTATAACGGTTTTATGCACCAAAAAACATAATTCATTTTTACATGACCATTTTCCAGTCTCTTCTTATCCTTTATGATTGAAACAGGCTGTTTTGCCGTCATTTGTGCGCTTTTAAGAATAATGGTTACAAATGACTACTGTTGTGACTGGCTCTAATGCATTGTGTCTTATTCAAGAAAAAGGCCAGGGTGAAACACTCAGTGTGAGTGGGTGGAGCTAAATGTCAGTAAGTTGAATAGGTGCAGATGTGTAAATGTGCTTTATTACATCACAGAAACAATACATTTAAAAAAATGAAGGATAGCTTAGGGTGGGGTAATGCTTAGAGTTACGCTTTAGCTTACCATTTCTAAATGTTCCTGTTATAGAAAATAACATAATGCCCTTTCTAAAGATAACAAAATGCCCTTTCTAAAAATAACACGATATCTATGTAAAAATAACACAATATCCTTTCTAAAAATAGCACAATGTCCTTTCTAAAAATAACAAAATGCCCTTCCCAATGGCCTTCCCAAAAATAACACAATGCCCTTTCTAAAAATAACACAGTGCCGGTGTTATATCAATTTCTGTGACAATTAAGGTTAAAGGCAAGGGTTGGGGTTAGTCCAGAGCAACAACATAATAGATCTTTAAATACATTTAGAATGTTTTTGATGGCTTTCCAAAACAGCCTGTAGCAGTTACTGCCATCTAGTGGACAAAAGCGCAACTGCCCAATAATTCACAGGACGTGTATATACACACAGTGACACACTTACAGAATCATGTGCATGCACACATATCTAAAAGGAGGTTGCTCCATGTGGGCATCATGGCCATTTTGCTTTGTTAGTCTTAAATACATAAAATGTTTTCAGGACCAATGGCTCCAGTATTTTCATCACATATTTAAATAACAAATAGCAAATATTTAAACCCATATGCAGTTGTTATGCCATTTTAATGATTCACATTAATATTTAATGCACAGTGGTGCTCAATATGATGTAATTAAAAGTGACAGTATGCCCTGAGGTGTATTCCACTACATTTCACTTATTGCTTATTGTTATTGTCTGCTAGTTTATGTATTTCATTAATTTTTTTTTTCATATTATATCAGTATTCACGAAAATGTAAAAAGGTTGGTTGTTCTGGTATTTTTTTACTTTTCCAGGACCAAAATTCTAGGAGAGTGTTTCTGTGTCCATATGGTTCATATATAGAAATTAAGGCAATTTAAATATTCCACCCATTCAGACTTCAGCAGTTTAGCTCTGCCCATTTCTGTCAAAGTTATAAGGAGTGTTTCAGTCTGGACTACTCTTTGAATGAGGCTCAATACAAGGCAGCCAAGGCAGCAGAAAGGAGGTCATCTACATGTACAACAGTCCTGAAGGCACAGTCCCCAAAACAGCCAGCACAGGAAAATGGTCATGTAAAAATGAATTACAACATAAACACCATAAGTAGACCCCAGGGAAGGAAAAAAATGTACAAGGTTATGTTTAAAAGACTATCCATTAATGTGTTGATAGTTAAGATTTTATTTACATATAATAAATGTAATTTTCATTAAAGTAATTGTTCCAGAAGTGGAGAGAGTACATTAGAGATTAGAGAGAAGGTCCTGCTGCTATTGAGACTGGTTCATCTCTTTTTCCTCTCTTTTTCGCAATCTTTTTATTGTGAATAAAAATGAGGCTCTATACATACATACATACATACATACATACATATATATATATATATATATATATATATATATATATATATCCACTGAAGCTGTTGCAAATTACCCAGAATCCTGCAGACTTGGTTTCCGTACAGTT
>JBBPCZ010000089.1:29664224-29676705 GCA_037974445.1 Brycinus macrolepidotus | reverse complement strand
TATGTATGTATATATATATATATATATATATATATATATATAACACCTAGACAGTGATGAGCCCTGCCAAAAATGTCTGCGCAGCAGATGTCACTGAGAGCAGGGTGAACATCCACTGTTGTCCCACGACGCTGGGCCCTTCTGTTTGTAATTATAATTCTTGTCAACTCCCCCTTTCCTTTTATAAAGCCCATCCTCAGAGGTGAGGAGAACTCGGACTGTGCCTGGGCAGAATAAAATCCATTTTAGCCTACGTTGCTAAGTCATTAGGCTCAACTATGATCTAGTACATTCAGCAGCAGATAGTTTACTTTTAGAAATGTCACCTGATGTACCTGTGTAGGCTATTTTTTGTTGTTGTTGTTCAAGAAATTGTTTGTAACACAAAATAATATATTCAGGCAGTCTGTGGGGGGAGAGTGTCAAACCACGTGATGATTCTCGGGATAAACCTTCTGTCACATATTTGTGGTGAGAGACACTGTCATTTTTGCGTCGCATCCTCATTCATTAAAGGCGAGGCGCAGCCAAAAGTATCTGTGGCCCCCTGGAAACCATGCCTGGGAGCCGTAGGTCTTTTGGTGCATTGCCTCTAATCCGTGCAGTTGGTGATGCCATAATAACAGCATGGGTCATATGGGGGAGAGGATGCATTGTTAGGGTTATTAAAATGTCTAGGCCTTTTGTCCAGGTTGTGAGGTAGCAAAGGAGGCACCGGTCACCCTGAAAGATGTCAGGATAGGCCAGTTTCAGTCTACTAAACAGCTGTGTTCTTGATTACCCATTTCTGTCAATTCAAATGACCGGTAGCATCTTGCTAGTAGTAAAATAAAATAATTATAGACATTATGTACCATATTAACCCTAAAAAGCTAGAAAGAAAGTTTAGAGGCTTCCTTCTGCTTTCCTTTTTACAAGGCCTTCCTCACTGCAGCTGTGTGCGTGTGTGAGTGAGTGTGTGTGTGTGTGTGTGTACGTCTGGCTACGCACAGCTGGCCGATGGCAGCAGAGTAGGGTTTGTCTTGAGCTGAGAGGAGGTAAGGCTGTATCCACCATGTAATATTTGCTTATCAGCTCCACATTTGGGCCTCTCTTTCCCTCATGCCCAACTCCACTCAGTGGGAGGCTCTTGGTCAATGCCACCCTTTGTTGGCTTGCCCCCACAGATAGAGCGGTGAGATTGATGGGCCGTAAAACTCGGCACGTCACCCTAACTCTGTCCTCCTTCAAGACTTGCTCTTCTAATGGTCTTTGCCAATGCTGTCTCGGTTAGGCAATTTAAAAAAAAGCTTAGGTTTGGAGAAAGAGGGAAAGAAGGGAGCCAAGCAGTGTTGGGTAAGACATGTGTGGTGGGGCATGGTTTGAGGTAGTGGATAACCTGCATTGTGACCCCATGTTCCATCTTCTCATGTGGGAGAAGTATCAGCCAAGGGCCCACGGTTTACCGACGTGATAGATCTTTAGCTAATGATGGATTCAGTATCGTTGTGTGGGAGCTCTTCAGGACTTCTGGCACCATTCCTAGCCCTCAGATGGAGTTCTGTGTGAGGCTTGTGTTTGGACCAAGAAGCCCTGCCAGTGTTCTCTTTTTTTCAATGGACGACTACCTCAAACCAAAGTGCAGAGCACTGTCCAAAACACAGTTTGAGAAACACAAAAATGTTTTTTGTTGACATTCTCTTTGTCTCTTTCTCTCTCTCTCTCTCGCTCTCTCTCTCTCTCCCCCTCTCTCTCTCTCCCCTCTCTCTCTCACTCTCTCTCTCTCTCTCCCTCCCCTTTTCTTCATCTGTTTTGTTAGTGTACACTACAGTTGCGTGTTGTTCTAAGTAAAGAAAACAATAAGTAATAGTTGGCCCATGGCCAGAGGCATATTTGTTGTGTCTGGGGAAAGGTGGGAGGATAGTTGGATGTTACATTTTGGGATCATCCATCTCTCCCCCAAATTATGGATTATTCCCCCAAGAATTTCGGAAAGCTGTAGGCCAGTGTACAGGGTAGAGATCTGAGGTCTCTGTGTGTATTGTCTTGTGTAACTTGGTCCTAAAATGGTGGCTGTGTTGTGAAGAGGTTAGTGCACCACCCGTGGTCTTTCAATGGGATTAGCAATCACTTAGCCTCAGCATTCGCATCCTTTTATCCCTATTCGGGGTCACTGGCCTCTTCCGTTTGCCCTTTGATCGCCGGGGCGCAGACACCTCTGGTCAGCAAAGGCACACACAGACAGAGGGGGACAGCCAAGCGAAGCTGTGAAATTTGTCCCGGAGACAGGGCATCTTCTCCCCGTTCGAGATCCCCAGTGCCTTTTCACTGCATCCTCTGAAGTGCACCACATGGGAAATGAAACCAGCCGCCCCCCCCTTCCAAAACACGCTCACACATCCCTCTTTATGAGAAGAGTCTTGCTTTTTTTACCTGTACCCCAAGCCTGCAGTACGAATTCCCATTCTCAAACCCATATGCCATTTCCATATGGTCCTTTTTTATTACTTGCATTTGCATATATATTAAAGGAATATTGTACTTTAGCTTCAAGGCAAAATGCACAGCTCTGAGATTTCTCTAGCTTTCTTTTGTTTTACAAAGGCACCTGCTGGAAAACTTTGGAATTCAAACTATACAAAGCCCATTTTGTATGTAGGCTATAGAAAAGGCAAGTTGTCTCAACTGACCAGCCGATGTGGTTTTGGACACGATTTAAAAATAGCCACACCATCCCACAATGAAGTACCTGGCATGCAAGTGCTCATTGAGGCCAATGTATGGACTTCATCAGCCACGGGAAAGGACTTAATTTGTCCCTATCGAAACGCTTTGTTGTACCTTCACGCGGATTATACCTATAGGCCCAGCGGATTATTTAATGTCGTGGCCATTTGTGCGGGCGTCATGTCATCTGGACTGGACCAACATCGCGTAATGCAAAATCATCTTTAGCATTTAAGAGGCTGTCCATCCTAAAAGATTTACCGCTTATTCTGCGCAAATAGCCGCAGTCCTGCTGCATAAAAGAGCGAAACCAGTTGAGAGTTAAAAAAAATGAAGAAAGATTAACGGTTAATATAGCACGAAATACTACATAGCATGCAACATAATTTGCCTTCTTGTTGAAATATGTTACAATATTAATGTGAAAGGATTTGATTTCTATGTTTATTTCGAAGCGTCTAAAATTGTTTCTGATTTTGAAATTGCCGATTTTCTTTAAAAATTCATAATTCACATTACTTGGATATCTCTATGGTTTTCAGTTATTTTTTTCATCCAAACACAAACAAACAAACAATAAAACAAATTTTACACAGTCCTACATACGATTTCTGTCGTTTATTAAATTAGCCCTGGTATTAAAACACGGGGTGGGTTTCCTAGCAATCATGAATGAGTGTCATGTAACATCCGCAGTTCACTATATGACACAGGGCTAATGACCTAGTCGTCCTTTAATAAACCATGTTGGGAGCTAAATGTTTAAGCGTATAATCGCAGAAGTCTGCTCGTGAACTCTTGGGCTTAAAGGAAGTGAGGCAGCAACACGCGGTGATCTGAAAACACGGCCCAAATTTGCTCTGAAGCGCCCCTGAAATTAAATTCCCAACAAAGTCTGGCCTGTTGGACTTTAGTAGCCTCGCTCTCCATTGGCCGCAATGCCAATGTCACGGTAGCTGGGATAACTTGGGAAAATAATAGAAGAGGCTAATTTGTTCGCAAATTGCAATTTTGCAAGAATTGGCTCCCCCCAAAATGTGTATCGATCCCACTCCCAATAGCCTCGTGCCTTCATCATCTCAGGCCTCACTTACTTAATTAATGTCATAATGAGATCTATATTCGTCCTTAGAAAATCTTCGCTCCAAGCGTATTAGCACTGCCACAATGCAATCGCTGTTATGGTGTCACGCTGACCTTAAGCTGTGGTTTCCAAATTTAAAAAAAAAGGAAGAGAAAAAACGATTATTAATTTGATCAGAAGTGTAAACGATGTAGTGAGGCGATGAGTTGGCCATGACGTCAGCAGGAGATCAACTCATATAATACAGTCATCAGTCATGAATTCATAATTTACAGAAAACAAAATCAAATGCATGCAAGTCCTATGCGTCAGTGGTGCATAAACCTGGTGGGAGTGTTAACAGTGCATTCATAAAATGTTTTAACTTAAACAGTCATGTGGGTCGCCTTCAAATTTGACTTTCATTGAAACGCAAGTAGTAAACTGGCACTAAATAAAGAACAAAAACGAATGTCAGTGTAATTAAATTGACTAAAATAAAGAGAAGGTCATGATAACAAAAATACTTTTTTGCAGCTTTGAGGTTTGACTACTCTCCGTGTTTCCTACTTTTTTAAAGTATCGCTCTCAAAAAAATCTACTTTGAAAGAAAACGTCGAGTCAGCATTTTCCTCTGATTCATGATGTAAAACATCATAGGAATGCACCGTGTGTCCACAACACATGACGAATGATCTTTTGAATAGGTATTTAGAGCAACGACAAATTGTACGATGCAAAAAAACCTTACAGAAAAATTCTATGTGAAATCCTATCGTTAAATTTACGAATTCAGCGATTGGAATTGAATCGGTCTTTGTTTTGCTAACTTGAAAAATCTCCTGAATGTCCTAAAAAGGTCTTACTTTCTTGTAAAGGTCTTATTCCTTTTCACTGAGAACTACTCAACTGTATTGTTTTTTAAAATATCTCTACATTTTTTATTTATAAAAGTCGAACTGAACGATTGAACCGAGGCCCCAAGAAAAAGCCTACAGGCTTTTACAACATATGACAGACTGCAAAGCCACTTTGTGAGAGCCTTAACCAACTTAAAGCATATGAGGCATTTGAAATTCACAAAAAAAGGTGCTATTCAAAATTAGAGAGGAAAAATGAAGGTACATCTATATTTCTGTTTCTGTACATTTTAAGTTCAAACACTCTCTTTTCATGAATTCTTATAATATTTGCATTGGAAATCTACGTTGTTCATTGGTTTGTTTTGCTTGAAGTCAGACTTCTACCGTCGCACCTGTTTGCGCTGGACGCTGCTTTTGCGGACGTGTACCCGTTCGTGCCCCAGCAGCATCAGGGAGTTTGTTTTGACTGCTTAATCTGACCTTTAGACCTGCAGGAGTGGGACCAATGTGTCCGTCATCGTCATGGTCACTCGGAGCTCGAGATCACACCGCAGTGCGGGCCGTTCGCAGCCGCGAGCTTCGCAGATGTTTGATTTGGAAGTGATGGGTTTACTCCACTGTTCCATCTAAAAGCTAAAATCCCATCCCACCGTCCTCACTGCTGTTTCAGTGTCAGCTTCGCCATAAATACCAGTAATAGCCTGATATACTAAAGGGCACGAATGATGGATAATTATTAGGGTCATATAGCCACAAACCGACGGTCGATGCCAAGGCTTTTGGGGTGAAAGGTCAGCTGAGCATCGCCTACTTGATCGCTTGACACGGGACAATAAATTCATATTCTCTCTCTCTCTCTCTCTCTCTCTCTCTATATATATATATATATATATATATATATATGTGTGTGTGTGTGTGTATATATATATATATATATATATGTGTGTGTGTGTGTGTGTAAAAGATAAAAGAAGACTAAGCTATAACACATTACCATAAAAACTTGATAATACCCATTGACAGTTTTTGTAGTACGTGTATATGTAATGTGTGTCACACGAAACGCCTGCAAATCGCGCGAGAAAAAAAAGGGACATTAAAATGCAAAAAAAAATAAAAAATACACAGCGATGCAAGTGACTGTAAGCCAATTGATTCCAACCTAGATTATTTCAACTTTATATAATAATTACACAAAAACATGGCTGATTACGTTTAAAAACTGTTTAAAAAAAGCGAATAATTTTTGGAAATCAACCATATGTTTTCTTACTATAGTTTTATAAATCGACTTAATTTAATATTGTTGGTCTTGCAGTAGATGATGACTGTTGAACTGAAATAAAAATTTAAACATAAGGACGCTTATTGGGCCCCGGACATTTACAAAAAGTTGGAAACTTCTGGGATCAGATGGAGCTAACATAAGAAAAAAAACGAAAAAGGATAAAAACAACGGGTCATTCTACCCTTTTTTATTATTTCAGACAACATAATCTCTAAACATATTAAAATCTTTGGCTTGAAGCGTCGGTTCAGTCACGCATGTGTAGATTGGTGAAACTGTGTATTTTAGAGAGTTTTAGAGAAATAGGAAGGGGTTTCACAAAAAAAAAAAACTACTGGGACGAAGAGGGAAAACATGGCGCAGGGTTGGGGGGTGGGGGGGATCGATAAAAACGTCCAGCAGGTCAGGAGGCGCACAGGTAACCCCCTTACCTCAATTTAAATATATACATCTTACAGTTTTTGAGCTATATATAAATCTCCATAGTGTTCGTATTTAGATGTATGGCCATATATCGTAGCCTAGGATAGATCTGTTTAAATAAGGTCTCTTGAGAAGGTCAAGACGTCTCCTCCGTATATTTGTTGCACAAATGATATGGAACAAAAAAACGACAACCATCACCAAGTCGCTGCGGGTCAGCGTCCATACACCCTTGGCGTTTTTCAGTGAAGAAACGGGAGGCCTCCGTCACTCGCTGTCGTCCTTGTCTTCTTGAATCGTGGTGGTGGAATGGTTGTAGAGTCCCTGGGCCATGAGCTGCAGTGCCAGGCCGTTCTTGAAGCCGCTGGCCTTTTTGATTTTAGCCCTTTTGTTCTGGAACCAGATTTTGATCTGGGACTCGTTGAGGTTGAGTTCCTGAGCCAGAGACTGCCTCCTCTGCTCCGTGATATAGCGGTTGGCCTGGAACTCGGCCTTGAGTCTCTGCAGCTGTTCGGCGGTGAAGGCCGTCCGTGGCCGCTTGTCCTCCTTCTCACTCTTCTTCTTCTTCAGTTTGCGCGTCCTCGGGCCTGGTGTGGAGACAACAATAAGACGCAGACGTGAATATCATTTACTCCCTCAGCGCTGAGAGCCAGCTGGGGACGGTGATTTCTTCGAGTGGATTTGTAGTAATTTTGTTTGTTTGTTTGTTTGTTCTGTTTTTATATGCCAACTGTTTAGCTTTCACTCAAGTGGATCTGCGAACAGTCTACCTTGTTCTCAGGTCTATTTTAGCCTTTATTCTTTAATATCTGAGACGCCCAATTCGTTCCTTTTATTTTGTTTAATTTTTTATTTGTCTGTTTTTATTGTGGACCTCAAAAGCCTAATAAACTGGAGTCCAGGTACTGAGAGATGCTGGATGCACCAAGAGACCAAGGTACAAATCGTTCAACAAGAAGCTCAATTCTTCGTTTTTTTAGAGTAAGTGTTTTTCCTTTTAACTTTCTTACAGATTCATCTAACATAGGTTGCAGTCATCCTTTCTTTCCTTTCATCTTTATATTAATAACGAGAAAAAAAGGTTGATTGGTTGTTTTCACCTAGATACTGGAAATAACAATAATAATTGATGTTAAAGTAAATTAAATTCGCTCCTGGGATAAAGATTATGGAAATCACAGTATGGAAAGCATTTGGACTCTTTATTCACATGAAACTGAGATGAGGGAAAGCATAACAAGGCAAATCATTTTTCTAAAATCTGCTGGCCATACGAGCTATTCCAGAAATGGTTATTTCCTTTGCCCATAGTAGACCGATCCATCAGCCCGAGTAGGCCTCAATCCCCGGACTCTCCTCAGAGTTCCTGACCGCTCAGCAAAGCAATAAGCTCATTTTGCCACCTTATGTGAGAAGGGGCCTTTCTTTTTTGTGCTGGGCCCAGTTTAAATTAACATTATACTAGCAGGCGCTCCAAGAACCCAGATATTTTTTCTGCAGAAAAAGTAGTTTAATCAATATAAAAATGCCCTTTTCCGGCCGCATTTCCAGAGGGGTTATTGTTATTGCCCGATTTGCATACTATCATTGTTCAGCGCTTCCACTTCTCTTGCGCGTGCCTGCTGTCTTCTTGTAAATCTTCTCGTCAGTGTCACGTCAACCCAAACCAGGCCTTCTGTGTCAACACGTCACGGGCACTTCCCCTCTACTGATCTTATCATAACGCATATAGGGTCAAAATATGTAGCGGTCAAAGCGGGCCAACTGCAGGCCAAAATGCGCCAGTATTTCGTATAAATGCTGAAATATTTCAATAACCTTATCACCTCCATTCCGTTAAAGAGCCCCTCTCCAGTTCTGTTATCTGCAACATTATTTCTCTGCTTTATAGGCTGTTCCACATAATCTGCATTATAAGCGCTCGTAAACAAGCCCTTGCATCCACTAAAAGCCAAAGCAATTTCCAAAGGACGCGCGCAAGGCGCTAGTTAACGGTTCATTACTTGCTTGCTGTCTTCCTGTACACAGTAATTCTCGCACAAATAAATTCCGCAGTTGACAGAACCGAACATGGTCTGCTAAATCACAGTGAACTGCACGAGCATGTTCTTTCTCCAACAAAAGTGTTACTATACTTGTACGTTACAAATATTATGCATATATATATATATATATATCAAGAACAATAAGTCTGTAGCACCGTTAGACTGTGAAATAACAAACCTGATTTGTCTAACTTGTTTCCTGGCTTACCACAAGTTTTGACATTTATCAATACATACACAGGATCATATCACGAACGTTCATTTTTATAACAACCAAAGTAATACGAAAGGATTAAAAGGAAAAACCCAGTAAGAATGATTTATCCTTCATTAATAAAAGTAGGACGTTTATGGGCCCAATGTTAAGGCTAATATAACACTTTTATCTTCAATAGAAGCTGATGGTTGTCGTTGTTGTTATGTATGTCATATTATTATATTATTATGACCTATTATATTGTTGTTGTGGCTATTATTATTGTTGTTATTGTCATTATTAAGCTAGTGTTTAAGTTATGTTCCTGAGCGGTAAACTACAGTTAACTACTCTATGACTACTGTTATTTATCTCTCTCTATCTATCTCTGATGTTAAGGCACGGTTGAGACCCCAGGTCTTACCGGATGACGGTCTGTCCGAGTATCTGGTGCAGTAAACCCACGCGGGCCACAGTAACGGTTGCGTTTCCTTGGTGGTCGAGCTCACTCCTTTCCCGTTCATCTCCGTAATGGGCGCGTGCTCCCCGTACTTGACTGCCGCGCTCCCGTTCCCGTCCGTTCCCAGCTTAGCCGACGTCGCCTTGGAGGACGGTGACGACGACGACGACGAAGAAGAAGAGGAAGACGAGGACGAGGAGGAAGAGGAGGACGACGTGCAGTCGTTGGCGTCGTGGCGGTGGAGGCCGCCCGCGTGAGTTGGCCTCGCGGCCAGTGGGTTAACGTTCTCGCGGCCCGCGGTGTGCGCGCGCTCGCGCTCCCGCTCCCGCTGCCCGAGCTCCTTCCTGCAGCCGAAGTCCGGCCGCAGGATGTTGTCGATGAAGAAGTTGGTGGTCCGGTGGAGCTGCTGCGCTGCCTGGTGGGGCAGCACCGGCGGGGAGGGCGCCGCGCGCTCAGCCTCGCTCGAGTCGCGCCCGGTATGGTCCTTCTGCTCCTCCATAGCGGGGCTCGCGCGCGATCCACGCGATTTAAAAAAAAACGCTCAAAAAAGAGGGGAAAGAAAGGAAAAGGAATTCCACTTGTTGCCGAGAACTTTTCTTGATCCTGCGGACGGCTGAAAGAAGACGGAACAGCGCGCGCGCGTTTGTGGGGCGGAGGGATTTCAGAGGGGGGTATTTGGAAAAACCTTCAGATAAGCAGGAGCGTGTTGCACCGTCAGGAAGCCTCGCGCGCTCAGACCACGGGCCCGTTCTCACAGTCACATCGCGCGCTGCTCCGCCGTGCCCGCCTCGCGGCCCCGTGTGACAGCTCCCTCCTCCCGAACTCCTCTAAAACATACTTGCTCCTTCCCCACTTTTCTCTTTTTTCATTTTTTCATTCATTTTTTTTTACTTCCCTCAACCGGAAGCACGTGAGCGAGACGCACGTGAGGCAGACCAATGGCGGGAGAGTGCCGTGGCTGTTGCAAGAGAGAAGCGGCCAATGGGCGCGCGAGATGTTCGCATGGACACTGAGGAGGGACGCGGTTTAAACGGGAGCTGCGCTTTTTCTGCCTCGGAGGAGCAGAGAGAACCAAAGAGAACCAATACTACTGATCAGAGCGTGCTATTATTATTATTATTATTATTATTATTATTATTATTATTATTATTATTATCAGCATTTTTGTTGTTGTGTATCATATTTTATCGTTTCACTGTCTTTTAATTTTGTTTAACAATTAATTGTAACAGTTGTCAGATTATTATTGAAATAATTAGGCTTATTATTCTACTTTGTATTTTTCTTCTTCTTCTTCTTCTTCTTCTTCATCTTCTCCTTCTACTTCCTCTCCGTCTTCATCTATTTTTTATTACTTTGATTGTGGCCATTATTCACATAATAATAACAATACCACCATCAGTACAACTAGTTGTAATAATAATAATAATAATAATAATAATAATAATAATGGTGTAGACGCTATAAATGATTCTGTAACACAGTAACAACGAGGCTCTTAATAATACACGCTTTTTTCTTCTTCTTCGTGATGAAATGTTTCACTGTAAGAGACCGTCTGAGGCTTTTTGATCTCAGTGTGTGTTTGCAATTGTTTGTGTGGCTTTTAGTCATTCCGCCAAAGACTGACTATTAATTAATTAATTTGTTTGTTTGTTTCCCATCCATCCATTATGTGCCAGTTCTGACTGATAATAAGACACATTGTGAGAGGATCTGAGCTGAGCAGATATGAAGGTAGTAAATAATCAAAATCCAAAGACCAAAAGTAAGCGCAGAGAAATTCACTGCAGCTCCAAACTGACTTCACCCTGCCTCACCCAGCCAATAGATCATCCCTGTAAATAAATAAATACATTACTAAACAAACAACTACATAAATAACAAATAAATCTAACTGCTCTTCATTATTTTCAAAATAAACTGGCTGAAAAAAACATACTAAAACAACTAACTTTACAGTGTTCATAATTAAATGATAGATAGATAGATAGATAGATAGATAGATAGATAGATAGATAGATAGACAGAGGGACGAATGAATGCATTAGCCACTGAAGAAATGAATAATCAGATAAATAAATAACTAATGCAGCTGAGCGCGCGCCACACTACAGTGTTCTACAGCTGGTGTCCGCGCGCCGCTCCGGTTCCCTCCAGCTGCGCTCCTCCCTTTGAAATCTTTATTGGAGTGGCTCGAGCCTTAATAATACTAATACTAATAATAAGGTCCCTAATTAGGCCGCTATCAGCGCCGCTCTTCAACGCCACGCGCGCTCCAGGCTCCTAGCCCCTCGGTCCGCGCGCTCCCGCCGCCCTTTATCTGGGAGCGCCCGCCACGCGCGCGCCGCTGTAATGTATAGGTTTTAATTAGCGCGCGCGGGACAGGGCCGCTTTATCACCGGCCTGCAAGCAGGCGGAATCTCCCCGCGTGCTGATAAAAAAAAGAATGAAAAAAAATTATAAATAAATAAATAAGAGGCTCGCGGAGCCACCGGAGACACCATTTACCGGAATGACTTTATTGACGAGCGCGAG
This sequence comes from Brycinus macrolepidotus, assembly GCA_037974445.1. Lineage (NCBI taxonomy): Eukaryota > Metazoa > Chordata > Actinopteri > Characiformes > Alestidae > Brycinus > Brycinus macrolepidotus. The sequence continues at coordinate 29,665,123 of JBBPCZ010000089.1, read as the reverse complement.
GCGGTGATTCATTAGGTGGCGTTGGTCGTAATGGGATGATGGATGATGGAGGGACCGAGGCCCGTTATTGAATAAAAAGAGGCGCGCGCCTTCCTCTAAAAACGCGCGCGGAGATAAAAAAAAAAAAAAAAAAGAAGCAAAGAAAAGAAACAAAAGATCGAAGCTGCGTTTTAATTTTTTGAGAGTGATTATGAGTCGGGGCCCTATTACACTGTGTGTGTGTGAGAGAGAGAGAGAGAGTGAGAGAGAGTTTGGGATGATGAGGCTTGTGTGTGTGTGTGTGTGTGTGTGTGTGTGTTTTATGAGAATAAATAGCAGCTGCCTTTAGAAGAAGACCCCTAACCTCAGTGGAACTTCTCCGGTTGAAGAACTGGAACGAATACATGAACGAACGAATTAATGCACGTGCTCGCATTGCATAGAGCTTATTGGGTGGGTGGGGGTTATTTCTCAAATTCTCTAATATTATTCCTTTCATATTTATTATGATACTACAGGATGGTCACTGCTGTCCGCCGGACTGGTGTGTCCTCTCCAAAGCGGTTTGGATGGGGGGACAGAGGTGGGAGATAATTTGCAGGAGGGCAGTGCCTTAAGAACGCGACAGGTTAGGACAGTCCTCCAGCTGAAGATGAATTAGCCGCCACTCGGACCTTAAAGACTGGAAATTAGGCCCATGAGACATAGAGCGGAGCAATTCAGAAATGAACACCATAGCACAGTTTACCAGGGTGTGCTGTCAGCGCGCGTGGGTACATCTGGAGTGAAAATGAAATGAGTAGTTTAGAAATAAATTAGAAGGAATTTGTATTAATACTGGATGAAAAAACTGCTTATGTATTTTATCCTTCCTTCAGTATTTTGGGTGTTCCAAGTACCATAGTGCTGATACATAGAAT
>JBBPCZ010000089.1:29629245-29649095 GCA_037974445.1 Brycinus macrolepidotus | reverse complement strand
TATATATATATATATATATATATATATAATGTGTGTATGTGTGTACAAGGCACTGCAGCACCTTGTATTTTCACGACCTTTCATAATGTTCAGAATCTTCATAACTAACAGAAAATTTGGAAAACTAAGGTAGGTACATCCTATGGTATGCATAAATAAGAACACCCTTGGGCAAATGTAATCTTTTTTTAAGTTATGACATCCCCTACAGGAAACAAACTTAAATATCGCATTTTTCAGCACATTTTAGTGCATAACTTCAGGAAAAAAATCGTATTCAGCAAATGAACAGTAACTGTGAATTACAATGTGTAAAAGTGTGTGAAGATGTGCGCTGATCAACAATACACATCATTTAACCAGGAGCGCACACTTTTACATACAGTTGCATCTATATGACCAAAACAATGCTGCCAATAATATCTTGACACCAGCAAAAGAAACCGAGTGGAAGCAGCCGCCACATGTGTTGAATACTTGTCTAATTTTCAGAACCAATGTGCTCTAATGCAAAAGTAATTTAATTAATTAGTTTAAACTTGTCTGAGAATGTCAGAGCATATGGAGGTCCCCGGCACTGTTCGTTGCTCTAGGAGACATGGAAACCCTACGGCACAGGAAAATGGCGACCAGCTGTCGGGAGTCCGCAGACCTTGTTCTTTCGCCGACACTCTCTCCGTCCTCATTAGGACAAGGTGGTTAAGGGAAGCAGCTGTCTTTGTGTATATGGCTTGTTTTCAGGGCCTGTACGCCGACAGCCGTTTGGTTGGAATAACGCACGCCTACATGCTTCTGGCTCGCAGTGGAGTGGGCCTACGCAGTTCTTTTTTGAGGGGGATTTCTGTGGTAACGAATGTGAGGAACAAAGGCAGCACCCTGGCGATATCATTAAAGGAAGCATGCAGGAGGTTTTCTCTTTATATCTCTTAGGCGTGACGTTGGGCCACCGTTCATTGTGTCTCACTTGGATGGAAACTTGGTTACAATGGGCCACGTCAAATGTGATTTTTGCCCAATTTCCACTCTACTCTCCTTCTGATCGATTTGAATTCCGCTTTTGCTGGGCTCGTGCACAAATCAGATTTTAGGCTACTTTCATACACTAAACCTCTTAATGCATGTCCACAGGGCTTGTACACACCCATTCACACAAAATGTTCATGTTGTCTCCTCAAGCGTCAATACCCATTTTAAAGGGGTCTATTCCCTTCTTTGGTTAAATAATACAAAGGGGAAATCATGATTATCATCAGGATCCCTTCTGAGCACAAATGCAATTCAACCACTGTGATTTTACCCATTACTGCTATTTTTCCCTTGTTTTATACCACATTTATACAGCTCCATTCAGACCAATGACAGCTTGAAGACAGTCCTGATCTCTTGATCCGTCCCATCATCTGCTCTGGGAATCTAGCCCTGATTTGGGACTGGTTTAGGAGACGACTCTCCATCTCAGGCACAGCCAAAGATTAGCAAAGTATCAAAGTCACTTCAATCCTGGATCAGCGATTAAGGTCATTGGGTTGCGTGTTCATCTTCACTGAGCTCCTGTTGGTTCTGCAGCTGAGGCACTATCACCATGGGCCCACAGTGAGAGCCAGGAACAAGTGAGCATAAGCTGAGTGGACGCACTCCAGTAAACAGACTGTAAACTCTGGCCAAACAGGAGACCTGTGGTGTCTCAGTGTACAGCAAGTGATGGAGCACAGAAAAAAGATGAAAGAAAATCACCGTAGAGCAGAACATCAAGATGCTGATTCCATTCTGTTCTTGCTTAGGTACAGTTCCAAATGTGTTGTCAGTTGGTAGTGAGAAGGTACTAAAAAGGTTCATACAGTTCTTGCTTGTGGTATCCCTTCCACTAAACCAACTCTTCAGGCCTTCAGACCTCCTGTCAAGAAATATCATTCAATCACTCTTAGTCCCTGCCTCTCACCAGTAGGAGTTTCCATCCCCCTTCTCCACCCAAACAGTTAACTTAGGACCTGCCCCTGACCTGGGCACGGCACCATTTGGGTAGTGAGCACTGTGGGGGCTGTAGTAGGCCATGGTGGGTCGGCTCCTCTTGGCTGTGAGGCGGCGGCAGCCAATAGCCATGACAATGGCAATAACCAGGAACAAGATGGCGCCTCCGCCAGCCATGAAGTAATACCAGTTGGGGGAAATAGGTGGCACTGACAGCGTATCTACTGTTGGCTCACTCCTGCCTGGTAGGGCTCCCCCTGGTGGAGAGATATATACAAAATGTGATAACACCCCACATTACTGCTGAGGTTCATTGTGTAAACATAGCAGAGCAGAAAGCACTCTGTCACTGTAGTTACTGTATTGAAAGCTCCATTAGCAGTGCACTAAACTTCCTTGGCATGAGCTGAGGAGGTGGGATTCACATTCTTTTAGTTGCTGCAGTTTTACCTTGATTTCAAATCAGTACATACAGTGAAAGAAAGGATCACAACATACAGCAGAGTAATGTAAAGTGATATCAAGAAGCCACTCATCTAGGAGGCCAAGCAGACCCTTTCCCAAGTGCACCCCACCATGCTAGTCCCGAGGAGCATGCTCGTCCTCAGAATTAAAAATCAAAGAAAATGTTCATCGTTACACCCCTGCCTTCTACTGTTTGCACTTTCTTTCTCTAGATGCTGAACATTATAGTGTTTATCAAGTGACTATAAATGCAAACGTAAATGTCCGACTGAGTACTTAGCGGGCAATTGCACCTTTTAACGATGAGCTCTCCAGGACTACTCGGAGAGCAGTTCAGCTAGATGGGCTATGACAGTGTTTAAATTCTCTTGTCATTCAGGGGGTTATTCAGGGCTGCATTCAAAACAAAGGGGTCTGAAAAGCCAAGCAGAGGCACATGCATTTTTCTTTTCATTCAAGCTTGACATTTTTGCACGATGCAAACAAAAAAATGCTGTCTTTTTCCTATTGTCTTTATCACCTTTAATGACTGAGGTTTTATTACTGTCATTAAGAGAATGTTAGCACTGTTAGGTTCCTGGGGAAACATTGATGCTAGTAAACGGGAATGAACTATGCCTTTGTAGGATGTTGCCAACCCCTATTAAATAGATACAACATAGATTAAGTTTATGAATTAGCATTCTAGTCCGTCCCTAGTACTAGCTGGGTTTACCAAATCATCTTATCATAGAAATGAACATGAGCTGAAACATGGAATCCAACTGACCACCAGCCCAACTTGGTACATCCAACAAAGCCTCAAGGAGCCCTTGTTAACCATCATAACCAATACCATCATACAGGCACAATCACAGTTTTTTCTTCCTCATCTGCCAAAAAGAGCACTCAATACAGGAGAGGGAGAAAAAAACCCAAAAAAGAACACAGGAGGCAAGCGCTGTCTCTGACGCAATCCTTCCGAGCAGAACAGAGTGCCAGGAGACATCTTGTGATGCTATATTCAGTCATGAAGAATGACTGTCACTCATTAAAGAGATGGTACCTGCTAGTAGACAGAGGAAACTAGCTGTGCTAAGCTGGAAGCAGTGCTAAGCATGTCTGGGGTGATGCAGGTAGGTTAACGAAAATGTGCCGACTCCTTCAAGAGGAAACACGGAGCTCTTTTTTGTTCAGACAAAAATATAATTGTGTCTGGAAGTTCCAGAGGCTGGTTAAACAAGTGTTACCATCTCCATGCTTTCTACACTGAGTTGCCTGTTTGTTAGGTACACTTACCTTGTAACTGCACTCACACACCTACAATATAGGGGCATTTATACATGGAGGTTTACAGTTACAGACTGAACAGATGTTACTTGGGGGGTGGACCATTCTCAGGACTGCACTGTTGCTGACATGATGTATCAATTGTATCAAATACAGAGTTTCTGGGTTTTGTACACACTATATACTAAGGCTGTCACTATCGATTATAACCCAGTGATTATTTACCTGATTAATTGAGAAATCTAATTTTACTTTATGAAAAATCTGGCTTTATTGAAAAATAACTAGTGGTAATTTTACTTCTCTCACAAGTTTTAGCAGATAAGCTCTATTTAAAGATCAACATATGAAGCATTTGAAAACAGTAACAGGCATTCAGGAGGCAAATTCTTTTCTTTGAATTTGTCTGTTTAACAGTAAAGCATAACTCTGATTATTATTTATTATACTGCGCTGTTGTAACAACTATAAACATACATGTGTCCATAAGATCTTTTTTGTGTTGGTTTCCTCTCTTTCAGCAATTAACAAAAAATGTGCCAATAGCACCCTCTTTTCGTGAATATGCAGCCTAGCTTTTTATATTATACATTTTTTCTCATCAATTTTAAACAAGGAATCAAAACACTTACTATGGTGTACACTTACTGGTCACTTTACTGGAAACAGACAGGCTATGGTCTGTAACTGTAAACCGGCAAAAAGCATCTATATGGTTGTGTATCAGATAAAATACCAAAATGGTGTAGCTCCATAAATGTGTACCTTACCTACCTAAAAGGTAATTCAGTGTATACATGAACCAGTGTGGAAGGGATGTTGATTTCAGGTCATTTGATCAATGCAAAGTGCAAAAATCAAAATCAAAGAAAGTCCACCTCTCACACTGAACTAAAGCTAACATTGTCTCAGTGCAGATACAAGCCTCGCAACTCCACAGCACCAAACAGTCAGTGCCCAGAAAAGGGACAGGTTATTTCAAGCAGACGACCCAGGATCAGGCTCCCTTACCTGGACAGAGGACCTGAAACATTGTGTTGCATGAAATTAAACTGATCCTGGATCTGCTCAACAACAACTGAAGTGCAGAAAGCAGGAAGCACAAACATTAATTGGAGAAGCAGGAATTAGGAGAGGCAAGAACAGGTTAAACTCACCGGTCATATCTGGAGGGAAGGCAGCAAAGGGTTCTGAGAGAGGAAAGATGAGGGAGAGAGACAGAGAGAGAAAAAAAAGAGAGAGAGGTTCATTTCATAGCAGATAAATGAACTGCGAATAGCAATTAGCATGAAGGCATTTCCGAAATGTACAGCTGTTGGGGGTTTCTGTAAGCCTCATCTACTGCCAGAATTCACAAGCAAATAGGTTCTGAGCTTGCGGTTTTAGCATCATTATTACGTATCAGTTACGTATTACCATACTTACATATCTGAGATGGTTCATCAAACTTCTCAGGCTTGCATAACAACCTTTCCCTTATCTAATATTTTGTCATCCAGTATTTTAAAGTGCTTAGGCATGCACAATTCCCTTGGTCTTATAGCTTCAATGGCTGAGTGAAATGCATTTTTTGCTGTGGACGCCTAAACTAAAGCAGCTATGTTTTATTTGTTTTTTTATTTACTTATTTCCACACAGTAACAATCACATCCTTCTAAAAGGCTTTTGCTAATGAAGTGTGTTGTACTTTTAGGCTACAAATTTTGTGGCTAAAACCAACATAACAAACAAATCCTGATTAGGCCTCTGCCGAGCCGATACTCAGTATTGCTTTCACCAAATCAGAAATCAGAAAAATCCTGAATGATCACGCTTAATTAAACTTAGAGCAACAGGCTGTAAAGTGAGACAGACAGATGAGATCATGTGTAATACATGAGTAGCAGGGCTGTGTCCCAAACGGCTCGCTACTCTCTACAGAGTCCACTATGTATGGATTAAAACACAGCCTTCTGCACCCAGACAATGTATGATATATCCAACAAAGAGCCACTGGAGATTCAGCCATGTGTGCAGAACTCTATAATGGGCTGTTTATAAACTAAAAGGGTGTTTTATAACATAGCACACCTTAGAGGAAGTGGGGGGCTATTCAGGCAAACATATTATTAACAACTTAGTTGTTGAACTCAATGTTGTGGTATTGGTATTGGTATCGGTATCAGACACAAAAAAAGGTATCGAGCCAATCCTCCAGTTTTCAAATTATTCAAGCCAGGTTTCTGACTAATTGGGCCAACCACTTGACCTAAAACATCTCAAACAGAGCTAAGCGATAGATGTGGTTTCCGTTGTCTACCCCATTTGTTTACCTCAAATTGCATCTCTTCCTCTGTTTCATTCTCCAAGACACCGAATAATTGCTCCGTTGTGAGCACTTTGATTCCCGAGACTGTTGATTAAGTTGCGTGACATGCGCTCTGTAAGTTTGTGAGCTTGTGTTGAGGGGAAGGAACAGAGCATTCACAAGAGCAAAGATTTGGCTGGCTTTAAGTGCAACAATTAGGAATGAACAGACGAAGGAGATGAAGTAGAAGGCATGAATGGTGCTCAGGGAGTTTTTTTTTTTGCCAAGCTAGGCACTGCTCTGCATGCGCGTCCAACTGCAGCAGTCGATAAGAGTGCTCCCAGCATCCTTTGGGTGGGGGGTGTGAAAGGATCACAACAAGAGTGCGGTTGCGCATCGGCTCAGGAGGTTTCCAACTTTTGGACATGCACTTGGTTTCTGAGGCCAGCCAGCTGCAGCTGTTCCGAGCTACAATGGCTGAATTTGAGGACATGTACTGCCAGTCAACACAACACATGTTGTCACACATTCATCTTTGTTGGTTTATTCAATAATAACCAAGGGATGGATAGAAATGTACCTACCATTATACAGTATGTTATGATCATTATGGAATCATTTCCCACCCCAATCATCCTTTTGGACCGCTATCCTTCTATAAATTGCCACATTTTATGGCAAATCATTTAAAATTATTTGAATTTCCTATTTTTTTAAAACCTATGGAGCAGCAGGGTGTAGGCTAGCAGTCTGAGAAACTGTGTGTGAATCCCTTTAAGGCAAGAACCTAAAAAGCCCAGGACCTATACGGGGCCACTGGGGCCCTCAAGCAGCTTTGGTTTCGGAGAACACTGTTTACAAATACAGAAAGAGAGGGGAGCAGAGAATAATGAAATATAGATTAGCATCACAGGGCCCACTGGGCCTTGTGGCCTAGTTTTCATTCTATATTTTGTGTTTGATCACAAGTAATGTGCCAGTCATTTCTTTTCCCTCTTCTTCTTTTATGTTTCATTTTATTTTGAGAAGCATGGGAAGGTTGCTGCTGTGGCTGTTACAAGTGTCTTGGCTCAAAAAATACAGACAAAGACAGCAAAAGAGGCCAGAGCCAGAAAATGAAGTCAATAAAGAGGGAGGGCAATGCTTAAGAGACAGCAGGTCTGTGGCAGATCCACAATAGGGAGGAAACTTAATGGACAGATAGGAAACTCTATAGAGAAAGCACATGATTTATAAAACAGGCACTACATTAAGCCTATTCTAAGCCTGGAAGTTCACTGCAGTGTTATCCTCCAACAAATCAGATTCATCTCAGTCATCAAGTCCTTCATGAGCTTAATCAGATATGATGAGTGTGGGAGGTGGATAAGGTGGATAAGATAAGACAGGGAAAGACCAGTAAGGGTGCGGCAGGACTTACGGGTACATTCCTCCAGCGGTGTGCTTGAGCTCATATGGATGTTATCAATCCAGATGTGGCCAGTGGTGGCTTTCTCAAAAACACCTTCAATGACCACCTGCCAGAAAGAGAAGTTTAAATGAATTTGCAGGATTCAAATATTATATACTCCAGAATTACAATACAAATATTTTTGTATCTTTTTTATTTACTAATTAAAAAAAACATCTTATCTGGGAAGCCATTTCCCAGTCATGTAAAATTTGTCAGAAATAAAGACAAACATGTTTTTCCATGAAATCACCAGAGGAAAGATATGTGGTTTCTATCTTGTTTAGTTTGAACATAAAGGCAACTTTGACCAACATATTTTATACAATGTTCAATAGTCAAAATCGAACATTATCATTGTATTATCTATTGGTTGTACAGAAAAGGTTTTTGTCTGATTTGACTTGGAATTATCCTAATGCAATCACTAGCCATTTTAAAAACTACTGTTCTTGACAGTTAACCTAGATGCCTCTAGGTTAAAGAATGTACAAGGGTACATTCTTAACCATTCTTCACTCAAGTAATACATTAATGCTTTAATAATGTTTCTATTCCCTGTTCTTGATATGGCACTTTTAGGTTGAAACTTAATTTTGTTAATAATGACTGAAAGCTAGTAGGACACAACCTGGTCCACATGAGGATACAGTGTTAGTCACATCAGCAATTCTGAATGAAGCAAGTCCAATGTACCTGAAATTCTTTGGGGGATCGAGGTATGATGGTGCGTCCCTCCTTCCAGATGGGTTCCTGATTGCCATGGAGGGCCCAGAGAAGGGTTTCCTCCTGAAGAGGATTGCGTAGCAGGACACGCAGGGTTCCCTCATCCTCCAGTTGGTAGGAGAACTTCAGGCAGAGAGGCCCAGTCTCTGGGCCCACCTCAGGGCTAAAGAGTCTGGCTTTCTTCCCTTGTGTTTTAAGGCTGGCCTCGATGTACAGATAGTTTCCCAAACCTGCAGGAAAGCAGACATGACAGTGGTGGTTCAAAGATGAGCATTCAAACGACCGTGTACAACACCTGCAGAGAATTTAAACATGTAGATAACTACTGGAACAATACAAAAAGAACAATTAAACTACAAGGTCGGCTCAGGAATCCAGCAATTGCCGGTTATCTTGCTACACCAGATGGCATGCATTAAGAAATTCCATCATCTTTAAGACTGCAACCATAATAAGGGATTTGATGGTTGCTTAAAAAAACGTAAAATCAGTGGACTGTAAAGCTTTATATAACAGGTAAGTGGCCGCTCAGGGCCACCATCCACTCGCGAAACAAGGTTTATCAAATGTGGCACCTTGTGTGCAGTCTGGAGTGGTGGAAACATATCAACACTCTCAACAAGACAGCACCACGTCCCTGAGTTACACTTCAGAACGTCAGAAGATGTTGTTTCAACACACTTAAGGGTATTTAGCTTCAAACTGACTGAGATTTCCTAGCTGCAGATATGCAAAAACTTAGTGGCAAATCACTCCATTGGCTCTTGAACTTTAATGGTGCAGCACGCGAACTAATGGGAGTAATTCATTGAGAGTGGAGGGAAGGAACTCCTGCTTTGCAGGTGACATTTTACCTGTCTGCTTTATGTCAGCTTAGGTGCATACGACATGCATCCGAACCAGCATGAGGGTGACATGGCCAACTGGGCCTGTGACAGCCTGCCCCTCAGCTTAACTGTGTGCGTACACAATGTGATTCTCCTGCCAATGCTTTCTGAACAAAGTGCCATGCTGTGTTTGTTGGAAAAAGTCAAGTGTGTCATTGTGCCAAAGCCAGCATCTTGTCATTAGCATTAATGCTTTGCACGAGCAGTGGCATCCCACAGGGCTCTGCCCTAGGCCCCTCAAGTGATTTGAGTGCCTGTTTGCTATGTCTAATGCCCCCCTAATGTTTTGCGCTTTGCTTGCAACGGCTTGTAACTGTGTGAGTCCTCGTCGCATTTGTCGTTGCAGTATTAATCTGCTCCTTGAGCACAAAAGCTAAAAAGAAAGGGAAATAGATGGAAAGAGATAGCAAACTTGTCTGCAAGCCCAAGTCATAATCGGTAAAAAAGAGCGTGAGTGTGAATTCACATTTATGTCATCCTTATTTTGGTCTTCAGTCCTCCGTGACCAGTGAGGTCAAATGGTTCTAAGGCAAAGTAAACTTCGCTTAGATGGGATTCATGACCTGCAGCTTTGTGGACCTGCAGATGTCTACACGTCTTTGCTAACCACGAAGCTCATCTATAACGCCTCCAGCTGTCGCTGCAGCTTGCTGAATCTTTCAGAGGGCACGTCGGAAGTATCTAAACTGCTGAATTTTAATCAGGGTTAGGATAACAATTCCCTTAACTTCTAAGTGGAAAGGAATGGGAGAGCAAAAAAAAAAAACGCAGGCCAAAAGGAGCAATATCTTTTATTAATATGACAAAAGTGCAGCCTTTGGATCTCAAGTACGTATAAAGAGAAATGGAGAATTATTTCTTCAAGGAGGCTTTAAGAACACGGTGGTCTACTTAGAGAAGCCTGCGAGGTGGCTGAGGGGTTGGAAAGGCACGGTCAGGAATTCAGCTGTTCCACAGGAATACATAGCTTTGAAGTCAATAAAAGACCCTGGGCCTTAACCCCTTCCCCTGCAAAGCAGGAGAGCAGCTACAGAGAGCGGAACGAGTGAGAATGAAATGAGAATCGAGTCTTTTTTTCATTTTACAAAATCTGTAGCACACAGTAGGAGGATGGTAGAAATTCACAAAGATGCTTTGCAAGTTGTAGGCAAAAGTTTAGGCATGAAAAAAATACACATCCTTTACAGAAGATGCATATTTTAATGCACATGTATTATTTGCTGAACTGAACATACTGGAAAAATACACAAAAAATATGGGCTGTGCTGAAACCTATGTCTTATTTTATACTAAACTTGGCAAATAAGTATAAATTGTGCATGGAAACGGTAGAAAAATGAAATGTTTCAATGTGTTCTTCGTAGAGGATATTTATTTACTTTCAGTAGAAAATCAACAAAATAAGTCACTGGAATGGGAGTGAATATGGCTGGATATTTTGCGCCTATTAATAGTTTGGGAAGATTACAATTTAAATTTTTTTTCTTTGTCTGTTTGCAAAAACCCAACTTACCAAACTGAAAATATAAGGGGTTGCTGTTTTTCTTGCAAAAATCTGCCAGACAATTGAATACTGCAAAACCTGCTGTTCATACCAAGAAAGATGGGAAGTGTGTGCTGTAGGTATTTTTTGTCTTATTTAACTAAGAAGGCTGGAAATAACACATGGAACATTTCAAGGCATCCACAAACTTTTCACATACAGTGTATTTTAAACAATAAGTGTCGTTATATTCGAATGATCAATGAGAAAACCAACACGACTTTGTCTGTAGGGAGGATCTTTGTTCTTCGCATTCGCTCCTGCTTTGCGACATGTCATAAGGCAGAAAGTGAGGGACTGTGACGGGCTTGTCAGACGGAGGAGAAATAAAGAATGCCGAGCATCCGTTCCTCTTCTTCCTCTCTCAAATTCCATGGCACTCGCTAACATGTGGTGCGCAGACTGTAGGGCAAGTCGGTGGGAGTTTTGAATGCAGGTGCAGAAACACCGAACTGAGATCAGTCTGAGGTCCCTTTGTATTTGACACAGTCAAGTGCTGGACACAGGCAACTGATTCCAGGTCTGACAGTCGATATGGCTCTTCAGGGCGAGTTAAAGCAGTGCAGCCCTGGTGTGGCAAGAGGGAACGGAAGGCCTTGAAAAATGAAACTCATTCATTTTATATTAGCGAGAGTGAGTTTTTTCGTGAAACTAAGTACATGTGTGTATAAATATGCAAATGCAAGCCCACGGGCATGCTAATTTATGAGCTTTGTTGTGTGTAGGCGTGTGCGTGGGTATATTTGTGTGTGGTTGAGTTCAGGAATGTCTGTGTGTTTGTGTGTGTGTTTGTGTGTGTGTGTGTGTGTGTGTGTGTGTGTGTGTGTGTGTGTGTGAGTGTGTGTGAAACTTACTGTTGGAGCCTATGGAGAGGTCCTGACTTTGGCCCAGGGCGGTGCTTCTGCTGGAGCTGTGTAGAGCCCAGCTGAGGTCAGCATCCGGGTCATCAGTCCATCCGCACAAACCCTGCTCAAAATCACACAGCACCGCTGGAGATGGGGGAGAGGTGCTGGAGCCTGCGGGGTGAGAGAGATAGGAGAAGAGAGAGAGGAGAGAGAGAGAGAGAGAGAAAATCAATATTCCAAGAAAAAAAAAAAACACTGGGAAAGATTTAGAGCACCTCATGTCACTCGAATAATATATCCACATCAATATTTATCACTGCGTAGGTGAACACTCCCAAACAACTAGCAATGCTGCATGCTAACAGCGAAGCTAGCCTTCACTGACCTTTGGCTGCATCTTCCATGCCGGGAAAAGCTAAACTGAACCATTCTGAGCATAACCTGGTTGAGGCCTCACTGTGGCAGATCGATTCAAAGACTGGAGCGTAGGTAGCACATTCAAGATGCTAATCTACTAAGTGCAAGGTCAAGTGCTCCTAACACACACACACACACACACATACACACACACACACACATACACACGCACACACATATACACACACATATACACACACACACACACACACACACACACACACACACACATATATATATATATATATATGGCTTGAATGATATTACATTGAAAACTTTGTGACACTGATATCAAATCTTCTTTACCTGAGTCACATCTATTAAATAAATGTAAATAAATAATTGTAATACATATATGTTTAGCTTTCACACAATCAACCCCATCACACAAAATAGATACACCTTTTTAATGTATTTTTTGGAAAATGTACAAAACAGTTTTGACTGAGCAGTACAGATTGAAACTATAGGTGACAAAAAGTGTGATTTCTTCATCAAAAATGCTTACTAGCTTGCGCATTGGCACCCCTCTCATGGAATGACTTGATAACACTGTAATCTCTCACTGAAACAAGTAGAGAAAATGTGTATTCTTTCAGTCAATATCACATATTATACACCACTATATAAAAGTAAAGTGGCCCAGCACACAGCACACAGTGTGAACAGTGTGAAATTCTTTCTCTACATTTAACCCATTTAACCCATTCACCAAGTGAAGCAGGGGCCTGTCACCAACGAGGGGTGCCCGGGGAGCAGTGTGTGGGGACGGTACCTTGCTCAAGGGTATCTCAGTGGTGCCACTAGCAGTCCTGGGATTCCAATCCACAACCTTCTAATTGCAGGGGCAACTCCCTGACCACTAGGACACCAGCTACCCCAAATCAAATTCAAATAATAATAAATGGTGTTCTCCATATAAACGGAGGACACCATTTATTCTGATTCGAATTTGATGAAAACATATTGCTGTCCAGTTTAATAGAAACCGAATGAAAAAATGGAAAAAGCCCAAAGGGCGGATTCGTAAATGTAAATTCAATATAAATGTAATTCATTACCTAAATATGTAATGATTTACGTGCTTATGTAATTCTGTTTCAGTAGTAGCACAGCTCTAGTCTTTTAAGGGTTCACTGATACAAGATAGATAAAAGGACATTATTGCCTATGTAGGAAATTCAACAGATGCTACTCATTTGTTGTCGCAGTTCCAGATGCTATGATAATCCAGAGTGAATTCATACTGGGCACCGCAATAAATAATTTGGCTTCACAGAGGATGCAAATAACTCCCATGTGACACGACGAAACTGACAGGACTGATTGCCAGTAAGTGCTAGCAGTCGTTCTCCTCACCAGAGCTGAGCTTGTGGGCAGTGCTGCTCTCTGCAGGGGGAGGCCGAGTGGAAGTGGACGTCTCGGCGGCAAGTGTGGACGTTTCTGCAAAATTAAAGCAAGGTTAATTCACATTATGTGTAAAGGAGTAATCCATTCCAAGTAGTCTAGCAGCTACCCTCAAATGCTGCTTAGTTTGACTGTATTTACGCTTACCTAGATAGCAGCCATGATACAGAAACAAGTTCAATAAAAATCTCTCAAACTCTTAGTTTAGTGGCATATTTTAGCTGCTTGAATCAAGTTCCCATTCTATTGTTAATGCAGTCCTCCAGGTCCAACTCTCAAAACTGGTCATATTATAGCAATGATGAACCAAACATCAATACCAATGCACCAGTAAGCAATAAAAACTGAATGTCTTCTATTATTCAGACACATACACAGTAGGGTGACATCATTTAGGACAACAAGAACCAGTACGGAACTTTGTGTCATCAGGGTGATGGGGTGCGTGTAGTCAAAGTGGCAAATCACAGAAGCTTCGAAAACACACACACACACACACACACACATACACACACACACACACACACACACACACACACACACACTCACACACACACACACACACACACACACACACACACATAAAGAGCCAGAGAACCTAATAGTCCCTACCATCCCCCAACCACCAAACCAAGACAAATCACTTTTACACACTGCAAAAACTCGGGAGCTGTAAGTTATGCAGCAAAGAGGGAGAGAGAGAGAGAGAGAGAGAGAGAGAGACAGACAGACAGAGAGAGAGAGAAAGAGAGAGAGAGACAGACAGACAGAGAGAGAGAGAGAGAGAGAGAGAGAGAGAGAGAGAGGTGAGGTAGATCTCCTTAAATTCTACATTTGACACTGTAACAGAGCTACAAACACCAGGATAACAGCTGTGCATCTACTGCATGTACTAATCCCTATAGGATATAAAATATAATATGTAAAACATACAACAGTATATAAAAGTGGAAATAGTATGCCCCATTTACTACATAATGCACTATTTTAGGCACTTGCCAATTTCTAGTGGCATCTGAAAATATAACGCAGAATACCCAGTGAGTGCTTACATGCTCCCACAATGCACTGCGGTGGAACAAACAATGCATAAACAATGACACGGAACACCCATAGTGCACCAGGTTATTTGTGATGGAATGTGGCTGCTGTGATTCAGGCTTTATTTAGGGGGCTGTGAGAGGGGACAGATACTGTAGATCCCTATAATAGGGTTCTGCATAGTGGCCTTGGTTTCTAGTGTAGACAGTAGTGATTAAGGCCATTTCTGTTCCCTAAAATGTTTTCCTGTGCTCCAGTGTAGTGAACAGAAATGGTCCTTAATCACTATTCCCTATTTTGGATAATCACCAATTCTGTTCCCTATAAAAGTGTTCTATATAGTCTCTAATACAGCATATAGTGCATAGGGCCATTTCTGTTCTCCATAATAGTGTTCTGCATAGTGCGCCCTAATTTACCTGGAAGGGAATAGTGATTATGGACTTTTTATGTTCACTATAACAGTGTACTGTATCTTGCTTTTAAACAGGGATTAGTGCAGGCGGACTATTTACGTTCACTATAACAGTGTGCTATTTAGTGCTCCTGGTTTAAAAAGGTGGAAATAGTGATTAATGACTACTATGTTCACTATAATGAGGATTTTATAATGTAGGGAACACCCATTAGGGGACCATTTCAAACACAGTGTTGTTCTTGGCTTTTGCAAGAAATAATGAACGCATGAGAAAAAAACTTTGTTTTGGAAATCAATCAGAGCACAAAACCCGGTAGTTCTGACAGCCAGTTCTGAAAGGTGGTCCGCAGCTGGAACTGCTCGTCACTGCAATGCCACAGCCTTTTTTCGAGGCAATTAGCCAGTTAATGTCACTTCTAACAACTTCCACTGACTCGCTGTCTCTTTTTCTTCTCTTTTGTTGCAGATGGCCTCAGTGCTCTTTGTGCTGACCGTATTTAGGTTTCAGTTCTTGCCTGTGGCTCAGTACAGTTAGGAAAGAAGACACAGGCAAATCCTATTCAAATTCAGAGCTCAGAATTACATTATATTCTACAAAAATGGCAAAAAACGTGAACACCTCCAAGAAAGCGAGTATTGTTCGCAACAATTCCCAGTTGACTGGGCATTTTCTTTGGGTTTTCCTGTTTTTACGAATGTCTCCACTTGGAATTCCCAGATTCCACTCAGAAAGTCTCTGAAGGCTTCTCCAAGCTGCTGATCTGAAACTTCATTTCAACATAGCAGTGGGCATAGAACTAGTGTAGTGTGTTTTAAGCTTTATAATCGGACATTTTAATTTCTGCTCATGTTTAATGTGCTAATTATTTATACATTTTCATTTGTTGGTGCTCTATTAACAGTACTGGGTTTTTTTTGCAAATGTTATGCCAATTTTCAAAAAAGGAATAGAAAGTGAAGATAGCCTTGGAGCTTACTTGTTGCAATTTGAGGTGTGTGAAGATTCAGACACATAGTTTGCTAATCGGTGTACATACGCTTCCGTTACTTATCAGCAACGCTTGTATATGAACCTCACAAACCCAAATATTGTGGATAACTGTGAACAAGGGGGCTTAACAATGCAAACATACTTACACACACACACACACACACACACACACATACACACACACACACACACACACACACACACACACACACACACACACACACATGTGCACTTCACTACTACATTAAGATGCTCTGTCAGTGTGTAAAGGTCAGTTCATCTCCCAGAGTAATGACTTTGACCTTTAAGGCATGTGGCAGCAACGCCAGCACAACAAGACAAGGCGAAGGCCGGACACGCCGCCACTTTTAACCGGCCCCTTGTGAGTGAATGAGTGTTTTCCTCAAACGCACGTGATGTTAAAACCAAACTGCTGTATCAGATTAGAGGCTACAATAGCATTGTTGAAGGAACAGTGCAGCATGTTTTAACCTAACCTTTATTTCCCTGTACTTAGAACAGGACAGAAAACCTCCACAGACTTTTACAGTAGAAGGCATTGTACAGATGCTGATCTTCATTTGAAATATGTGACTCTAGAGCGTCAGCTAAAAAAAAGAGCTGTCTGTCCAACATTCAGACCCTGCAGTAAAGCAGTTAGAAGCAGTTCCTGTTACTTTTTTCATGCTTTAGCTTTTTGGTCCGTCATGGAAATTAGGCAGGGGTCTGAAAACTCTGCCCATGTCACTATGTTGATAATATTTTATCATAAGTTTCTCCTCTGACCAAACCAATGTCTAAGAATAAGCGTTTATTGATGCAACTGAGCAACTGCCCATTGGCTTCGATTATACGAGTGCTTTGAAGCAATGGCACTCTGGTCACTCAGTCAACAGTTTTCTGGTTCAAATTTATTGCGGTGATCAATTATTTGGTACAGATGCACATGGAAGCCCAGGTAGAGGAGTTTTTTCCTCCTTTTCTGTTTCTGTCACCAGAACGTGAGAAAGTACTTTAAAAATAAAGACTCAAAATATTGAAAAAATATCTTGAGTCATGATTATTTAGTAAAGACTTGGTATCTAAAAATGATGACTTTCTCAGAAAATTGACATAGCATCTTGAAATGATGCAATACTTTCTTGAAATATTGACTTGGTAATTTGAAATAATGACTTATTTTCTCAGAATAATGGTTTATTTTCTCAACATGTTCATATTGATTTATTTTCTCAAAATACTAACTTCAAATCTCAAAGCAATGACTTATTTTGTCATAATAATGACTTTGTCAAAATAACGACTAAATAACTCAAAAAGAACATATTTTCTCAAAATATTGACATTTTCTCTAAATAATGACTTAGTATCTCAATATTCTTACTTGTTTTGGCAAAATAATGACTAACTGAAAATATTTTAAATAAAAAAATACAAAAAAGAAAAATGATTTTCATAAAATATGATATTTTGTCAAAATAATGACTGTGTATCTCAAAACTAAGATTATTTTTCTCAAAATAATGACATTATCAGAGAATAATTATTTATTTTTTCAAAACGTAAAAAACACAAAATTTTTAGGAAAAAATCCTTATTTCGAAAGATTTTGTCAAATTTGACACACTGCTGCAAAACACAGGACAAGACTATTCTGTCTATCTACGTTACCTTTAGCATCATCAAAACTTGACCAACTCCCACTATGAACAATCTTTTCCTCCACCCCCCTCTGTCTCTCTTCCACTCCCTCGACCTCTTGTTCACTCCACTCCTGTCATCGCTCCATCTGTCTCTTAGAGGCGGCTGCCACATCTTTCTCTTGAGTCCCTGACTCAGCAAGCTATGGGGGGGAAAACAGCCAGAAAAAAAAAAAAGCTAGAACTTCAATTATGTAGAAAGCTTTCCTGCCTGCCAGCCAGGGCCTGGGACTGCCGTAGGGAGCAGCAATGCATGCTGGGTACATAAAACCCATAGTGTATGTAGGGATGACATCACCACACAAGGTAAAGGACTTTAAATGGAGACGTATGACAGCAAGCAGTCTTCTAGGCAGAGACGGAATGGTCAGATATATGTAGGGACCCGTTCATTTGTGTGTTGATAAGATAAGGACCCTCGCTGCAAGAGAGCAGAAAACAGCGTTTTTACGGCAATTACGAGCGGTGATTGCAATCTGCACACAAATGAAACGAAAGCCATTCTTACGCAAAATCTTGTGTCCTTTCTCCCACATAAAAGGTGATTCTGTACCAGGCGAGGGGGAGAAAGATGAAAGGTTGGAGTAAAGAAAAGATGAATATTCGCTCAGCAATCACTTTATCGGAAACATCACCTGTATAACCAGCTGCCAGGCCAGTGTACAGTCAATCAGAATCCACGCATTAACAGCCATAATAGTAATAACATTTATCTTACGGGCACCCAAAAGATGACAGAGACCATTAGAAATGTAATGAGGACAGTTAAAGTAGGGCTGCAAAAATAATTAGCCAGTTATGTGTGTTAATTAACTGACATAAAGTCAATTGAATAGTCACTGATTAATTGATGATTAATCAATTGATTGGGTTAACTGATAATCAATGAATCCAAAAGTGGCCTGTAAATGTGAAGAGCTACAACAAAAGGGTTTGACCATTTCTCTTAATAAAAAAAGGAAAATAAAATGTAAAAAACATGGAAAACATAAATGTAGAACAACAAGTTTAACATATTAAACTGATTTTTGCGCAATAGTTCAAGACAATAGAAAAAAATGTCCTAACTGGTCATGAAGAGTTAAGTTACCATGAATTGCTTTATTTCATCCCTCTATTTTAAACCTGCCCATAATTCAGAGCTACTGTAGGAGAGGAATAATGTGATATAATGAGAAATATGTAGATTGGCATTACAGCATCGTTTACCCAGTTTAATATTTTAGCGAGTTGGTTTTGATGGTGTTTTTACTTCAGGATGAGCTGATGGTGTGAGATGTTTGCAGAATGAATGTATTTGAAGATAATGAAGCAGTTTAGCATTGCTGTAAATGTGTGTGACACTGTGAGGACAAGCTGTCGAACATTTTGCTCTTTTAATGAACAGAACCATCATGGCTGAGAACATTTCAGTGAGCGGCGTTAGTGGCGGACCATGGTGGGCTTTAGTGCTGCTAAGGGGGAACGTGAGTTTTTTCTGACACGCCACTCACTGTGTGAACCGCAGGTCCTCGGGGAGGCGCTGTAGGTGGGTTTCTTAGAACAGCTACTGTTTACTGACCATTCTGTTGCTGCCTAATGCACACCAGGATGTTTTCTTCTCAGCTGCTGGAAAGGAATGTTGAGCTAAAGCTGAGATGTTGTGTGTGATTGACTTAATTCTTCGTTTTAAGAAAATGCTCCCAGATTTTATTTCTTTTTGAGCTTTCAGCCATAGTTGTTCCACAATTTAGGTAAAGTGCTGCCCTCTTCAGGTTAAGCCATTAAGTAACCCTTGGTTGAATGACGCTTTAAAAATGTGCATGAAAAATTGTCTGCTTTCCAAACCCACCAATTTGTTTTTGAGTAGATCTTTTATTATGATAGTGTAATGAAAATTTATTGTTGTCCCCACAGGCATAAAGAAAAAAACTCCCTTTACATTGTCAGACTCAATCCTGTCCATACAGAATGTAAACTGAACGTAAATGTATTTCATTACGAAACTGTGTAATTAATCATGTCATTTTGTAAACATGCTTAAACAGAATACCCAAGCGACAGGAACCGCCTCTGAGGCTTACGATAATGAAGATATTTGTATAGAAATATGAGCCTGTTTATGATGCGTAATGAAAACAGTAAAATGCTGACAAACATAGATCAACCAGATGTGTGTGTGTATGTGTGTGTGTGTGTGTGTGTGTGTGTGTGTGTGTATGCCTGGGAAAGAGTGTGGAGATGTCTCTGATGAGAAACAGAGGCGAGGAGAGAGAGAAAGAACAAAAACATTTACTCAGCCAAAAGCTCAGCCCTCAGAGAGAGGAAGAGAGAGAGAGAGAGAGAGAGAGAGAGAGAGAGAGAGAGAGAATACATCCATGTGTGGGAGTGTGTATTCTTTCAGGGGGGGGGGGGTGTTGGAAACCCGGAAGAAGAGTTCCCATGAGAGATCAACAA
>JBBPCZ010000089.1:29597824-29628134 GCA_037974445.1 Brycinus macrolepidotus | reverse complement strand
GGCAGGTGTGTCTAGTCAATACAGAACTGCCCTACACTTTGTGAATGGTACAGTGACAAGCCCATACTACCTGAATAACATCATTAATCCAGACACTGTGCTCCTGCATGAACAACACAGGCCTAATGTCATCTTCATGGACGACAGTGCTCCAGCTCATCGAGATCGCATCATTAGGAACGGCTGCTGGAGACTGGGGTACCTCGAATAGAGTGGCCTGCACTTTCTTCAGACCTGAATCCAATAGAAAACCTATGGGATCAGCTGAGTCGCCGTGTAGAGGCTCGTAACTGTACTCCAGAACCTCAATTACCTGAGGGTCAAGAAGAGTGGGATGCCATGCCTCAGCAGCCAATAAGTCGACTTGTGAACAACGTCGTTGTCAAGCTGTAACTGATGCTCAAGGGCACATGACACATTATTGAGACACGGACATTTTTTGCTGTGGTATACTCACCGCTGTTGTTGGCTTTTGTTTCAATAAATTGTTTGAGATGAGGAAGTCAACATTGTATGCTTCTAGTTAAATGCCCTACTTTCATGATATAATATCACTGTAGTGTGAACTTTTTACGTTTTCCATAAATTTCCCCCGAAAGCCAAATATCCCTAACTTTTTGTGAGAAGTGTATGTATACACCATTGGGAGTACTAGAAGGTAAAGGTTTACGAAATGGTATCACTCAGTACTATGTCAGGACAATAGGAAAGATCAGTCCATGCACACACTCACATATATACACACCTGTGATCTGGCATCCGTAGAGCTCAAAACGCAGGGCAATGCCGTTTTTCCAGGTTTGGGGTCTAATCCGGACAAAACGGGCCAGGACAGGCTGAGGAACGCGGTTCAGCACCACTTCAGACGGGTCTGTGTTAGCATGGAATATCTGCAAATAGACAGCGAGCACAATCAGTTGCATTTACATGCTGTCACTGAAAAAAAAACTCATGGAACCATGGACAGAATGAAGCGGCATGAAGATGGCGTGAAAACAGAATTTTTTGGATGGAACATTCTGCTGAACAAAATTTTCTGTTGTGGTTCCACTGAAAGATCTCTGTGAGTGTTTGTGGAAGATGAGATATTGTATTATGTGTCAAATATTTTAATCTGAAGTCACTACAGTGCATAGTCATGGTTTGTTTTTTCCCCCCAAAAGCGACATTATGTACTTAAACGGCATGGAAAAACAGCAGCAATATTTCTTAGACTTTTTAAGGTAAAACTGGCTCATCTTGGACCAGTTTCAGTTTAAAAACGTGTTTACTGCATGGTCAAAGAACAAGACTAATTAGGATTGAAGACTTTGATGAACCCAGATCTGCTTTGCCTTCTTAGACACTTGCAATTTTCCCACCACACCTCAAGTTCTGTAACAGCGCTTGAAAACAAAGGTCTCAACTGAAATCAATGCTCTCTTCCTGAACTGCTGTTGAGTTATGCTATGACTGTAGTTCTTCAAGAGAAGGCATTGGCTGTTGTAAGGTTGAGGAAGTTCATGACAGGAAGCCTCCTCTGCGGATGAAGGTATGAGTAAACACATTTTCTGCATCACCATCAGCCTTCCTCAGTGAGCCACATCCTGCCAAAAGCGTAAATATAGCTCCACTAATTCATCATATATTCTTTTCATAAAACAGTAAACAGCACTTTATTGGTGACAGAACCATCTTCAACCAAGCAGACTGACATAACATTTGTTAGATCAGTTCTGGCCAAAGCCATTGGCTCCAGGAGGAAGCAGCAGGTGATGTGTTACCAATTGAAAAAAGTCTGAAAAGCAATTGAGGGTCTGTGAGCTAACACCAATCAACCTGCCCCACTTTCGTGTGAAATTGTGGCAGAAGTAGTCCAAAACAATATAAAAACATGATCAGAAAGTAACAGCTTTGTTACATTCTGGTTTCTGCAGTGAAAAGTCTCTCTGTTCTTCTGGAAACCGCAGAAAAGCAGACCTCAGGACCCCTCTGTGGAAATGATAAGACCTAGATAACACTGATGGGAAAACAAGGGCTGATATCACAAGAACTCCCCATGCAGAACCCAATGACTGGCAGTAAAACTCAGCATCAGCTCAGGGGACTCCACAACTCCCCTGAATGAGGAAAACAGAAACACTGATGTGAAAGAGCTTGAGTTTTCTGTTGCATAATGGCTTTCCATGATGTGTAAGCCTTGGTATATTCTGATAATAACACCAACAAAAACTAGCTGTATTTGTACGGCACCATTAATGAAACAGCGAGGCTCAGAATGCTTTGATGGAATCGTGCAACTGTCAGGGTGTCTACAGGCATAAACAAGTTAAATTTAATATTTTAAAGACCTTTTAATACCACTTGAAATTAAATTTAAGACCAAACCTGCAATGGAAATAAAAAAAGTGAAACTCTTTCCAAATAAACTGATGTCATGTGTAGACTTCAGTGATGAGCTCTTTTTTAATATACAGGGACAATACAAATTTAGCAATGTATCTGTTTCTTTTCCTCTGTAAATGTCTGCACAAGCTCTGAGTCTGGAAACATGGCTTTGAACACTTCCTCAATATCATCATCACCTCTACTTTAAATGTTGCTGCAGAACCACAGATTACTCAGAGGTTAGATGATGGCATTGTTGACTGTGGAAATCCTCTCACTACAGCCCTGCTAACAGCCTCCCAAGTTGAACACAGGGTGGAGCAGAAATTAACAGTTGGAGCTGGAGTGGATATTTGCATATTCTTGGTGTTCCTGGTCTGCATGTGGGATTCTACTGCCAATGTCCTGAGTTTGAAACTCCTCCGCCAAGCACTGTAGTTTTCTTCATAAGTATTTCTAGGCACTGATTTTACCGATTGTGGTTGGTAAAATATCACAGGTAATCGCCCTTCTTTTTTTAGTAATCGTTCTTCTGGAACGCTAGATAAATACTCTCGGTAATGTGACAAAATATTCAAGGCCCATCCAATCTAAATTTAAGACATTTTAATACTTTTTAAGGACCCACGGCCACCCTGATAAAACATTTAAAAAGTATATAAGCAGGATATAAAGTATACCAGAATGTTCACTAAAAAAAATGTCGAACTGCAAAAAAAATAAAAGTGAGGCCATCATGAAATTGGTCTAAATAAAATATGGTGACACTTTACTTAAGGGCAGTATTCATAAGGCTACATGATACCTACATGATGCTTTTCACCTAAGCTTTTAATGATGACTGACATTTATAAGGGTTTTTTCTTGGTTTATTTGCTGAGGACATCAACATGGACAAAAGTCTTTATGACTGATGATTGATGGAATAATGTATTATAAAGGTTGTTTATGTCAGTTACCATGAAAGGCTTATGCAAGTGCCATAAATCCTTACTGCTCTTCAATAGTTTTTTTTTTCAGAAATGCTAATTAATACATTTTTTAGCTAAGAAGTTAAGTTAAGAACTGACCTCAGTCACAGTGCCCCGTAATCCATTTCATAAAATGGCCAAATGTGAGACTTCTATTCATTTGGAACCAAGCGTTAGTGGCAGGCACCAATGGCCTTGGTCCAAACTGGCCTAATGATTATTATGTAGGTTAAAGATGGTCTAATCACTGATGAAATGCTCTTGTCTTTTGAAAAGAAGGTGTGACAAAGCAGTGGAAGGATACACTTCACTGAGGAAAGCTGAGGCAACCATATTCTAATACACAATTACATGCTGAAATACAACATATTAACCATAAAATGTGGTCAGTGCAAAAATTATGGCTATTTGTTATGTTTTATACTTTCCCCAGTATGTTAATATCAGCCAATAAATAGAAACTGAGCATTAAAATGTTCAGAAAACAAGCCATATTTCTGTTTGTTCCCTTTTGCCATTTGCCAAAAAAATGAGCATATTTTGATAAATATCTACTTTTAACAGCAGTCACAAAATGTGGTTCCAGTCTATTTTGGTGGTCCTGCAGTTCAGCCTTAAGTTTAAGATTTTTCATTCAATTTCATTCTTTAAAAATATTTACATTTAAATGTAATTATAATTTTAATTGAAATAGTTGTATTGTATTAATGTATTAATACAAACATCTGACAATTCAGCTTCCACTAGGAGACTTTCAAAGGGGATTATTATTATTATTATAACTGATTAAAAATGATTTTAACATTACTAAATCAATTCAGCTGAACTGTGACTTTAAGATGAAGGCATCCTGATAGTCATGTCAGGTGTTACCAGTAGAACCTGCGAACCTGTGTTACCAGTACAGCTGAACATAGACATGCTTCACTTGATATGATGCATTTGATAATTTTCTCTCCTTTCCTTGCGTGTCTCTCTCTACCTTTTCTGTTCTCCATTTCCATTTTACCCTGTCCTCTTGTCTTTATCTCCTTCCTTTAAGCCAGTGGCCATATAATGTTTGGCAGAAGAATCCATATGGAACACTGCCCCATTCTTGCCCCTGCTTACACATCCTCACGTCCGTTTTCACTGGCTGTCTGCTCAAGGCTGTGTGTGCGTGCGTGTGTGTTTGCATGCATACTGTATCCACAGGGACCCTTACAAAGGAGCACAGTCGTAATGGTTCAGTGGGGCAGTCAAAAACAGGGATGAGGGAGGGCCGGACATGTAGACTTGAGGTACACCCAATTAAACCGCGAACATGAACATGAGTGTGTTGTGACTGGAAGAACCAAAGAGACAGACAAACCGATGCACAAGCCAGACAGACGGCTTGCTCTAGACGCCCACACAGCAAGCAGTCAGGTGTTAACAGTTTGCCCAAGTACAGTCATATAAGGTTAGCAGTCCTACTGGCAAAAACAGGAAAATGGTGTTTTTATTTATTTATTAGGTTTTTCTCTTTTTTATCCCTTTCTAAATTGCCTCAATTCATGTTGAACGTAAAAGGTGTGGCAGATGTTGTTTGGAAAAAAATGCAAATGGTTAACTTTTTAACCATTCATTGTTAAACCAGATACATATTTACCTGCTTTTAGAAACTAAGTGGCAACCTGGAAATGTGAAAGGGGTCTAGTCTATTGCAATGTAATATGGCACAAATGCACACCCTTGGGGGAACCACCCCATTGACTTAAGGAGTACCACCTCAAGATCTGAGATCAAAGGTTAATTAGACTCAATGACAAGTTCCGCCCTACATGCAATTGTGGACAGAGTCATCTTATGAACAGATCCAGAATATCTTTAACATTGAAATCAACTCAGGAATGAGATGGGTACATATGGTCATATGCCTGTGTTTGGGTGAAGGTAAGGATTACACTTAATCCACCAGAATTCATCCACAAACTCCATGATTGCTTTTTAGTGAGACTGCAAACCGTTGAAAATCCAACCAAAATCGTATTTACCTTATGCTGACTGTCCTGTTGCCTGATAAACTGTAATCATGGGAGGAAATATACAGAAAACTTGCTGTAAGACTGGCAAGAAATGAACATGTGTATGGACCATACGTTAATTACATGGAGGAAAAAATGGGCGGCTGTCCAGCACCCCCATAACAAGCCAAAACCCCAGTGGTTTCTTATATTTATGAAGAGTGTGGCCCTATAGAGATAAGCTGTTCACGTGTTAAGCCATTGCTTAACCTATCAGCTTAGCTTCGTCGACAAGGTCAAAATCTGCCTGACAACGACGGGGATAAAGTAAATTAAATAATTTAGGCAGCTATGTTATGTCTCAGCTAGTGACGGGTCATGAAATTATAACGACCACATCCTGCGTCCCTCTTACACACACTAGTAAGTGTGCTTGTATGTTAGTGTGTGTGTGTGTGTGTGTGTGCGTGTTTGGGCAGGTCAGTCATCCCAAGCAGACTGTTAAGGGACGTGAAGTCTCTAAGTCTTTAAGTATTGATGACTTCGGCAAAGGCTTAGGTCAATCTGGATTGAAAGACAGGCATGAGGGGGAAGAGGAAGAAGAAAGAATGAAAAGCCACAAAAAAGGAGGGCTGATAGACACGGCAAGGAGTTTTGGGGAAACCCTGTAAACAGCTGGAATAATCTCCAAACTAAAACCATAGTTTTACAAATAATGTCCTGATACCAGACCCTAAACACATGTTTATAGAATTATTATTATAGAATTATTCCACAGTCTTACAACAACTGTTCTTCCAACCAAACCTAAACACAGGTTTATTAATCTTCAAAATAATCCCATAGTTTTACACCAACAGTTCAGCTAACCAGACCTTAACACAGTGATTTTAATCTTCAAAATAATCCCACAGCTCTACACCAACTGTTCTTCTAACTAGAACTAAATGCATTTATTAATTTCCAAAATAATCCCACAGTTCTACAGTAACTGTCCTTCCAACCAGACCTAAACAGAGATTAATTAACTTTGCAGATAATGGATTTAACATCAGTGAGAAAGTCCTCAGGGCACCATCTCCATCAGATTCCGCCAGTCACCTATTGCGTAAGAGGGTTATATGAACTTTTGGCAAACTTAAAGCAGGCTTCAGCAGACCTCGCTCATGGAGTTGCCCAAAATTCATAGCGAAACAGACAAAGTTCCCTCTCATCAGTGTTGAAGCCACGGGGCTTCACAGATCTGACGTGCTGATATTGAGCACTTCAGTGAAAGTTAAGGAATGCATGTGTAAAGTCTGTGAGACCAGAGGGCACAGGGCTGGAGATCTCTTCACAGACCCTCGCTCTTCCACCTTGGCTCAGATAAAGGTGTTAACAATAAGAGCCGGTTGCAGCTGGCCACTTGCCAGCTTCCAGAAGATGAGAAGGCGTATGGAAACCGTGCTGTATATGTGCACGCTCATGTACCATATACTGAAGCATTCACTTCTAAACAGTGCTTTTTACTAACCCCCCCTCAAAAAAAAGAGCTTTCTGTCACAGAGCATAAAAAATGACAAGGCCTTTCTCCATTTCCCTCCTTCTATTCCCCCCTCCCCTCCCCTCCTGTCTCTGGCACGGGCACCAAGGAGAGGAACCAAATTGCTTTGTATGCTGTTTCTTTCTGCAGCCGCCAAGCTCGTGTGACAGATATATTGCTTGCCGTGTAAGATGGATTTATAGGAATTTCAATCATAAACAGGATGCGTAGCAGTTTTTGGGGGGGCCCGTGGGATTTTTCCCCCTATTTATGTGTGCGAATATGTTTATGTATGCGGCCTCGGCTGTTATGGGTTATATATGGGTTATATATTTGTGTGTCTTAGGTATAAATGAGGGACGTGTGTGTCTGTGTGTACAGAGAGAGGCTCAAGGTCCAGACAATTAATTGGTCCTAGCAATTTTGATCTACAGCTGTGGCCATAAACAGAATAGTATCCTGACATTGTCTATCCCAGCCTTGGCAGTTTCCCATTCGCGAGGTGACAGACATCTTGCCTAACACAGAACCGTCTTAAGTTCCCCTGCTGAAGAGGCCTCTTTCCATTTAGAACCCCCCATAGTGGATATCAAAGAAACAATCCAAATGTACCTTAAAAATAAAGCTTTCTAAACGGTTGTTGGCTGTCAAAAGGTTAAGTATATTTCTTATGGTTATGTATAAAGTATGTCTGGTTACTAGAGGGTTCAAACCTCTAGTAGAACTGTATGTGAAAGCACTTCAAGCTTTAAGAAATGGTTCTTTGCGAGGCGCTTCACAGACTCAAACTGGTCCTCCAGAACCTCCAAATGGTCCTGATTTTCTTCTATTCCTGTGTATCAAATGCAAAAATGCAAACTGCTTGGAGATCCCTAAGGACCAGATAGAGAACTAGTTGGTAACCAAAAATGTTTCTTTTGGTTTTCGAGCTGTGGGTCATCACCTACTGGTGGTGTTTAAGAGTGGGTCACGAAGAAGCAAGAGGCTAAACGAAGTGTATTTCAGATCACTACCTTTTATACTAGCCGCAAGTACCATCACACATGTACATCAAGCTTCAAGGCTACATGCAACTACAAATGTACAAAATACCCCTTTTTATTGCTTTTGACTGTCTTTTTCCCATGGGGGCCAAGTAGAGAATGTTTAGAAAAAATAACGTGCAATAAGATTTCATTACAAGTAATAATGCGATTAATGGCTGTTAATGGCTAACAATGTTATATTATTGAATGAAATTTGTTCTGATAACTTGTGAGAGCATATAACATTTGCCATGGCATGTTTATGGCTTGGTTATGTCAGTGTTATGTAACAGGGTTGCCAGAATGTGTTTATATTTAATACTGAATGTGTTAATATTGAATACTAACACTGAATTCTATACCAGTATCACCAAGTATTGTAATGTTTCATATTTTTATCATGATACAATATTGCACTTGTTGACTGAAAAAACAGGATGAGTAAAAGTGGACTGAAAGTGTTTATTTTCATAACGTAATCTATTTGGTACATTTCCCAACAAACAGCATTTCTTCGTGTGTGTCCTGGTATGGAAAAATCATACAACCACTGTTTTAACATCCTTTGTACGTACACAAACAACAGATTTGTAATGTTTTGGGCTTTGGTATCCAATGGGTTCACTAGAAGTGGCCAGTAGTAGAAGGCCTTACAGCTGTAGAACTGCTTTACCTTGATTTGTGAACCTGAAATCTGTCAAGTTTTGTCAAAGTGTCCTTTCTTTTGCACCTATATATCTTCCTCTATATGTCTTTGCTTATATGTCATTCCCTATATTTATTCCCTTTTTTTCTGCTTATTTGTAAAAGCAAACACATTTTCTAAAAAAAACAAAAACAAAAATGCTCCCATTCTTCTCAGCTAAAAGCATTAAAAGGGTTCCCCCCTTAATTAGATACACTTGAAAACCACAGTATGTCCCTCAAGAGGACAACAGCAACACTAAATGTCCACATTATGATGCACAGGACCACTTAGACTTTAATGGAAACATCTATGGAGCAAATGGCTTTGAGGCCAAGACTAAGCCCATTTTAAATACTGGTCCAGCCTGTAGGTCAGGATGCGCAACCAAACATTCACGCTCAACTCACTTTAAGATAGGAAGATTTATCTTTTAATCAAAAGCTAACCCGCTTGAAAAAGACAACTGGTAATCTCAGTACATTTATTACAGCACTAACCCCCCGGTGTGAAGAGGGGTTAAGCTTTTTTTTCTGAGGTTATGATTAAATTGCACCCAGCACTAATATTGCAGGATTAGGGCTCATGAGACCTGGGGGGAACAAAAAGCAAATGGAAATTTCAAAGTAAATGAAACAAGATATTCCTGCAAATTTAGGCTCTGAAGTCCAAATATTCACTGGGGACAATGACAACAGAGATTAGCAGCTATGCTAATTCTAGCCTAATGGAACAGCTTCTGTTAGTCAGGCACCTGATGTCTACGTCGGTCGTTTGGGCTCAGTAATTTGATTTCAGCCACATAATCACTTGAAAAGCTGTATGTCCTTCTAAAGTAATTGCTTATTTAAGCTACTAGAAACAATGGCTGAGCTTTGTGATTGGATTTGCATGGTATACCTGCACCTGCCACCAAAACAGATTGGTTTTGTGGTAATCTGCCAAAAGCTAGCCATCTGGGAAGATCAATTAATCTAAAATAAAAACAAGTTTTCAAAGCATGAGGTTCCTTCTTACTTTGAAAAAGAATTATGGGTAGTGGTCCCATTCTTTATGATCAAATGGGAGTTATCAGAAAATAGTGTGACAAGCCCGGAAGTCATATCTATCTATCATAGACTCTGATTCTCCATTGCAACAACAAGCACAGGTGTGGGTGTGTGTGTGACTGGTCATGCAGGTGTGTTTACGGCAGCTAGTGCATAGGCATGACGAATGGCCTTTATAGATAAGGGTGCACAAAGGCCTCTATTGTTCCCAGGTTACCAGATAACCATCCTTCAACCTGTTCCCATGTCACTTTCTCCGTCCACAGATCAATGAGGGGGTTGCCTGAGACTGAAGTCACTATTCCCAATGGTCATTAAAGCTCCTCCCACCAGTGGCCTATGTCAATTAAGTCCAGTGGCCAAACCTCCTCAGGGACTATTCTAGCCTCTTATCTCAATCCATTATTGAAATCTTTGCATTCCAATATGGGTAAATTTAGCTGAAAACTACATTCACGACAACAAAGCTGTGCTTCAATGAAAGACCAAACCAAGTACCATCACAATGAGGCAATAACAGAACTACTTGTTAATAAAAATGAGATTTGTTTATAATGTACTGGTAAATGTGTCCATAATGCAATAAACTCCCAATGTTGATCCAGAAGATAACCAGAAACAAGAAGGATTCCTACTTCCAAAACCAAAGCAACAAAACATTTTTATTCTCAAAATAGTTTCCATGATTTTAATTGTACTGATGAGAGGTTCTGTAGTTTCCTCAAGGCCTGTGGTTTCTGGAATAAAGGAGCTTTTGTTTCCTTTGGTTTATGGATTTGTTTTTATGAATTTGTTTTTTGATTTATGGATTTTATTTTTATTATGAGGTTCTTCAGATTCCACATAGATTGCGGTGTCCAGAGAAAAGTAAGCATGGTTCTTGGCAATTCATACCTTGTGGTTCTTGCCATGGCGGTAGATCATCCAGTCTTCTCCATTGGTGCTGACCTCAAGCTTGAAGGTGGTGACATAGTAAGACTTCTGAGTCTCTTTTGAAATTGCTCCTTGGGTGGCAATACCAGTCAGAACTTTGAGGAAGTGTAGGTCCACCTAAGAAAGAGAAGGAGAAGAAAATGGGAGACAATGGTATAAACTAAGTTTCGGAGCTTGCTTCTGAAGGTTTCAGGGTTTTATCTAAACTAAGAAAGCATCATAAAGCACAATTAGTATAAAAACCAAAAAAATGAAACAATCCACTTTGTCCAGTCCACTACAGAGGATTCGATCTGCTGGCTCACGCCAGCAAACACACTACAGCTTTCATTATAAAGTTTCATCTGTGATTTATTGTTGGGGTGTCCTGAAGGAGAATAACCCCAGCACAAGGTGATTCAGCCTCTGATCCATCAAAAACACAAGACAAGTGTTTTCAGGCCGGAACGTAATCGCCATTCTGGAGAGGATGGGGAAAGAAAGCACGACGGAAGGAGGGGATCTAAAATCGATGGCGCAGTAGAAGATTGCTAACCACGGATTCCTGAGGAGTGCCCTCATCCATCATGAGGTGGTTACCGTCATAGCAGGCCCTCCACGCATCATCACTCCCCGCCGAGACAACAAACACAGCGCTCATGGAGCGTGCCGTCTACCGAGGGGTGAGATAGAGTGCTCCTAAGAGGGTTGGTTGCGAGTGTGTGCGTGCGTTCGTGCGTGCGTGTGTGTGTGTGTGTGGTACTGATAGAACAGTGGTGCTAAACCGGTGGGCCATGACCCAAAAGTTGGTCAGGAGCAGCCACAAAGTGGGTCATGAGTGTGTTCGTCTTCTCCATACAAAACATTTTAATGTTTTGCTACTTCCAGTTTACAACTTGTGTCATTGGTAGGTCATCACTAAATAGTGAAAAGTCAAAATTAAATTAGTCAAATAATTAAAAAAACTAATCGACACACAGCAGTTTTTGCCAAAATGGGCTTGAAACAAATGATACTATATGTTGCTAACTACAGTCTTTAAAATAAAGGCACCATAGGAGTGATGCCATACAAGAATCTTTCAGTGGTTGATTCTTTAAAGAATATTTTTTGTAAATGAGATGTGTGAGAGCAAATAACCTCTTAAAGAACCTTTATGTAATGTAAAAATTCTATACCAGGGATGCCAAACCCTGGTCCTGGAGATCTACCATCCCAGGGAGTTAAGTTCCAACACACCTGACTGTATTCGGTTTCTTCTGAAGACCTTCATTACCTGGGTCAGGTGTGTTAGATATGGGTTTGAGATTAGAGCTTGGGTAGTAGATCAAGTCCAGGATGGAGTAACCCTCCTCTATAGCAATTCAAGTTTCTCTTAGAACTGTATGTCCAAGACTAGAACAAAAGAGGAACCTTAAGTGGACAATGAATTAGAGAAGTACAGAAATCAGTACAGTTTGAGTGGAGCTGCCATTTAGAAACAAAGAACTTGCTTCTGGGTTCTGACTTCATGACAAAGGACAAATGTGGGTACTGAGGCAAGACCAGCTCACAACCACTGGGACACATCCCCACCTGAATGTACTCTTTGTTACTGTCTTCTGCAGGTGTCCAGGCATTGTCCTCGTTATTGAGGCGGGCTAGCCGAGGGAGCCAGCGGCCATCATAGAAGCTGGAGGAGGCTGTGATCTGCTCGTCGGAAATCTTCCCTGACTCCATTCCGAAGGGGGTGCTGCAGTGGAAGGCTGGGAAAGTGGAAGTGAGAGACAGAAAGAAGAGAGAGAAATAACAAGAGACTTTTCAAAATTTCCATTACGACACAAAAAGCAGCATCTGAACAAGCAACTCAAAAGATGCCTCGATTGGGTTGATGGGTGAGGAAGATATTGTGTTACCATTGGATGATGAGGAACAATGTAAACAGACAGAGAGAAAAAGAGGGAGGAAAAGGTTGGAAAATGGGAACGAGATACAGATAAGGCAAGACAGACAGATAAAGGCTTATAAACGGCTAGATAAAGAGATAGACAGGACAGAGGTACTCATCCCTTCAACCTACACTTAGCTTGTCTCACTGGCAGTTCTAATAAGACAGTCCATTAATAAACAATGGATGGCTCTGATGCAAATCTTCATCATGCTTACTGTCGCTGACTTCCTTGTGGGTCATGTTGTAGCGGGCAGAAAAGCCATCCTTGGCCACGGCCATATCAGTGTGGAAAGAGAGAGAAAGGAGTCCAGTTGAAGATACAATCTCTGGAGGGATCTTGGTGCCGCAATATCGTCCGATCAGAGGTGCCACTGTCAGAGGAAGTCAAGTGAAAAACACAGATCAGAAACATGAAGAAAGGAGCATCTGCCTATAATGCTGAAGTACTAGAAGGGTTTCCAATGAAGAATTCATTGTGGTCAATTAAATTACAGCATTTACAGTGAATTTGGACAGGCTGGCTCCACATGAAAGACTGAAAGATCAAAGACTTAAACACAAGGTTGTTACAGTAAAAAATACCTTATTGATTAGGACGTAAAGTCTGACAGCATTAGCCTGTGTGGTGTTCACAAACCATTATACATCACAGACTTGCTCAAATTACCAGGTCTACAGTGGACTGTACTTGAATAAATAGCTCCTTAATCTTTAAAATAAATACTATAAAACCAAGGTAAGACGTCTCCTTCTGTACTTAAAGCCGAACCTTCAGCATTAGCTATAAAATAATTGCTAAGTTGCCAGTGTTGTCATGGCCCAAACCTAGGACATAATTTCCATTAGCATTTGGCCCATAAATGGCCCATATGGGATGAGGGTACAAGGAATTGAGAACCCACATATATTATGATATTTAAACCCTTTCTGAATAAAAATGCACATTTTTATCCCTAAACAGTACATTTAAATAGTTTAATAACAATTAATGTTATTTTCATTAGGTTTTATTGCATAGATACTACAACTGTGAGAGGGCAGCATCTTAGCCACCTCTAAATCATTACTGTAAACTAGTCAACCACTAGTTTATTCACTAGATCTATTAAAAATGTTGGGCAACCACATCTGGCCCACTTCTGGACCTTCATTCCAAATGGTATATGAGCCACAGGTAAATGCCGAATGTTTCCCCCTTTTTGGACAATAAAAACATTGCTCTTTGGGTTAGAGCAGTCTTTATAGAGCTGAATAAAACATGCAAGGTTCGATGAAGGTCTTTTACTTTGCACTGAAACTTGATAGTAATGATAAACTTTAGCAGTGTAAACCCATGAATATGAGAACCTAATAATCATCTCAGACATCCACACACACTCAAAATGTAATGTCAGATTATAGGCAATTAAAGATAAGACCTGGCAAGGACAGGTTTAATATTGTGTCCATTTAAAAAATGTTATGCTAAAGACTGGCTTAGAAGATTCTGTCGACAGCAGGACAGCCTGAAAGCTGAAGACTCAACAGGGATATTCCCCACTCTCGAAAATGGCTGACGAGACATAGCATGATTCTCTGCCCTCAATCCAACCCAGTGCCCTGGATTAGGGGGGCTTTTCTGAGACATCTTTTACAATGTCTGTCTGCCAGAGAACTTGATTCACAGCCCCTACACTTCACAGGCTTATTGTTTTGTTATTTGTTTTGAGGGGTCAGGTAACGGGTATGAGAAGTCCTACGAAGAGAAAATGTCTCAAGAAAGACTTTGCCCATTGGGGAACTATATTGGAGAACCTGGACTACTTCATGTGCTTTGAGATCGAGGAATATAAAAATAAAGGTTCTTAAAGGGTTCTTTGGAGAAATCACTTTCTGTTCCCTAAAAAAACCTTTCCTGCTTCACAGAACTATATCTTAGCAGGAGAAAACATCCTAAATCTAACATTTCATAATATCTTATACGTCTCATTTTAAGATTGCTATAAGAACAATGACCACTGGGATGCTCTCCAGCACCCGACGTGACCCTGGTTAAGGATGAGCGGTTAAGATAATGAATGGAGTAATGGATGTAAGGATACAGTCAAATGCAAAAGACTTGTTTACATTTCTTTTTTTAATTTTGAAAAATGTTCACATTATCTACAGAAAAAAAAATTATACTTTATGTATCTATTTTTTCAAAATTCTTGAACAAATAAATAGAAATTGTGCGACTAAAGCGACTTGTAAGAATACAGTCACAAGTGCAAGTATGGGTGCATCTGGTGAAACGGCTCATTTATTTTAAAGCATATTTTGTTATGTAGTGTTACAAATTGTTTGTAATCCAGTATTTTTTCAGCATCATAAGAGAGTGGGAGATCTAACCAGCAGGTGACTAAAATAGGCATAAAAAAATGACATTTTGCTACTAATGACATTAACTTTGACTTAACAAAGTTGGAATGACATTGCAACTTTTTATGTAAAACGTATGGCATTTTGGCAAACTGTTGAGTCGGAGTGACTTCCCTATCAGCGCTGATATAAAGTGTTCCTGTGATCCCCCATCGTACACATCTGCGACAGCCCATAAATAAAATCCACACCTGAGAAACCCGCAAACACTCTGACCGCTCACACACCTCAGCCAACACCAATTTCAGTGCAAACATCTTCCTCTCCTTATCTGCAGCCTTCCACCGGAGAGATAAAACAATCGTTCTTCTTCCAAAAAAGGAAGGAAGGAAGAAGCTCCTCAGATAGGGATGAACTGAGGAGGGCTCCGACAAAGGGCTTGAAAGGGAACAGCGACAGACGAGGAGGTGGAGAAAACAGGAAATAAGTCATGGAGGAAGCCTCTGGCCTTTCGGAGGTGTCGGCGCATGTTCTTGAGAAGCAGGAAAGGGCTCAGCGGCGGGCTGGCATTCTCGAGACCTCTGGTTTAAAGGAGCACTTCACGCTCGCTCAAAGGAGCGCCGAAGATTTATTGCATATAAGAAGTGAGATAAAATGGAGCTAGAGATGCAGTGGAGAGGTGCTTGGTTTTTATTTTAAGCAAAATAAAACTTTACTAAATTATTTGTTCTATTTGCTGGGCTTGGCCACATTTGATGTTATGCCTCCAATACATTAGATTGAAATAGTGTGTGTGCAAGAAAGTGTGCAGAAGTGTGGGATGGCGGTGTCCAAACATTCCCCCATTCTACCAAAACAACCTCTATTGAGACCAATTTCAGACCCCCGGCCATCAGAAGCGCTCACCCTGTGGCAGGCCATCCCACACTTCCAGCCAGTCGTATTTGCAGTCGCCCTCGGCCATCAGTAAGGGGTCATTCTCCAAGTCAAAGGTTCTGAAGGTGAGGGTGACCTCAGTCTGGGGCGGGGTGATGATGATGTAGGAGCATTCCAGGTTGTGGGGGTACTTGTCGGGGAAGTCAGGCGACTCGATCACACCGGTGGGTGCGCTGAAGTTCCTGAAACAGTGCTCTGAACCTGCGGCAGACAAAAAAAAAAAAAGATGAAGAAAATGATGAAACATGATATGCTAATCTGGTGAACCTCTGGAGAGCCCATGCAAGTAAATAAAACACTGAGGGCCTTTGATGTCTGTTCAAAGCTCATTTAAAGGTATGCACACTTCAGGTTGAAAAATACAACATTAACTTAGCACAAATTATGAGAAAATGTAATTTTTTTCAAGAGATACATAGTTTACATGTTTAACACAGACCAAAGGGCGCTGGCTGATTTCACTTATTTATATTTTCATCCATCTGATGCTACACTGTAAAAAACTAAAGCAAAATATCAGAGCAATAATTGGTATTTTTCCTGAAACAATTACTTGTCTAAAACACTGGGTATGAGATTATTTCATTTTTACCTTTGACTACCTTCACACTCTCATTTTTTAATTTGACTTTTTTCAAAGTCATTTATGGCATTATAAAGAATAAAGAGCCACTCCTCAACTTGGTTGTTGGGTGGACAGATATGATGTTAAATTAAGGTTCTGCCATGCCACAACTTTATATCTGTCTACATATATATATATATATATATATATAGAGAGAGAGAGAGAGAGAGAGAGAGAGAGAGAGAGAACTATCAAGTAAACCTGAACTATCAAGTAAACACTTAACTAAACTTTGAGCAAGACACCATGCAGAGAAACACACAGATAAGGACAAGAGTAGCACAGATGAGCAGCAGGCTTTGTCCCAAACAGCTCCCTGCTCCCTACGTAGTGCACTAATTAAAATACAGTCTCCTGTATCCAAACAGTGTATAGTACATCTAACACAGGGCCATTGGCAATTCTTTGAGGGGACTAATATTACTCTTAAAGTTGAGACAGTGGTCTGTAATGTCGAATGGGCTGCTAAAGTAAGAGAACTTCACTGTAAAAACTGTCTTTGGTTAAATTAGATGTTAATAAATATGTTGTATTAGTTTCTGGCAAACCAACGTATTCACTTTTAGTCTTATTTTGCACCAAAACACAAAACACATGCTGGACACGATATCTCCTACACAGTTCGGCCATGTGTGAATGAGTTCTTTACGATATGATGTAGCCTAAACAAGCGTTCTCAATTCTTCATAAAGATTTCAGAACTTTCTGCA
This sequence comes from Brycinus macrolepidotus, assembly GCA_037974445.1. Taxonomy (NCBI): domain Eukaryota; kingdom Metazoa; phylum Chordata; class Actinopteri; order Characiformes; family Alestidae; genus Brycinus; species Brycinus macrolepidotus. The sequence goes on along the minus strand of JBBPCZ010000089.1, from coordinate 29,611,077 downwards.
AATATCTGGGATGAAGTCTTCAGTGCAGTTCACTATTCTTCACATGTGTTTCACAGGTGCCCTGAGGAACAGGAACAGTTGCACAAGAGGGGCCTGAGCCCGCAGCACTTGGGCTCACATTGCCACCCATCAGGCAGCGTGCCTGCCGAATGCAGAGCGGAACAGAGAGAGAAACTTAATGGCCGCAAGAGAGAGAGACAGAGAGGCGGGAGAGAGAGAGGGAAACAGGCAAGCTTAATGAGAGAGAACGGGAGATCAAGAGGGAGAGATAAACAACAAAACAAACAAGCCTAAGTGGGAGGCAGCAAGAGCCCGTGGCTCATCTGCCATGCAGATTTATGCACGCCGAGTTGCTCACCTTGAGCTCTGGCAGCTGTGCGGCCCGCGTTAAACTTCCCGACGCGCTTTGCTCTCACCTGAAGATGTGGCACAGGTCCTGAGTCATTGTGGGTGCAGTTGTGGATGTGCACATCAATGAATGAAAGCCATGGTGCTCCATGACCAAGCAGGGTCAGCTCTCTTCTCTCTCCCTCTCTCTCTCTCTCTCTCTCTCTCTCTCTCTCTCTTTCTTTCTCAGACACTGTATAATCCCTTTTCCCAAAATGTAGTCAATCAGGACAGTGTCTTTGGTTTGCAAATCTACTAAGCTCATACCCCACCAATCCAAATGAGCTTTGCTCTCATGCTACAGTGCTGTTAATATGTTTAAAGGGGTACATTTTTGAGGCAGAGTGAACTATTATCTCCAAATGGAGCAAAACTGGAATTGTGACTCTTCGCAGAAGTGGCCAGCCTAGCAAAATTACATAAGGTGCTAATGACTCCACCATTAGAAGAACACTGGAAACAAATAGTATCTATGGGAGAGCTCCGAGACGAAAGTCACTGTTTACCAAGAGGAATAAAAAGGCTTGTCCCACATTTGCCAAAAACTCCTTCATGATCTCCAAGCTTTTTTGGAAGTTAAATAAAGCTAACACAATATTCAACAATAAACATGGTGATGGTAGTGTCATGGTGTGGGGATGCTTTGCTGCTTTGGGGCCTGGATGACTAGCAATAACTGACACAACCATGAATTCTGCTCCCTAACATAAACTCCTGTATGAGTCTGTCTGGTCATCAGTTTATGATCTGAAGCAGCAAGACAATAATCCAAAGCATAAAAATAAGTCCAATTCTGAATAGCTCAAAAGAAACAAAATTAAGTGGCCCAGTTAAATTCCTGACTTGAACAACCTTGAAATGCTGTGGTTGGATCTTAAATGGGCAGCTGACGTCCAAAAGCTCTCCAATTATCCAATGAAGCATGGGTAAACCACTCTTCCTCCACAGCGATGTGAAAGACTGATCTCTGGTTATTGGAAGTATTTGATTGTAATTGATGGGGCAACCAGTTACTCCATTGTAAATCCAGCACAAAACTTAAGAAGCAAACTTCAGGCCCCAAGCATATTCTGATTGACCAACACAGGTTAAGAAGAGAAAAGAGAAAAATAAACTTTCTGAAAAGGCTCAGATCTGTACTGTAAAATTTGCTAGAAGCATCTCCTAAAAGAGAAGAAAAAACTTTCTGAAAAGGCTCAGATCTGTACTGTAAAATTTGCTAGAAGCATCTCCTAAGTGCCGACAGAGGTGGTTTCCTATCACTGAATTAGAAATGTTCTACATTCTGACACCAGAAACAACCTACCTCTACTTTTTTTTTTTAGAAGAATGGTGAGTCAGTCAGGGTCAAAGAATGACCAGGGCCTTAAGGTTTTGAAACCCATCCATACAGCTATCCATTTACAAAAGTCACTTTGTATATGTGCTTACAGCAACCAGGTCACCTATTCCTGACCTACATACCATACTGAAGATAAAGGCTTGGAGGAAACTAAAAGCTTCCACAAAAATACACACAATTTCTCATACGTAAAAACACTATCAACAGATACATGCCTGAAAAAGAGCTTGCAAGGCCCCGCTATGCTGTAAACACAAACCCCACTCACCCCTACACAAATACACACACACAGAACTGTGAGCCCACTCTCGCCTCATTTTACATTATTCTCCATGTTCTCCTTCTGCACCCACAAACAGTGATATTAATAGCTCAGCATAAGCATGTGTGGAGGCAGGTAGTGGCAGCGGCTGTACGGCACAATTCGTGCTGGAGGAATGTATAACAATCTTCCAGCTGCTAAACATCAGCAAGAAGCCCTCCACATGACTCACACAGCACAGTGTGTGTAAGTGTGTGAGGGCCATCACTGTTTTCTCTTAGCATACACTCAGTGGCTATGAGACAGTGGGCTTATAGCAACATAAGCAAGAGTGTGTGTTTGTGTGTCTGTGCGTGTGTGTGTATTCTTGATTTTATACATTTGTAGGGCAAAAATGCTCCTGACCTTAGTAAAATCAGAGGACTAACCTACAAGGACCATTATATGTGTATGTATTATCTGTTAAGTTCACAGACTCCCCCAACCCTCCCCCCACCCAGAGTGTCCTGGCACCCTCAAACACTGTGCTTCAGAGGGCCCGGAAAGTAAGACACAGAAACCAATGAAGAATGTATCAGAACTCTGTTTATTATGGTTTAAGCAGCTTTATGGTTACAGAAAAGCAAAAGAGTAGCAGTTTCGCTTCCTGATAAAGCGAGTGCATCTGGGAAGTGATAACTGCTGAAATGCCACGTTTCTGCGGGAACATGTAAAACTTTGAACCAAAATTGACTACACACACAAAATCCAAGGTCATTTCAAAAGACAGCATGTCTGTACAGAAAAGAGACATGCACAAGTACATGTACATACACAGTCACATTTTAACTCTTAACATTATCTTTTTAATACATTGTTGTTTTTGAATATCTTTACAGGAGAAGACAAAAATATTAAGATCAATGTAAAGGGATTTTATTCATTTCAGAGCATTTCTACTGGTTGTCTTGAAATTTAAATTTTCGCTGGGAACAATAAATGTATCGGATTCTGATTTGGATTCTGATTCAGAAATACACACACGTAAAGGCAAGTTGTCTAAAAATACATCTGGACATTGCATGTGTGTGTGTGTGTGTGTGTGTGTGTGTGTGTGTGTGTGTGTGTGTGTCAGGGTTTGTGTGTATGATTGGGGGTGTGGTAGTATAACTACCACTGGGACTTCTCCCTTGCTTCATTTTTTTTACTGGGTCAGACTCGTGTCTGACTGTGATCCCCTCCAGAAGTGGGCCGTCCTGTCAGAGCCTTCTTCCATTACCCCGTTTCCTCCCACTCTTTGACCTTGCCATGCGTGCCACGGCTGCGAGACAGACCCACACACACAGCAGGGGAGCCCTATGCATGAGTGCCTCGTAACCGCTTATTAGTTCACGTTTGTGAACACGCTGAAAACAGTCTCCTTTCCCTCCTCGGGCTTCCCTTCCTTTTCCTGTCACCAAGAGCGATCGCTCGGCACACAGGAGGTGTGGCCACAGGATGGTTCAGTTTGTTGCTGGGTAGAAATGTATCAGATTGGCATCAAACTTTGTGTGCCAACAGAAAAGATAGCACAGAGAAAGGTAAGAGAGTTTTAAAGAGCCTAGCTATAAGTTTAGCATTAGCTGACCAATGGCCATGCATCTTCGGAGCAATGCTAATGCTGCACTGTACCTCACTGAAAGCCTCCACATTGGCTCTTGCCTTCTTTGGTTCCTTTCCTTTAACTAATACCATCATTCTGTACAAGAAAATCCTTCTTTTATCGTGCAACGAACCAATTCAAGCCACATCACCCCCTATGTTTCCTGTAGTGTATTGCCATCTGTCAGACTGGCCATTCTTACCATTCTAGACATTTTATAACATTATATAGCATGTTTAAGTGACTAATGCCTCATCAAGAAATATTGATTACACTTTTTCATAACCAACAATGTTGCTGGCTAATTGTTGTAGAGTGTGGAGCTTCCCCCACGCATGTTTCCTTTCCCCAGCTCCTCCCTTTACCCTGTCTATCAGGGAAACCTAACAGGTCTACACTGAAATTTTCACTCCTGAGTTTTTCACTTTCATGCCGGGATCACCTCCAGGATGACGAAAGCCAAATTAGTGGCTTTCAACCAAGGTCCACGCCAGGAGTTTTTTGCAGCTGAAACAGTCAAAACAATGACGAATAGGAAACATTTTTCAGCCTAACAACTGCTTGAGCTCAGACCTGATTCCAATGTCAAGGTTCACTATGTTTATTAAACATCATAAAAACAGTTAGCAGGATATATTAATTTAGTAGAAACTAAGTAATAAAAGTTCTAAAACATGGTTTTGCCAAATGAATAGCTGGAAAGCATTCCCTCCCAACATGGGTGCCTGACCCAGAAGAAAACGTGACACATATAGCAGAGTAGAACATGGCACACTTCTGACATCCCTAGAGTCTGTGATCATGCCTTTAAGTGAGCAACAAGACTTGGTGGAACAAAAGGCTGCAGACTTAAAGTCCAATCTTCTGCATATAGGCTACAGTCAATCAGATAAATCATATTTGTTGCCCAATGCTTGTTTCTTTGGCTTCAGAAACCACATAAGCAAGTCTAAGTGAGATTATTTAAAAAATGGTCAAACAGTCAAGATGTTTCTGGTGTTCAAAATTTGCTTCTTTAGTTTAGAACTGGAGATACGAGGCTAATGGCGCCAACACTAGACAATAGTAAATAGTCACCCAAAATACATCTTCAGAACTTCCCTCAACCTTCTCAGACCACATCCAGTTCTTCATTAAGGACTGTAAACTGGTTTGAGATACAATATGACTTGGGATATGTGGAAATTTGTATGAATTTGACTTTGTATGAACATGGTCTGAGAGAGACGCTTTCTTTACTTGTTGCACAAACGAGCATCATAGCTCTAGTGTAAAATGAAAGAAGCAACGTCAGATGCCGAACATGTATCGACTTATTGAAAACACTTAAAGTAAAGGGAACATTATGTGAACTTGTTTTTTTTTTTTTTTTTACAAAACGATCGCTGTCTGCTGCTGGATATGGAGAAAGGGAAATTCCAAAGTCAAACTTCCTCCAATGTAAAAAGAGGTGGGCAGGTAATTAAAGCTGTGGCTCTGAATATCGGTTGTTTTCAGGATGGGAGGAGAGGGAGAGAGTAAGAGACTCAAGGCTGTTGTTAAAGCGGCAGTAAATTCCACAGGGCGACCAGGATGGCCTCCAGACTGCTCCGCCACAGGTGGGGGGGCGGGGCCGATGCCGCCCAGGGCGACGGAAACCTCTGGCCCTAATTGGCCCTTCCTGTTCTTCCTGTGAGTGTGTAAAGAGCCGAAGGTGCCTTGGTGGGAAGTCTTCCTCCGCTAACCGTGGCAACAGCGTCACGGGCATGTGACCGGAGTGTGTGTGTGGTAGGGGGTTAAAATCTGGTGTGACTGAACTGGGGCAGAAAAGGGGGAGCAGTAAAGGAGGGTAGGATTCTCTGCTGACTCTCGATGAACAGGGACTTGGGAACCCTGGGAGGCATGGGGGGTTTCAGACTGCTCCCCAGTGGAACACAGAAGGTTTTTCAGAGGAGAGGGATGGGTAACGGGGGTCACAAATAAACAAGATTAGTCAGGCTAATGGGTCACAGGTTAAGCCCTTTTAATGCTTTTAATTACTGGCTCCCCTATTCCTATCACTTAGGATGGTGGTTCTCAACCCCCTGAGGGCCCCTAATTTTGCTTCATCCCTATGTGCTGCAAGATGGACTGGAGCAAAAATCTGAACTGTCTGGTGCTCCCCGAGGACAGGTTTGAGAACTACTGGCTTAGGAGGCATTCTGAGCTATAAATATGATGAAATTGAGCTTCTGTCAACTTTGTACTCAGTTTAAGTTAATCTTATTGTATATCTTTGTTTTATATATCCAAGCTACTGTGTACATCAAGGATCATCATCTACAGTACTGTGCAAAAGTCTTAGGCACCTATGTAAATTGTTTTGCACCATTTTTCTCAGCTTTTCTCGTCTGCTAGCAAAGTTAGCAGTAAAAAATATCAAGATTAGTTTTGTTTTAAAAAGGTAGTTGATATTTTGTGAGCTGGTGAGGAGAACACAGGTTCGGTTCCAGATTTCTCCTTGATGCCTTCAGCTGTTGTTTGTATTTGTGAAATTCCATCAGTAGCTCCTGATTTACTTTAATGAAGGACTGACTGAACCAGGTTTCTGATGGAAACTAAGTAATACTGGACTTCCACAAGGAACACACTGAAATACTGACCATAAAATCACTATTTACTGTTTAATGTATAATTTTATTTATACATTATTATCATATTTATACAATTATTATCATATTTAGTAATGTTAAGTGAAAAAAAAGTCACTGCTCATCTAAACAGTTTTTAAATAATATTATCACAGGTGCCTAAGACTTGCACAGTACTGTATATCATCCTGTCCTCTGTGGGTGTTAATTACATTTGTATCAAAGAAGACAAAGCCCTTGTCATCTCCTAAAACAGCGCCTCTGCTGGTTCTCAAAACATCTCATCAATCCTTTCGTGATATCCTTTGGTGACCTTTAGTAAACTTTAGCTCTTAGTTCAATGCCATTGTGTACCCAGAACTGCTAAGCATCTGTTGCCTAATGTCTTAGGGCTCAAGCTAGCCAGGTTTATGAGGTTTGAACGAGCAAGGCATCCAACCCTAACAAGTTAATGACACATTAATAAAGCTTGCACAAACCCTAGCAACAAGAAAGTTATAAACAGACCAATCAGAACTTTAGAGCAGGGTTCCAGTGGATCCAACTCACACCTGGTTCAACCCACCTGTTAATTCCCCAGATTAGCAAGTGAGTTTGAGGGGAACTACCAAATTGTGCCCCCAGGCAAGGGATGGACATCCCTGGAATAAAGGTACATGAGCTATACCAGGGTTCTTCAATTCCCACCCGTGATGACTGGTGTCCAGCAGTTTCCTTATGTTAAGGCTAACATGCTTCCTCCATGATCTGTAGAGCCTTCACAAGCAAGAAGGTGCTTGGGAGCTTTTTTTTCTTTCAGATTTAGTCATGATCAATTCCACTCACAACATAGGTCATCCCTTATCACACAATGCTGAGTGAAGGCTAGCACATGGTACCTCTGAAACATGTAAAGTTTCCCCACATCTTTTCAATGCAAGATCACTGGATAGTCTAACACTTTTGGAAAAAAACATGGCCAATTCTGTTACATTAGATAAGATCATGTTGGGTAATGCGGAGAGGGGAGCCAGTCATGCTTTCTTCACCGCAGCACTGCCAGGGATCTCATGATATTGGGGCTGATGCTTAGATAGTTGTACCTCTTCACACCAGAGCTGACTGTGACACCCCCTGATTTACACAAAAGATCAGGCATCCAAAAACAGGAGAATTAAACATCCGCAATGGCGATCACTGGTTTCTCATACATCCCACTACAGCCATCCAACTGGATTGAAAAAAGAAGCAAACAGGATTACTCATTCCCCCAGGAGTCTGCGGGTGGGCTGGTCCAGCTGGGGTACATAGCAGAGCGTTGATTTCCTGCCGGTCAGTGAGATCTTGCAAGGATTTAATGTTCTTGGTACATGGGAAGTACAGAAGAGACACACCTCTTAGTGGCGTGTTTACAAAAGATCCCAATCTCAATCGAAGAGACGCCTCTTAAATAAAGGCAGCTGCACAGATAGACGTGTTCACTCTCGCAAGTTCGGACTACACTCTGCTGTAAACAAACAACAACTCTCTCTCTCTCTCTCTCTCTCTCTCTCTGGGGGAGAGTGGGGTGGGGGGCCTGGCAGCCTCCAAAGTTTTCCTCGCAGCCTGTAAACTGCGGCTTTTGCGGAACTATTTGGCCTCCAAACCTGACATGTGAAAGCAAACAGCAGTGAAGCGCGGAGAAGCAGGAACAGCCGTTCGTCGCTTGAGAGTGAACAAAGCACTTGCGACATATGCCAACCATACACACCAACACAAACACTCACATGCAATTCACTTTACCGCCAACGTAAAAGCGCAGAGAGGCCTTTTCCGCAACCGCAGAAAAGACATTCATCTTTGTCAGTCATTCTTTATAGGAACAGTAACGGTAAGTATTATGAGAATGATATCCCCATAGGTTAGAGGTAATGTCTAGAAAAAAAAATGTCAGTGACATCACTTTTCCAGGGAATCACTGAGGAGTCATTCCTCTATTTTCAGTCATTTTGTGCAAATCACAGAGTAACAGCAACGGCAGCCTCATGCTGACGTCAGGCATGCACAGTGTTGGCATTTGAGTGCATTGCAGTACATGTATTGTAGCAAATGTATATTATTCTCTTGGCAACTGCCATGGTATAAAATGCTCTCCTATTTTCTTTCTGGCTGTCTCCTTTAGTCTTTTCACTGCAGGAAAAACTCAAAAACCTTACAAATGAGGCAAATTTACTTAAAGGAAAACTAGCATAACTAAAGTCAGTTAAAATTGCCAGCTAAATAAAGTTACAGACGACTTCCCTTTAAAAGGTACTTAAACTGCAGTTGGATTAGCAATTACGCTAGCTGGAACATTTATACACTACATACTATTTTGCAGCTTTATTTTAAGTACAGTGGTACCCCGCTTAACGAACGCCTCACAGAATGAACATTTCACATAACAAATGCCGCCGCAACCGCGCGCGTGACTCGCAGAACGAACACGTTTCAAACAACGAACCGCGCGTTGCACGTGAAAATTGAGTTTTACGTAAAAAAAAAAAATGCCTGAATCCGGCCAGATGTGTCTCAGATGAAGACAAAGCATCATGTTGGGTTGTTTCTCCCCATTAGTCTCATTTTTTTCCTGTTTTGATGTGTTTTTGGTGTCTGTGTGTTTACTGGTGGTTAAAATTAAAGGTATTCTCGTTGCAGGACAACTTTTTCGCGAGTGAAACTGCAAATTTTGTCCTTGTTTCTGTATAGTGTGAACCCCAAGATAAAAAACCTAACATCATTCCCTGCTTTGTTGAATGTTTGACTAGTTCTGCCCCCCATTAACAGTGCTATGTCTTCATTTTTTAGTAATTTTTTTTATTTTTTGCGGCAACCTGAAACAGATTACACGATTTCCCATAGAAGTCTACGGGAAATTGTGTTTTGCACAACGAACTCCCCGCATAACGAATGTGCCACTGGAACAGATTGCGTTCGTTATGCGGGGTACCACTGTACTGTATTTGCTGTAGCACTTTAGTTCAAGACTTTTCTGCATTGAAAGGCTCATTATTTGAAGGCATGTTAAACTGAACCTGTATTTAAGCGCGAGTATCACCATCAATACTAATACTGTATTAGTATTAGATCCAATATTGGCCCTTAAATGCAATATCATGTCAGTGCAACACTCTCAGTTGATAACACTGTAACTACACTCTCATGACTGGATTTATGGTGCCCTGCTCTTAAAAAGCAAATTCAGCCCAGTCACTCAACTCATGCACCAGTGCCACCTCTCTGATCTTTTACATCAGCAGGCTCCAGGCAGCATGCGCTTCACAACAAATGTGACCACTACAGAACAATCCCAACAGCAAACTCCAAGCAGCCTAGCAGGGCCCTCCAGTCAGCTCCACCAGTTGCCTTATCCCCAAGGACAGGAGATCAGAGTCCAATTAAGTGGGCATTCCTGGCATGCTTGCGGAGGGATGAAAAGAGTTAAGCATTTAGCCATCACCCCCTCCCTCCACTGCCCCCTCCCTTTTCCCCTAAACTCAGTTTATTTTTTTTTCACCCTCTCCCTTGATGTTTAATTGGTCTCTGACCGTTGCGATAATTCTGAGGGAACGTTTTAGGAGCACGTCTTGACGACTGTGCTACAGGATGGGGATCCTGTGACCTTCTGGAACAGAAATGAAAAGGTTGCATAGGCTCATCCCACTAACAAGGTTCTTGGAGTAATCAGGGGAGCCCAGCAAATCACAGGGAAAAAACAACAGCCGAGATACTCTTGACCCTCAAAAATCCTTCTCCAATCAATGCCCAATCAGACGTGGCAGCACTTGACACACAAGTATGGTTGTGGTTATGGGAATCTTGAAGAAAACAACTAAACAGAATGTCAAGCTGCATCTTCTGGGGCACGGGAAACATGGCCCTACGTGGACTTAACATCTTTAACAAAAGATCAGTAATGAAGAGAGTGTGGTGTTAATACATAAAGTTCTTTCCCACCAGTACACTCTACAGGGGTGTAAGTGTTTTCCTCCAACCATGCTGAAGTGTCCATCTAAAAAAGGATGTGGTGGTGTTTCACACATCTTGGAAGAAGCATGTGCTAGCCTTCACCCTCCAAAGTGTAGGATCATGACAGGGGGAGGCCTAGTTGGTGGGTGAGAATTAGCCACAACTAATATGGGATGAAATTTTGTTAAACAAAAAAATTAAAAACTGACACAAACCCTGCCGCCACAAACTGCAACTCGAGCAAAATGTCTAATTGATCCTCCCACGTTTTGTGTGGCCTTCCCTTAAATGTGCACAAATAAAAGAAGTGCATTTTGCATTTCACAACACACATGGCAAATAAACTGCATGAGTTTAATACATAACACATGGAGAGACTGCATCTGTTTTGTAACTGAAATAGTGCAAAAGGCTTAGTACACTGGGCCCAGTGTCTTAATTCTGCAGTACAGAGAGCGTACTCATAAAAAGGTCAATCACTGGTTGAAACAGAGGCAAATCATTAACACACAATTCACCAATGTCAACAAGCCACAAATACTCCCAAATGAATAAGCCCCACGACTCCCCAGTCTGTAACTCACTGGCCACATAGTGGGTTATAATCGAAGAAAACCTGAAAACAAGGATGGAGTTCACTCACCGGTCTTGTGGATCTCATAGCGCAGCGAGAAGCCTGCACCCTGGTGAGCATAATCAGACACAAACTTGATGTGGAGGACAGGGCCAGAAGAGATGATGGCAGGAGGGGCGATGTTGCTGCAGTGCTTCCCCAGCAGGTCAGCTGAGTCAGAGCTGCCATCTCTTATCTCTATGAAGTCATATCTGTAGAAAAAAAAAAGACACACTGCTGGTTACCATGAGTGCTGATTCAAGATTCAAGACATTGTGCTGTACATTCAGATCTGACACTTATTACGCAAAGGTGCAATGGCTCAATGTTCATAGCACCTGATTCCAGGCAGAATGACATTAGCTGACATTTATTTCACTGAGAGTAGAGCTGATATGTCCTACATACAAGTGAAAAGAGCAAAAAAACCAACCATGAAGCAGTTGACAGCCAAATCAAGCTTTGCCATAACAAAGCTTTCCAGAAAAAGAAAGTAAGGCAGGACTTTGTTTTAAATAATACATGGAAAATGCATACGACGTTTCAGGAAAACCAGAACAAACAAGCATTTTGTTTACAAAGACTGTCTAGGGCCGACGGTTATGTGACAAGCTCAAAGAGTCAGCAGCATGACAACACAACCTGAGACTGCTTCAGATGTGCAGCAAACTGATTTGAATTCAGGGGAATTTACGAGAGGCTTATTTGGAAGTGACCCAGGGTCACCTGTGACCTCTGAGTAACCTGTTGCCTTCCCACAACAAACACACATTCCTGCTTGTCACTTCAGAAGCTGAAGACAAAACCCAGCTGTCTCAGTGATCTCATTCTGTCTGCTGCCACGCCATCCCAAAATATCTATTCTGGTATCTAAATGACAGGTTGAAAATTCTCCAAAATCTAATAATGCTGAAGAAGCACAAATGAGATGTAGTGTCGCCTTGTCATAAATCTAGGAAGGAATGAATTCATTTGAAGAATGCTTAAAGCAGCTTTGGAAACATCGCAGGTCTTGGCCCACTGAAGCTCCAAACTCCTAAACCTAAAGTACCAAACAGCTGCCTTGCTTCTAGCCTGATGGTTCAAAACCTCTCCTGGACCTGAAGAACATCCAGAAATGTATTCGTAATGGCATAGGCTGCGGAGTGCTAACTGCAGAAGCCAGCCTACACACATCTTGTCCTCTTGTCTTTGGTAGTTTGATTCGCTTTTTCACTCTAATGACCCCGACAGTTTTAAGCCTTCTTCTTTAAGTTCTTCTTACACACCCTACCAATTAGCATCATGCTTGAAACTAGTCTCTGAAAGTCCTGAAGAAATCCCAAGCAGGGAATCATAAAACCATGTATCCATTAATTTATAGTACTTACTTTTAATAGATGACAACCTTTAGAGGCCTCAGTTCCCAAGAACAACTATCATTGTCCATAATAAGCTAAAATAGGATGGTTCATTCCAAAGTATGCTAACTGTTAAACCGACAGTAGGCAACACCATTTGAGGATGTTTCTGATTTAAGGTCTTTGGTATTTTAGAGGGAAACATTTTCATTATGACACTCCTGATTGAAACTCTACACAAGTGGTCAGTAACCTTGGTCCTGGAGATCTATCTTCCAGTTAATAAACTTCTTGAGAACTCGATGACTGTTGATACTCTAAATCTCCAGCAGGATTGTTGGTGCTCTGTTCCACTGAATATATCTCTCAGGGCCATGCATTAACCATGTATGTCTCCACTGCAGTAAATAACAAACTGAGCAAACACATTCTGCTATGCAGACCGAGACTCTTCATTTATCACAGTCCTTCCATGACATTTTGCCACAAGGCACTGCCTTCATGGCCCTGTGGTCAGTGCTCTGACAAGACCAAAACTGGATAAAGTCATAATGAGACACCTCCTGTCTGGGTGCATAACTGCCGGCTCCACGTCACCTAAGGAATGTGTGTGTGTGTGTGTGTGTGTGTGTGTGTGTGTGTGTGTGTGTGTGTGTGTGTGTGTGTCTCTGTGTGTGTGTGGGTAAACCTGACACTGCATTAGGCCTCTCCGTCTGACATAGAGGCACAGGTGTGGCAGAGGTCTGCCCACTCCGGATCCCCGGCCGGCTGCACGCTTAGAGAGTTCAGGTGGGCTGGTGCAAATTTAGACCTGGAACTAATCAACTTTCAAGATGTTCTACCTCAAAGTGGATAGGATACTGAATATACACACACACACACACACACACACACACACACACTCTACAGTTACAGTTCATACTTGTACCCCTGGGGCCCGTCTGCAGAACTGCTTCATATTTTCCTTTCTGGAACTGCTCTAAAACAACTGATTTCTTCATATATCATATGTGGGCTCAAGACTTTTGCACAGTACTATATATATATATTAGTGCTGGGAAAGTTAACGCGTTATTATCGCGTTAACGCATGATTTACTTAACGCCGACAATT
>JBBPCZ010000089.1:29534937-29546069 GCA_037974445.1 Brycinus macrolepidotus | reverse complement strand
ACACACACACACACACACACACACACACACACACACACACACACACACACACACACACACACACACACATTTAAAATGTCTTTACATCATTGCTCTTCTTCAAGCAGGCCATTTTTCTGCTGTTTGGTGATTTCCACTAGATAAAATGGTATTGCTAAACTCATGTTAGCAACTAATGAGCAATGTGCAAGTTTGGGACCACCCGCTGTAAACTAGTGTAAATATACAAAAAATAATAAAGCATAAAGGTGAAAGGACAACAGGAGCAACAGGAGCAACCCTGTGTTACATTAGCATCTGAAGAGAAAACCTGTGTAATGTTAGTGTACGATGTGAATACCTGTGTAATGTCAGTGTATAATGAGAAAAAGTTACGTTTGTGTATGATGAGAAAACCTGTATTATGTTAGCGTTTGATGATTAAACCTGTATATCGTAAGAAGGGAGCAGTGAGATGACCATATCCAACTCAGAGTGTGAGTGTCTGCCCACATGAGGAAGGATTAAGCCTGTTCTCCATGTCCGTATGGACGGTACAGCGTGAGCCGGATAAGCTTTTATCAATCGATGTGAGAATAAGAGCTGGAATAAACGAGGCCCCTGCAGGTGCTGCCACACACACCCCCGATAATTAACGTCGGACAACAAATCAATCACTGCAGTTGGCAAGAGCACTCAGGCCTTACTAAAAACTCATCGGCTGGACATCTAGACGGTAAATAACAACAGCCTACAAGAACTGTTTTTCGATCTTCACGCCAGCGCACTCCGAGTGCACTTCATTCCAGTGGCACTGAGATGGTCAAGTGCACTCTGAGCAAGTGGGTGCAGCCACTACTCCTGACGAACTGAACGTGGGTGCCATTCCACTGGCTACTTTATTAGAATCACCTACTTGTACTTCATCCCACTGGCCAATTTTTTAGAAACACCTTCTTTGCTAGAAACCTTCTACTTCCACTCACTGGCCACTTTATTAGAAACACCAACTTCTACTCCCACACACTGGCCACTTTATTAGAAACACTAATCTTGTACTCCCACTCACTGGCCACTTTATTAGAAATACCTACCTTGTACTTCCACTCACTGGCCATTTTATTAGAAACACCAACTTCTACACTCCCTGACTGGCCACTTAAATGCACTGTAAACAGATGGACTGTCGTCTCTTACTGTATGCGGGACCTCAAAATGACCACTTGTATGTATAAACACTTTACTAATATTTTCATTATTTGAATTCATCTCCCCCCCCCCCCACCCCCACCCCCCACACCCCCGGTTAACCACTCACTTGTCAGCTACAGGCTGCAGGGCAGGCGGCTTTTGCTTGTTGACTTTTGCGTATAGTCCCTCCAGAGGGACCTCATTCGCTGGTGGTGCACTTTGGGCAGCAGTTGCGGGTGCGGTGTGGTGAGGTGAGGGGTTACGGGTCATAAGAGGGGGTTGGCCAGAAGGAGGCGGCTCTCTGAAGTTGATGCGGGCATAGTTCGGGTCAAAATCGTCATCCTCCACATCAGGCAGGAACGCTCGGTTAGGGACCAGACCATCCACTTCCGGTCTGTCAGAGAGAAAAGACATTTAGAACATGACGGTAAACTATTTCAGATACATACACCTCTCTACACTTATAAATGCTAAAATATAACAAACACAATTTTTTTTAAATACAGTAATATACTGCAATATATACTGTATACTGTAATTTTTGTCAGAATGTCAGCTTCATAGAGCATTATTTGGATAAAACATTTGATTATAACTTCAATAAGTTATTTTAAAATTATCTATTCATTTTTTCTTCTTACAAATCATTTGTAATTATGTAAACGTGCAATGTTCATTATTACTATTATTATAAAAGCCTTAGCACTTCTTATTGTACATATTGTACAGAAACAGAAACTGAACTCTTAAATTCAGTTTCTGAAACTGCGAGGGGGGTCTTAGATCTGCAGGAAAAGCCAGACTCACGCGGGCGGTAGCATTTCGGCTTCACTCTTATCCACCTCTTCTTCGCTCAGCGCGCCCAGCTTAGCCTTGGCTCGGGCCTTATCTTCTTTGTTCTTCCTCCCAAACCTGGAAGAGAGAAAGGGGAGATAAAAGAGCGGCACACATGATGACAGTTGGACCATCAGACACAGAACATGAGAGTGAGCGAGGGAGAGAGAGAAAGGGAAAGGCGGCTATTTACAATTAGCCACGGTGGCAGCGATGACAGCACGCAAGCAGGCCCGCCACCCAAGCATGAACAGAATGGTCTGGGAAAGGTTTCCGGTTCACTGCTCGGGCAGCGGGTGGACATTTCACACTGTCTCTGCATAATCAACATCCGTAATCAACATCACTCCTCGTTGGCCGCACTCGGGCAAGTGCATCATATCAAACTTAAAGCTGAAAGACCACAATTTAGACAATTCCAGTGGTCCGCAAGCAATAGCTTGAGGTAACTCCAGGCTAAAAGGCCATCTTAATTATTTTGGTCCAGCAGGACTGCAGGTAATTGTTCCTCTTCTATGTAGTTTATGTCAGACGGTCCATTTAGGGAAATTAGAAGTGACGGAAAGGTAAGCAAAGTTCATCCATGATCACAATTTTTGCTTGGAAAAACTGGAATATAGCAAAAATGTGGTTCATCAAGTGGAGCATCCCTGAGAGCCCCTGATGTAGAGGATGTGTGCTTACTTCCACTTTAAATTTAGAATCTAGATAACAAATGGATATAGATTATGGATATAGATGAAAGATTATAAATATACAAAAAAAAGTAAAACATAAAACAATAAATGTTGCATTTGTTTTGGTTCAACAAAAAAAGCTGTTTATGAGCATTGGCCCTGTTGTTGGAAGGTTGTAAGTTTAATCCCCTGTGATGCCACAGCCATCCACAAGTGAACAAGACCCCAAGATGGCACAAGTGGCATTAGCGTCTAATGATGTTACGTTGCCATCAGTTTTACGTGTCTTGCGCAGGCCTTCACCCACCGAAGCTTGGTAGAGGGGGGTTAAGGGACATGTGGAATTGGGGTGAAAGCTGAGTAAAAGACAATGATTTTACAAATTCAGCTCCATAATTCCTTCTTTCAGAGTTGACTCCATAGGGATGAATCTGACTAGCGCAGCATTGTGGATGGAGTTTTCATAGGCTTGACAAAATGGCTTGAAACTGCCAAACGGCTTGAACATCAGAATTGAGCAGAATTGCAGCAGAATTGAGATTAGGCTACAAAACAAAGGTTTTCTTTAATAAGACAGATACTGCTTAAGACAATGCAAAGGAGGACAAAGCAGGGGTCTGCCAGCGCCCTACCATGTCAAGCAATGTTCCTTTTCCCAGCCCTATACAACCACTAATGACTGTATTTATCTCATTAGTCTGCAGTTACAGTATCTAATACCAGAGCCCGGCAAGGTATCTTTGTCTCGCCCTTAAGCACTCATTAGAGCCAGAGGAGCTGTGCCCTGAATAGCAATCCACTACTGCCGCACAGGAAGCACAGGAGGCAGAGCATAGAGCTTTTAGCACGTTAGCATGGACACTATTTCGGGTTGCTTTCATTTACAGCGGTTCTTGTAAACTCTGGGCTGTAAGGGTTGTAGATACAAGTGGGAAATCACACCCTATCTGCCCCAGTAAAACTATATGGCCAGAAGTATGTGGAGACCCCTAATAATTATAGAGTTCAAATGTTTCAGCCACATCTGCCACTAACAGGTGTATACAATAGGTCATCCAGGAGAGTTACAGTGACTTTATGCATGACACTGTGTTAGGGTGCCACCTTTGCCATAGGTCAGTTAGTGAAATCGTGAGTTTATATAGTAAATAGTAAATACAATAAGGGCTGTCAGTCACCCAAAATGATTCTGAAAAAGTTTTTTTCTGTGATAATTTAAGAATCAAAAGTTACTATTTTGAAAAGTGTGAAGAATGTTCAGACTGAACATTACTTTATAATGACCTGCAAATTCCTTATCATTTGAAAGTAGCCTCTAAGCCGATTCATCAAGAATGCAAAATTTAGCCTTTTAATTTTCAACCAATTAATGAATTTCATCTGAGTAATCCTGAAAGCCTCCTTGACTTGTTTTACCCTACACTTATAGCTAAGACAACTTGGGAGTGTTTTTTGCTTAAACATGTTGGAAACAAAGGCGTATTGATTGTTGGCTGGAAAGAAAAAGACCTGACAAGGACGAGGGAAAAATGAGCTATATGGCAAATACAATTGAGAAAAAATTTGAAAAGGTGGTTACAATTAAAGCATCAGCCTAGCAGCTTTTGTTCAGCTCATATGCAGATGCTTTACTCGGCATTAGACATGCCAAAAGCAAGTGTGAGAAGAGCGGTTATCAAGTGAAGTTCAAACAGTCCCTAAGTACCCACCAGAGTGCCCTGCATGACTCAGAAGAGATGGGGGAAAAAAAATTAAATATTCATATCGCTACGTGTCTCATGACCTGAGGAACAGGCCAGGGAAGCCAATTCTTCAGGTATGTTCTTAGGTAGCCAAAGTTAGCATAACTGTACATATTATTAAGATTATGTAGCCCAAGGGAGTCAGGTTGATTTAATGGTCATGGTGCAGAGTCCTAGGAGGGGAGCTGATTAGCATTACCCGGTTGTTAGTATTGGGCTGAGGTATGTGGCCCAGGGAGGTATGGTTACTGGGCTAATGGCTGTAATATGGGTTCAAATGGGTTTCGGAAGCATTATTGAGCTTGTTAGAGCAGGGATCTCATATGCAACCTTGAAAGAATGCAGGGAGAGAAATTTCACCATTGATCGAGGCGCTGAAAAATATTTTTTTAGGCCAATTACAACTAATTTGTGCCTCGTCAGCCTATGATCGCAACCTTCACAAGGTGTGAAGTACTGCGCTATTAGCTATAACCGAGCTCGCCTTAATTAATGAGGTAGTTTCTTTTTCCTTGCTGTGTGAAGACAATGTCAGAAAATGAACTGATTCTAGTTTCCTGAGCAGGATAGAAGCGCAAACCAAGCCCCCACTGAAAATTTCCTGCAGACGGACAGACGGGTCCATTGGAAGTGGAGAGCTAATGCTAAGCTGATCATTATGTGTGCATACATTAAAGACTCCTTCCCTTACTGCTGTGTGCAGTTTAACTGGAGCTGCCTAATTAGGAAGAGCTGTCATGAGAAGAACCTCCCACACTCCCTCATCGGCCTCTGAGGCTTTCCTTTAAACTGACCTATCACATACAATTCATAGGAATCTAGACGTTACAATAATGTTTATATCTATTAGTGTTAGTACAGACAGCTACAAATGATAGGAATTCCCTTTGCTAGCCCCAAGACAACATGTTGTTTCTCCACATACAATGGAGAGTGTTTTGAAAACCCACCCTGATGGCACACTGAATTTGAAATGGGGATGAATCATGAATTCATGGATCACAGTCACTCTAAGATCAAGCTTATTAGGCAAGTACGAATCCCGCTTTTATTAACGTGTGTTCTTAGCCAGTGGGAGAATCTGGAACGGCTGAATGCAAGTAAGCTTATGATATGACTAGAACCAAGTCAAGCAAGGATACAGTTAGAACCAAACTGGAGCAAAGTTGGAAGAAGCAGACCAAGGATGTGGTTCAAACCAAGTTGGAAAATGTGAATCAAGAGTTATTGTTGGAACCAAGCTGAATCAAGTGGAAAAACGTTATGGCTGCAAGTTGGAAAAGGTGGACCAAGATTGTGGTTAGGACAAAAGTTATGTTTGGAAACTAAGTAAGAACAACTAGACCAAGGTTATGGTCAAAACCAAGTTGGAACAAGCGCACCAAAGATATGGTTGAAACTAAGCAGTAACAATTGGACCAAAGTTATGGCTGGAACAAGTCAACCAAGGTTATAGCTAACTAGTTATGACAACTATTTTCTGTATTTTAAGATTCTTCATTCATAACTCCATAACAACAACTTAGTTTTGTCTCAAATTTTAAATGTTATCCACATTTATGAAGGAACATTTGTGAAGCCCTGTCTGGTTTTCTAATATGTTGTGTTGTATTTGTTTTTGGCTTTTTGTTTTTATGAATAATTCAACAGTAAACTATAAATGACATGTATTGCCACACGTTCTGAACTGACGAATGACATTAAAAAAGGAAACTGTTAAATGACATTATGAGCCGTTTTCCATAAATGGATGTGCCAACAGATTGTAAAACACAAGAAGCTCAGTTGGAGGAAGTGCCTTGAGGATACTGAAATAAATTATGCAAGGCATCTCATATGAGTAAGTGAAAATTGGTTCGCTCGATCTGTTTAAGCTAAGCAATATGAATTTTAATCTGGAGAGTGAGCCGCTGTGGAAAGCTGTTTGAGGATGCAACCTTAGAGTGCTCAATTAGACCGAATGAAATGGACTGTCCACAATTAGGGATTACCAGATTATTGGTAAAAGAAAAAAAAAAAAAGGAAAGAAAGAAAGAAAAAAAAGAAAAACAAAATAAACGAAGGACACGAAGGCTGCCAAAAAGCTTAATGGATCTGTAATTAATGCAGGGAGGCCTTGTAGGTCCATCCAGTGGATGGGCACCTACAAGCTGATGGTAGTTCCTATAATTGGTAGCCGATGGTAAACTGACGGCATTTTCTGGTAAAACAGCTCTTCTGGGAGAAACTGTAGGAAAGAAATTTAAAGTGGGAATAGATTGGGGAAAAAAAAAAAAAAGACATCAGTTCCTGCCTGGCATGTGGCCCAGTAGTGGAAAAAAACACCCACAAACAGGCCTGTCTGACATTTTGGCAACTAAGTAAAAGCTGGACCACTTTATATAAAGCTATGAAGCACAAGGAACTTTAAGGCCATGGAACATTACGGGTATAAACAAATAATGAGATGGCAGCAGTGGGACACTCATTAGCCGGACCCCCGAGGGCTGGATGAAGAGATTCTCTAGAGCTGAAAGACACGCCATAAGTTTCTGTGACAGGACAACAGGTAGACTTCCAAATTCCCATTGTTTTCCGCCCCACGTTCAGCAGCGAATCCAAAAAAGACAACAGACGGACAGGTGTTCTACTGCTCGTCATGCCAAGACAGGAAAAAGGTCTGAAAGCATACATACACACACTCTCCTCCTTCCACTCAGTCCCTAAAGCAGGCCTGTGAAGCCTATAAAGTCTACAAAGTTTATTTTCAAAGAGCTTTAGTTATAAGATCCGTCTAAATTGCCATTTGATTTCAGCGGAGGAAGAAAAGATCTAAAGTAAGAGAGGAATTCCCAAGGCACGAGGTCGTGAAAGTAAGTAGCTTAGGAAAGCGTAAGTAACGGGAGGAGGCGGAGGGAACGGCTAATCTCACCGCAGAAGCGCTATCGTTATTATTAGATTGCACCGCATTTTTTTTGTCTAAGGCCTCAGAGGACGCTGGAGTAGAAAACAAGGGCTGAACTTCTTAAAGAAGGCAAGAGAGAGCTGTGGAGAAGAATGGGGAAAGGTAGACGCTCAAAGAAAGCAAGCAAAGGTGGGGGTGGTGGCGAAAAAAAAGGTTCTACGGATTAAACGTGGAAACAGTAATTAGCCGGAAGATTTATCCTGCTAAAGCCCAGGTCTTTAGAGACAGGTGGAGAAATCTGAGACTTTTCTTATAAAAATACATAGATCCTATTGCATCATCAGCTCAAAAAACCCAAACTGCCCTGCTGTATAAAGCAATAACATTGACTGCACTAATGAACCTGTACTGTCGGTTCACCCTGAAAACACTAAAGAAATCCTCCCATAGTCTTCAGTATCTATTATAGATTTGTGGAAGGCTACACTTTTAGGGTTTAATTAAGGTTATTTTATTTCTAATTAGTTACTGTCTGTACTGCTACAGTGGGTTTTCCTCAACCCCCAGCAAAGGCCTTCACAATCAGGCTAGAAGTGAACATTTGGCCGAATGAAGATGTTGCTTCAAATGTAGTACTGACTTCAAGTAATAAAAATTTTAATTTTAATGATTTTGATGTGTGTTGGATATATTACAAAAAGTTATGCTTAAACAAGCTAGCTATGAACCATTTGATTGCTTGTATAACTAGGTTAGATATCTAGATACATATGGATAAGACATTAATATTATCTTACTTAACAAGTAAGTAGCTAGTATCTAGTAAGTAGCTTAAAGGCTATAGGAATAATATTACTAGATATAGCTTAAGCATATCTTAAATCGTTGGTATCTAGCTAGCTGGCTAGCAAGCTAAGGTTAATATTACCAAGTAACTAAGTGAATAAGTCACAGAAATAATATTACAGTATTACAATTGTACAATAATGCAATATTCCTACATATTACCTAGCTTACTGGATAAGAACAGATCTTTAGGTTGTGTACATAGCTGTGCTGCCCAACTGGCTGTCTAGCAAGCAAGCACAGGGCTAATGTTTAAACAAATATTATAGCACAAAGTTGACAAAATAAGTAATTGTACTTATGTTCCATATTCCAATATATTCGCTAGCTAGCAAGCTAAGAATATATCTTTAAATTGCCTTTTCATACCCACTGAAATGGGTAACATAAGCAACAACTCTTAAAAGTGAGGATTCAGAGCTTTTATCACTTTGAACTCGGAACATATTAGTAAAATCTGATTTCAATAAAAAAAAAACCTGATTTGCTCTTTCAATCGGCGCGCGGCCACTCGGCCGCTCTCCGGACCCCCTCCCTCTGCGGGTTTTCCCCACCCACTTGTGGGCGAAGACTATCCTGAAGGCTCAAAGATCTTGTGTTTTTTCTGTTTGTTTCTAAGACTTAAAATAAAATAAGTCCCGGCATTTTTGTTCTTTATGGACATTTGTGTGTAATGCCCCAGTAGTGATTAAGCTGATCTGGAGTTTAAGCTCTGGAAGTCTGCCTCATGAGTCACGCCAGCACTTCAAGTTCAAGTTGGCTTTATTGTCATCCATCCACATACACAGTATATGACTGAACAAAATTGCATTTCTTACAGTCCCAGGTGCACGAACAGCACAAAAAACAAACACACAACATATGACACGAAGACGAAAAGTGAAATGAGCCCACAGACTAAAATTTGTTAAAGGAAAAAACTTCACCATTGCACTTTAAAACACAAGTTTAAGGGATCACCCAAGGCCTTGAGATGCACAAATTGCAGCTTTGGTTTTTGCCAGCAAGCTGTTGCACTGCAGCCTCGTTAGGAGTTTGAGTGGCACATATTTCAAAGATAGAGATGCCATCTTCAATAAAGCACAGATCAGTCAAAATCTGCCGGCAGCCTGTGGATGACAGTGACACAATAGTAGTCGGTGTGACAGCCCACAGCTGTCATTCACAGCAGGACCCATGTGACAGTCCCTCACATTCACATGGACAACGTTTTGTCAACCATTCATCCCGCAGTATTCCGCTGATTCGAACACTGCATCCGTCTTCTAAAGTTAGAACCAATTTAACACAATTGCACACAAATCAGCCCCCATCAACACATGTACCATTAATATAGAAAAAAAACTCTGATTGAATAATGAATGCATCATTTTCAAATCTGTTTGAATCAAACAGATCAAAGGCGCCGTCACATCACCGATGAGAAATGTCAGAAACAACCCGTCTATGGCAGGTTGAGCAGTAAAAACATTTAAAAAATAGACTGACTGGTTGTTTCAAACTTACGGAGACCATGGATACATCCAGCTATCACGAAAAGCTAAGGCAACCTTTCCTCAGTCTGAGAAGTCAAGTGTCAAAAATGCTTGCACGGTTACTCAACAAAAGTCAACTAGTCATCATCACCGAGATAGGAGAAAAGGCTTCTGGTCATCAGATGACATTATTTTGTTAGTAGCATGCTAATAGGCGCTCTCTGGAGTTTAGATTTTAGATTTAGAACTCAATACCCAGTCAGTACCCAGACTGTCTGCTTTCTAAAATCACCACAGTGTGCTAAACTCTATTAGCGATCAGTCGTCTTCTCTGAACATCAGTGAGCTTTAACAGTAGACAATGGACTGGAAAACATCAATGCAATTTCCATTTTAAGACGTTATTCCTGAATTTTGTTTAGGGCCTATCAGAGTCCTTCTCAGAATCTCATATATAGTCTTCTATCTAGAGCTAGCTAGCCATCCAGACTAAGCAGCTTTCAAGTCTAACTTCACTACTGATTACAGTGTAATCAAGTAATTTTAGTCGAATTGCCTTTTTTACTTTTACTTTTTTACAAAGTTTGGATGCAATATTTCTAGAAGGTATCATTACTGGGTTTTTTACATCACTGGAAGTTAGTCCTAAAACTTTACCTGTACAGGTGAAAGGGCAGCCCCTCTGCCGAGGCCAGAATAATGAGAGTCCATTAACCACTGTGATGTCTCATATTTATGAGCACAGATACAGTAACATTCACATTTACTATTTTTCAGGAAGGAAGTTAGGATTTTTTTGACATGGGCACAGAACACACAAACATTCTGAACACTCCGGCCCGAAATGTGCATATAACAGCCATTGTGCAAAGTGAGCCACTGAGCAATCAATTCTAATATCAAACAAATATTAATTCCCACTACATCCAACTATAATTAACTCATAAATTGATCAGCCACAACATTAAATCCCCTGACCGGTGAAATGAATAGCATTGATGATCTCATCACAATGGCACCTGTCGAGGGGTGGGATATACTAGGTGGCAAGTGAAGAGTCAGTTATTGAGGTTAGTGTGATGGAAGCACATTAAAAATGGGTAAGTGTGTAAAGATCTGAGGGCCAAACAGTGACGTCTAGACGACTGGATCAGAGCATCTTCAAACTAGCAGGTCTTGTGTGGTGTTCATTCCATGCTGTGGTCAGTACCTTCTAAAAGTGTAATCAGTAAACCAGCAACAGGGTCATAAACGCCCAAGGCTCACTGATGGGAGGGAGTGAAGGCCAGGCCCTGCCACACTGCCAACACTGTTCAGGAACAATTTCCCAGGTCTCAGTTTGATTGAGCATCTATGGGATATGTTAGGCAAACTAGTCCAATCAATGGAGGCCCATGGGCATATTAATGCTTAATGGAACTGAATGTCCATCAAGCTGGGTGGGATGCGCAGGTGTCCACACACTTTTGGCCTCTCTCTCTCTCTCTCTCTCTCTCTCTCTCTC
>JBBPCZ010000089.1:29514584-29531975 GCA_037974445.1 Brycinus macrolepidotus | reverse complement strand
CAGCATTCTATTCCAGATTTAGAACAATCCATGGCGAAACAAAGGCAGCACCACATTTGCAAGTGTTCCTGCTGTTCAGCGACGCTACAAATACAGAGAAGGAACAAATCCTGCAAGTCTTTATACACACATTGATTACAGTGCTGAACAAGTTCAGACTTGAATAATCAATCAATACTGCAGCTCTTGACATCAGACAGTCACTACAGGCTTTATCGTTTAATAAAATGAGCACACACACACATAAAGGGAAAGACTAATACAGCCATGGAGAGCGAAGGCTTCTTCAAGGACTACAGCCTAAAAATCGATCACGACGAAATTAAAGACTGTAGCTCATCTGGTGATTCAGTTTGTGTTGGTTAGATTCAAGATTCAGGAGATTTTATTTACCATTTGTACACGCACAAAGAGTACGGTTGCATAGCAATTTTTTGTGCAAAGCTCTTAGCGTCAGCAGTAAAAAGAAAGAAAAATCAGAGCGCGTGCAGTAAAATATTCTCTATAAAATGCATTGTGATACAAAAATAAATAAAAATAAACACTACAAACTGCAATAAAGTGCCCACTGTAAAATACATTAAGATACATGCTGTAAAACACTGTAAAATAATGTTACTTTCATTAAGAATATTGCACATTTGAGGTTAAGTAGACATATTTGTTTCCTTCTGTTATGTGTTTGGCCATCAGTCTGACTGACTGTGACTGGAAAGAAACGTATAAAAATGTGCTTTGTGAGTGATGATAATGTCCAGTCTACAGTGTCTCAGGCTGTATGGTGAGTGTTTATATCTGAGCAGAGAGTGAGCTGGGTCGCTGAGGGTGCTTTTTCCAATGCCGTTGTATCTAGAGAGTGTCCATGGATGGGAAGTCAACTCCTATTACCCTCTCCACAGTCTTTTTGACTTTTTGGATAGCCTTCCTGTCTACCTGAGTGGTGTTCCCAAACTAGACAGGGATGCCATTTGTGAGGACACTCTCTTTAAGTCCTCTGTAGGCCTGGATGAGAAGACGGTGGCAGAGTCTGTCCTTCCTTAGCAGCCTAATGAAATATAGCCACTGTTGGGCCTTTTTCCTGTCGCAGCAGTGTTTTTAGCCAAGCTCAACTTTGTTGTCATATGAAGGCCCAGAAGCCTATAACTGTCAGCCCTCTTGACCTCAGTCCCCTTGATAACGAGAGGCTGCAGAAGGAGGGATTTCCTCCTAAAGTCCTTGATTAATTCTACAGTCTGTTCTATGTTGAGAATGAGGTCATTTAAGAATATTGTTGAACAGCTCCCCATAACCTGACTCTTCCCATGCTTGATGAGGCCCAGAATGGTTTTGTCATTTGCACACTTGATGATGACAGTCTTGTACCGGGTAGAGACACAGTTGTAGGTATACAGAGTGTTGAGTTTGGGGCTGAGGCAACCCTGTGGTGTTCCTGTGCTAACTGTGAGCTTAACAGAGACTCTGCCTCCCATCCTCACCACTTGTGGTCTATCAGTGAGAAAATCCAGTTGAATGTGGTAGTTGGGACCCCAAGGTCTGTCAGCTTCACAATCAGCTTTCCTTGTCGGATTGAGTGAACAATCGAACTGTAGTCCAGGAAAAGCATTCTTGCATATGTTCTACTGCAGTCTGGTAGTTTAAACGTGCAGTGCATAGCCTCGGCCACCGTGTCGTCCACTGACCTGTTGGGGCGGTAGGCAAACAGTAGGGGGCTGACAGTGTCTGGGACCACAGAGTCAATGTGTGTAAGTATCAGTTTCTCTAGGCACTTCATGGCAACTAGTGTGAGTACCACTGACCTAAAGTCATTCAAGGTTGAGATGGAGTACTGAATAGGAGTGGGACAACTGCTTGTGTAAGAGACAAGTAGTCTCTGTATATCTGTGCAAACACCTGCCAGTGGTTTAGCACAAGCCTTCAGGACACTTGGTGATACACCATCATGTTCTGCTGCCTCACGAGGGTTTATCTGTTTCAGAGTCTTCAGGACCGCTGTGAGTGTTACCTGAAGTGCAGTGTCCTCAGGGTTGCATGGAGATTTTAAAGGGGTGTTTGTGTTCAGTTTGTTGAAGCTAGCATAAAACTGTTGAGACTGTCTAGTAGGGTCTTGTCTCAGATGTCAGTGCTGTTTGTGTTCCTCCTGTAGTCAGTGACAGATTGTATTCCCTGACACATGCTAGATGTGTTGTATTGCAG
Organism: Brycinus macrolepidotus; assembly: GCA_037974445.1. Classification (NCBI taxonomy): domain Eukaryota; kingdom Metazoa; phylum Chordata; class Actinopteri; order Characiformes; family Alestidae; genus Brycinus; species Brycinus macrolepidotus. The sequence goes on along the minus strand of JBBPCZ010000089.1, from coordinate 29,529,782 downwards.
GTAGAAGCCTTCATGTTTTTGGGAGGACGCCCTTTTTGCAGCTCTAATGGACATTTGTAGCTCATACCGGGCCTGGCTGTGCCCTCCTCTATCCCCTGACTTGAAAGTGTCCCGTCTTTTCATGATCTTCTTGCGTATATCTGGATTAAAACAGAGCTTTTGATTGGTGAAAACAAACAGTTCTGGAAGGGAAATGCACTAGTTGATGTAATCACTGTCAGACTCATGCATAGTCATGAATAGTGTCAGTAGCCTCCTTGAAGATATTCATACCTGTGGCCTCTAGGCAGCCCTGCAGGCTTGCCAGAGCACCATTCTTTATAACAGTTCTGATGGTGACTGAGTTAGCCTTCAGCTGCTTGGTGGGCCTTTGCAGGATTGCCAAGTGGTCAGATTTTCCAAAGTGGGGTTTGGGTTGAGCTGTGTATGTAGTTCTAATGTTACTGTCAAAATAGTCCAAAGTATTGTCTGCTCAGGTGGAAAAAGTCACAAACTGGTGATGTTTTGGGATGTTCTTTTTTTCAGAGTAATGATTGAAATCTTACAAGATAATGAAAGCATGTTTTCATGCTCACTGATCATGTGCAGTTCTTTAAGTGCAGCCTCCTCCTTCGCAGCGGGTGGGATGTAAACAACACTCACAATAATGTGTTGTAGTTCTCTGGATAAATAAAATGGACTACATTTTAAGGTTAAGTATTCCACATCCTCAGAGCAGGACTGAGAAGTAACCCTACTGTCTGTGCACAAGGGCTGTTTGACGAAGATGGCCATTCCTCCCCCACGGGTTTTGCCGCACTCCACAGTGTTGCTGTCGGCACTGAAAACCGTATAGCATCCCGGTGGTATGGACTCATCTGGGGTTTTCCGTCAAAGCCATGTTAACAGAAACACAACATAGAGCAGTTCCAAAAGTACTGCTGCGTTGATATCCAAAGTATGCAGTTAATCTATTTTCATGAGACTGAATGTTCACAAGCAGTGCAACTGGGAGGGTTAGCTTTCCTCTGCTAACCATACAAAGAAGCTTTCATCTCCCTGCCTGCCGTGCCTCCGCCTTGGCCTCCAGTTGCCAGGAAATGCCCCTACTGAGGCTAAATAAATAAATAAATAAATAAATAAATAAATACTACACTCAGATCAGCACCACACATACTACCATGTCAGTGTCATTGCTGTGCTGACAGTGGTCCACCATCCTAAAAGTAAGAGGACAACAACAGTTCTGTGGTCAGAAAATGAGAAAGGAAGGGGCAACAGCACAACTGTACAGAAGAGCGAAGAGGTAGGTGCGGCCAGTGAGCGGAAGCACAAGGTTGGTGTTTGCAATAAAATGGCCAGTGAGTGCACAGTATGTTCCTGTTATATAAGAAAGTCATTCTCCACCTAATGGTACTTTAACTACATCATTCCATCATAACCTAGCACTTTCTGATCTAATAAAAAGCATAATTATAAGAAAGAAAAGCTAAAAACATGGTAAACTAAGTGCCCGCCCCCACATGACGGGCCGAGAATAAAAAAAACAAAAAGTACAGTGAGTTACTTTTGACGGACAAGGGACTCTAATCAGAAAACAATGCATTCGGCTTTTTTTGTGGAAAATGCGGCAAAGAGGCTTTGTGTTGGCACGGCAACTCTCTGGAGAGCGCAGCGGAGAAGAATAGAGTGAATTTAAAACAGTTTGTTATCCGTTTGCGAGTGCTGCGCACAATGGCGGCATATGCAAATACGGCCCACTTAGAATCCATTTCATCAGCCTAATGATTTCAAGGTCAGGCGCGGCCGCCTAAAAGCAGAGGGAAAATGTAACGAAAAATACTGCCGCCCTTTGGTGAGATTGGCATGCTTCCAACTCGAATACGCTTAAAAGCTTCATGTTTAGTGCTGGGAATGGGAGCGACGAGTGGGAGAAAGGTTTATGACTTTTTTTTTTTCATCAAAATTATTTCATCAGAAATTACTATCATTTCTTCTGCCATGGCTCCAGCATAAGTCCTTCATCACATTTAGATTTTTTGCAACTGGTTGGATGCCAGTGATTGATACTTTTTAGGATCCTCTTCAATTTCCTGGTAAAATGCAAGCATTTACCACTAAAAACAAAACAGCTAATATTATTACTACTACTAAATCTCAGACAGCAGGTTCAGGACTTTCTAGACCTAATGATTCCTAGCAACTAAAAAAAAGCCAACAGAAAAATGTCCAATCAGAATTTACTACTCTGTAATAGCTAGGTGGACATAATTAAGGGCACTTCCCCATTGATCAGGCCTTCAGGAGCAGGTCTACCACGTCAGATTAGCCATTAACATCATTAGAAAGTGAGGAATCAACCAAACATGTTATGAATTCCAATGGTTGGAGCTAATTCTGAGAGGAAAACAGTACTCCATCTGGCCTTTAGTAAGTTGTATGTATATCCCTGACTGTCAATATAATCAGTAGCCCAACCAGTGGGTTTGTTTCAGATGGTGAACAGCTGCAGCTCTGCACCAGGATTCCTTACTGAAGGAGTCAAGGTAAAATTTATGCTAATGTGTCTGTAATAAAACCTGGACCGTCTTCTACAGGCTTGCCCATGTTTAAAATAGAATGGCCATGCAATGCTGTTAGTTTAGTGCTTAATTAGTACTAGAATTACATGGGGGGGGGGGGGGGTAGCAGAAATTAGCCTTACCTTAGAGCTGTGTTTTGATATTAATTGCCTGTACTGAAGGCCTAGCTCATGAATCTCCAGTGCTAAACCTATTACTAGTTTCAGGTCACAACACGGGCAGAAGAACATATTGCAATGATAATGCCATGTATTGTAATTCATTAAAACACACTGCTGGACCATTTCCATTTATGTAAAGGAAAAATATAATGATCCGCACTATTTCGATTAAAATAATTTACCTTTTTTACACAACACAAAAACTTTGGTTTATTAAAACGCCAAAGGACATATCTGCTTGGTCAGGTCATGCACAGCACACCATAAAACGTTGATGGAATGGTTGGAGAGTGATTTGCTCATATCCAGTTATTTGAGTATCAATGTTGTGGAAGATAACATTGCCATGCCCTGCTAACAGTACACATCCCGGACACTGAAGTCTATTCATCCTATATATGGATCAAGACATGTACTCACCTTGAGCGCGCTCATAGATGCTATTGTTCACCATCGGAAGCTGTGAAACGCCAGCTTGTCCATTCTCAGCCCATTGGACAGGAGGGCTCTCTCTGGCCTGGCTCTGACTGCTCTCCTACAACAGGGACAACAAATCTTCAATGTAGTTCTATGTTAAGGGTAATAAAGAGAGGAACCCAAATGAGAACCTACGGTTCTCTGGGCTGCAGCAGATACTGATAAATGAAGAAACTGCACCCTAATCATATTTAGCTTTAAGTAATTTAGTTATATGGGCTAGCTAGGCTAGTCTGGCTAACAGCTTGCCACATTAGGGACAGTACAGAAAGCTTTTAAGATGGGTTGCTACTGTTTTTACCCATGCAATGTTCTTTAGTCCATATTAATAGATAACAGTGAGCCATACAGTGTCAGAAACCACGTAAGCAAGATTACAGAACAATTTGACATGGTTTGAGAAATGGCTATACCTGAGGCTATATGGTTTGAGAAAAGGACAACTGACTATATTTGAGACTGTGCAAATGTGATTTCTTGCCCAATATTTGCATATAAACGGGAATTGGTTTTCAAAATGTCTCCATACTTAAATGACAGCTTTGCTGTGAAACACACGTTGTAGAAAAACTTTACAGTGGTGGTGAATGGAACCAGACATCACAATGAGTACAAATCAAATATAACCATTATAGTTACTATCAAAGCTCATCAGATTAAATGTGTCTTCCGGAATGTTGATAAAGGTGAAATAGTGAAAAATCTTACTTGGGGACTATTTGGCCTCATGACACCATGCACGTATCCCTCCACCATGAATGCTTAAAACTCATGTAAAAATGTCTAAGAAATCAGGTAGTGTATTTATAACCATTTCATGAAATAGTTTTCTGTGAGGGAGCTTTTAGAGGCGGAAGTCTGGTTCCATTCACCACCATTGTGGACAATTCTGACTGGTCCAGAACGGGCCATTCTGAATGATATCAAATCCACTCTGAATGACTTGGTGACCACCTCAGTGACTTATTCATGTAGAATTTCTGAAAAAGCATTCTTTGGTACAAGCCTAGTCCGGCAATGTCTACGTCACAGTGGAGGATACCAGGAACATCATAGCTCTTTATGGCTGAAGATGGTAAACTGCCATCCAACTGCTTGTCTAATAACAAAAGTCTGCTGCTTAAGTGAATCTCAGCGAGCTAGATGCACTAATTACGAATGGGTCACAGCTGCTCCATGAAGGAGAAGTCAAGAATCCAGCTGGTAAATCACAAAAGTGACGATTCGATGCAGCTCCGACACTGCGCGAGCCGCGGGCAACTTGTCAGACGGCGCTAGCAGAGGCAGATAAGGATGTAGACGCGACAAAATGAAGACGTGGACCGCGGGCTGATGCCTATTGATGAGCGTCTCTCTTTGGTAAAGGCAGCTGTCAGCTTTGGAGCAGGGCACACAGTAGGAGAGCTTTCCACTGCCTTTATTCTGTCATGCTACACACACACACACGCGCACACACACACTCACACGCTCACGCACACACACACACACACACACACTCTTTATTTATTCACCATGTCACAAAAGCCCAGGCATATAGAGTCAGCTGAATGAACATAAAAGGTATTAGGATATCACCATATCAAAGTCTCTCCCAAACGTACGCGTGCAGTAATATTGTCTTTGGGGGGGACAGGGACAAAAAAGGAGAGAGAGAGGGAGAGAGAGAGAGAGAGAGACATGGTTGGGTGATATCATTAGTGGGGATGATGTCTCTTTACATATGTCGCACACAGATCTTCTTCAGTGGTCTGAAACAAAAGCTTTCCCCTTGCTTGAGTGTGTGTGTGTGTGCGAGAGAGAGAGAGAGAGAAAATGTGTCATAAAGTAGGTCTTGCTGTCTTAGGCTGAGATCAGCAGACAGATGGGGGGTGGTTTGGAGGGAGAGGGAGTGTGTTTTGTCTCGAACACACGCAATACTCAGCATCCGAACAAGAGAAAAACATGGGCAGAGTGAAAAATTCTGTGGTTCTTTGATGTGTCCATTGGGCTGCTACTCAAAATCAGAAATGCTGTCCATTCTTTTCAAGCCCGCTATCCATTCCCCCCGATTCGTGCAGCATTAGCAAAACGAAGCTCCACCACAACCAAATCAATCAGGAAAAGACACAAATGGAAATTGCGACCAGTTTGCTACGCTGCAAGTGAAGGTACAGAAGCAATGCTAACTTTGCATGCTAAGGCTAATGGTAGCTATTTATTTCTCCAAGAACATTTATCAACATGTCTCCTGACATCTGCAAAAGGCAGCAAGTTTCACGTCTTAATCAGAGGACAGTTGTGGCGGGGAGTTGGAGCTTAACAGGGAGGACAAAGGACCAACAAAAGAGGACCCCAAATGAGACTCCAAAGGCAGGGCTCTCTCTGCCACTCCTTTCCTGGACTGCGAGGCAGGAGCAGGGGTGACCAGAGGTTAGACTCCCTCAGGCTAGCCCCAAGCATCCTTTCATTAAAACCCCAAAACCGTCTTTTATCCGAGGCGCCCGTGGTGTAATCTGATTAACTAGCTAAGCAAGAAGAGGCCCAGTGTGGAGAGAGGATTAGGGGTCACTTGGAGGGTGTGATCGAAGCACCTCAGCGAAAAGAAAGTGGGGGTGGGAATAAAGGGAGCAAGAGAAGATGGGAATGTGGTGGACAATGAGCAAAGAAAAAGGAGGTAGGTCCTGAAAAGTTACATTGCTTAGTTGACAGAGAGGAGGTTTAATAACAATTTTTTGCATTTGTATGGAAACATTTGAACTGAGTTTCATAAAGGCCATTGATACACTTTAAGAAAAATGCAGAAAGGAACCTTTCAATAGCAGAACCTTTATGAAACCATTTTTATAATGGTTCTTTAAAGAATGTTTTACAACGTGTTTTCTATAGAGGTGAACCATGTCACCAAGCAAAAGTATCCTTTATGCTCTCATGAGTATTTACAGTTTACAGTACATTTACGGTTTACAGTACATTTACATTTTCACAAGGCCGTCTTCCTGAAACCCAAAGCGAGGCTGAGGTGGGATAAAAAGCAAGGATTGGACAGATGCAGGATGATCTGCTGTCAGGCAGCTCCAGCAAGAACCTAAATTAACTTCAACTAGTCCAGAATGCGGCAGTTAGTGTCCTCACTAGAACCAGGAAATTTGAGCACACTAGTCTGATTTTATCAAGACTTCACTGGCTTCTGATCAAATTTTGTATTGATTATAAAATTCTACCACTGACACATGAAGCCCTGAACGGCCTCACACCTGAATACCTCTGTGAACTTATCTCTTGCTACAGACCTCCACATCTCAAGGTGTAGGCTATCTACTCATCACCAGAATTATGAGAACTACAGCAGGGAAAAGAACCTTTTCAAACACAGTCCCCCAGCTCTGGAATATCCTTCTGGATATTGTTGAAGACTCAAACACAGTCACAGGTTTTAAGTCTAGGCTGAAAACCTACTTCTTTGGTCAGGCTTTCTGTAATTATTTTTTACTGTTAGATAAAGGATGTACAGCTGGGAGGTGGTAGGCACAAAGAATTCTTGTTAACTGGGATTATGGTGCTGTCGCCAGTGTCTCAACCAGTTTGACTGCTTTGGACTGCCCACGTGTGCTCCTACTCCCCCATCCAAGATCGATTGCTGTTCAAAGCTCCGGCGGCGATTGCTGTTCTTGCTGTTCCTGTTGCTGTGGACTAAAGACTCTCAAACTCCCCCTCACTCAGACTCCAACAAAAACTACCTCTACTGACTCTTAACTGTACCTACTCAGTTAGCCATAGACTGCCAACTATTCTGCAGTGATTAAGATAAGATAAGATAAGATAAACCTTTATTAGTCCTACAAGTGGGAAAGTCTGTACACGAAGGCCTTCTGTTGTTAGATATTTCCATAAAGACTTTTCTTCTCAAGTATGGTTTAAATATTTGATATAATGGCAAGGAATGAGGATGGAATTAGCCAGTGGATGAAGGATGTATGTCCAAAAATGTTACTTTGCTCATTTATCTTAGCAAATAGAGGGAGATGTATTGGCCCAATTTTGGTTCAATATTGAGCGAATCTTCACATTCATAGGAAACATCAAGAACAAGTTTCAAACCGAGAATGACGAAAAGAGTCTACAGGTTGACGGGCACAAGTTACCCCATTTTGAATTTTGCTTAATTATTTTATTAATTGTGCTTGTACAGCTTACACATTTAAATAATTATGCTTGGACAGCCTGCACATTTGACCCTTAGAAACTAAAAGAAGGTTCCTGTTTTCTTCCAGGGCTTGCCAATGTAGAGAACCTGAACAAAGGTACTGGAAATAAAAGGAACACCAAATTCAAGAGTCAACGATAGAACAGGATGCATTAAGTGGTGTACCTGAATCAGCAGCCGTATAACTGCCTTCAAGCACACTTAGTGTACCACGAAAGATCTAAAACAAGCTCTCTAAAAAGAGAAAGTCACTGCAATTGTGGGCAAATTTCAATTAGCTGGCGGACGCGTCCCCTGAGCTCGGTGTTTCGCCTCTTACTCATTCTCTTATCACTCTGTCTGGGTGATTAATGGCATATTGATCAGTCTGCCTGCATGTGATTAAGAGAGAACGCATCATGGCTGACGTGTCACTTTTTATTGACCGGTCACCAGGGCCTGCACCAATCACCATCCATCTCAAGGTGGATGGGGTGGGGGATATGCTAGTGTCGTCCCTGCGATGCTAGGCTGTTTGCAGCCAAAGGCAAATTCCATGATTCAAGGTGGAGTCAATAATCATCTGTCTTCATTTCCATCGAACAGTCATGAAGAGCCATGTCTGAAACGATGGACTATTCTGGCTTGACCTTCATGTTTTCAAGTTTAAGTCACAGTATGCCTCAATGGGACAAATTTCCAAACTTGAGTAAACTGCAAATCTGTCCATTTTTGTATCAGAATCACATCATACACAGCAAGCACATGCAGGTCAAAAGGATTTAAGAAAGACATGAGGCATGAAAACATGCACTTCTCAAGACTATGGAAGAAATAATGATGAAACCTTCATGGTGGGAACCTCCAAGGTTTCTTGAAGCCAAAAAGTCATCAAGAGCATGAAAAGCATTAAAGCATTAAAGCATTGTTGTCCATTTTCAGTCCTGGAGAGCAAATGTCCAGTGCCAACTTAAATACATGACATGAGCAGGAATATCAACTGTGTATATGCAGGGAACACCCCGGATTAGAAGCTTCAGGTCTTTGATGACAGGAAATGAAGGAGGTAAGGGACACTACCACCACACTGGATAAGGAAAAGGGATTTCACAGTGCTTTTTGAAGTTTATGTGGGCACACATGCCTAAGCTTACCTGGTCACTAACAAAAGGTGGCCCCCAATGAACATGGCGAGATGCCTGCAACAAAAAGACTGCATTCGGCAAACTTTTGATTATGTCAGGAAAAATATAAGTGTTTGGATGGGCACATCTATTGTGGCAAGTGAATTCTTCACACCTGAACTGTCAGAAAGAAGGGTACTGTCCAAGCAAATTTTAGTGTATGAAAGTGTACACTTAAATGTACAACAATGTCCTTAAGGTCAAAATGACAATCCTTAAATGTGTATTGAAGGTACCGTACATTTACTTTCCCACAGGTAAAAAGTATATATGTACCTTTTCATAATTAAAGAGAAAAATCTAATCTGGATTTCAGAATGTATGGAGCAATAATTTAAAAAAACAACTGAATATAGCACAATTACGTTCCCGAACTAAAAGTTCTAAAGACGTACCCTTGAAGGGTACCACCCCAGAGGCAGCACATACACCCTGAAGGTTACTGCTTTTTCTGAGAGAAGACCCAACAGAGAACTTACTGTAGTCAGGAAACTTTTATCAGGTTTGAAATTCTTTGCAATTGACCTGAGCCATGAGCAAGGCTGCATTTGCCACCTAGATCAAGCAAGCCCAAAAAAGCACTATACTATTCTAGAACATCCTTGTAAAGCTTCGGAATGTGGCCTCTACTGCATTTGCAGCAAAATCTCTCTTTAAAATAGCTTCAGAGTTGTTCGCCCTGCCACCAGAGGTTTTCTCATTATAGGTCATACATAAAATATAATGGAAAATCAATGTACATCGTTTGTCTCAAGTCAAGTGAGCGTTTGACCACTGTTCTCTGTAAAAATTAGCAAGGGATGCTCCTTAAAAGTGACAAAAGAGGGCTATAAAAGGAGCATTATGTAATATGCAATTTACAATGCACGTTCCATGCAGCCACGTGTACAGAAACAGCCAAGAAAAGAAATGCAGAAGGAAAATCCCAGAAGGAAAGAGCGAGGAGAAAGAGCATGCAGAGGTTTCAGAACTTTTATTAGACAAAAAGAAAAAGATACAGGGAGGAGGTTATTGCATCAAAGTGTGGAAGACAAAACAAAAAAGAAAATACATAAACATATAAATGAATAATGAAAGAATAAATTAATGCACAAAATCTTTGCAAAGATTAATAAAGAAATGAGAAGAAACATGGAAAGAACAAGGAAAACAAGCTTTTTTCCAGAGGTGCTGACCATCATTAGCATATTGTTTAGGTATAAAAACATTCATAATCTTCAGCGTAAAAAAATCACTCAATTTAAATGATTTCCTGTTTATCTCAAAAGTAGCCTATCAGCCAAGCCAAGGAAGACTACATTTGAAGAAAATTGTACCCAGATCCTTTCTGGGAATCTGCACTATGGTGGCTTTAGTGGGTCAAGGTCCCACAAGTCTACAGAAGTGTTCTTGAAATATCAGATATGAAGACAAGCAATCCCCCCAAGCAATCAAAGGCCACCAGAGAGCCTATGGTGGCCATAGTGGTGGTGGTAGCGGTGGACAAGCCCCCAGGGGCCAGGTTCAGAAGCCCTTCGGTGGAGAATGGGAGGAGCTGGTTGCGGGGGGGCCTGAGAACAGGCAGTAGAGGGTGTGGCTGGGCATACCTGGACAGGGGGGCGCTCCACAGCTCGCAAAACCACCAGCTGGATGGTTCCTCGCAGGTTACCCTCCATGGACATGGAACGCCTCAGGGTGTCCATAGCATCATGGTTGGAGCGGCCGAGGAGGGATTCACCGTTGATGGCCACGAGCTGGTCATTCACACGCAGGCGCCCGTCCTAGAGGAAGGTGAGTGAAGGAAGACAGGATTAATGGTGGAGAGATACTTTAATACTTTAAAGCATTAGCACTATGACTAGTTCTAATCTTCAGAATGATGGATTTCTATAATGTAAGCCTCGCTAACTGAAGACGTGTTGAACAGCATTGGCCGCCATGAGACACACATGACTTGACTTCGTCTCACAGTCTCATGTCACATTTTTCTCATATTTTTACATCTCTTGTCCCTTCTGATGAATCTGATTAACTTTCCTACAAATACTTTACTTTCATTGAATAAAAACACTGTACCAGTGCTAGCAGTCTTCCCTGTTCTCAGAAATGAGTGCAAGTGATAGATATCATGATAGTCCACGTCTTTTAGATCAGTAGGGTTAAAACTAATAACGGATGTCTGCAGAACGACAAATCACTTCTGTGAAGTGTGAGGTGAATGAAGTTCACTCGTGAGAATACACACCAAACACACACCAAACAGACACAAAGTGAAGGAAAATGAGAAGGTAATTAATAAGGCCCGGCCAGTAAATTAAAAATGACCAAGAACAAGACAATTCCTAAATAAAATGAATGCAAAATCAATAGTCCTCCAAATAGAGCCACACAAAAGAGAATAGCAGTTAAAACCCCCCAGAGCTCTTCATTGTCTGTGAGGCTCTGGACATGGGTGACCTCCAGGCTGGGTCATTAACCAATAACCACTGTGATACAGACCCGTTTAAAAGGGTCCTTTAGGGGTGGGGGCATAAGGAGGGACGAATTCACTTAAACACACGATGCTTTGGATAGTCCTATTAAGATGATGGAGCAGTCTCTGGAGGACGGCTCCACCCTCCTTCGCTACTTCAATCTAATCAGTGCAGCTTTTAAAGCTTTAATTAGCATTAATGAGGCCAACGCACTGTTTTTCACATGCTAATCAGTCAGAAGTGCCTACTACTTGCATATGCATACCCACAGCACCTGCAGGTGTATAAAGTTATACATTGCAGGTTCATTCATGCAACACCTGCGGGTCTGTTTTGTCATTTTGGGGGATCTATGTGTTCATTTGTAAGGATATAGCGATTAAAAAAAATTCTAAAATACTTTTTTCAAACACACTTTAACCTTCTTTTATTCTTTTTTTACTAATTAAACTAACAACTAACTGTGTTATCTATTTGTCTTAATAAATAAAAATGTTTACAAATAAAGTTAATCATTTTTTAAAATTTTTTTAGTAAACATTCTGTTTGTAAAAACAATTCAGCTGGAAAAAAGTTGGCAATTGGTAATTAGTAAATCATTTTCACTAACAAAACTAAAGAAATGCAAATTGTTTAAATGTCTCTGTAAACAAAATTACTAACTTTTTTTAACCATATGGTTTTGTCTTTATCAAAAATATTGAAGAATTATAATCAGTTTAACCATAAATTAACAGTACAGTATATTAACAATACAAAATTTAAATATATAGAAGATTATGTGATGCAAAGCTCCTATAATGTTCCTTTTTACAGTGTCGTTGTTCTTTAGCGAGTGTCCCTGTTAGAGTGAAGCGAAGTGGTCGAACTTTCAAAATAATGGTAATACAAATGTTAACGTTAATGCGCGATAAAATAATTGTTGGGCATTAAGTAAATAATATGTTAACGCGATAATAACACGTCAACTTGCCCAGCCCTAACATATATATGTATATGTATGTATGAATCAAATATTAATATTAAGATAAACGGGTCTGTTTTTATGCAGCTGCTTGCAGTGTCATAATACCTTTCATCCTGATATATCTCTGTCATCTCTGTCTCTCTCTCTCTGTCTCTCTCTCTGTCTAACTCCCTCTCTTTCTCTCCGGCTCCCTCACTCTGTATGAAAGAGAGGGTGATAAGGCTGAAAGAGGGAGGCCAGATAGAAGACTGAGCTTCTGAAAAGGTTTTCCCTTGTGCTCTCTCGGCCTGGAGAGGCAATGAGGACCGTGCCCAGCTCTTCACTGGAGACCTGATGGGGGCAGGCGGCACGGCTGCGGCTGCAGGCCCAGGCTAGATCAGCAAGCTGATAGGGGACAGTGTTATTGCCCTTATCTACACCCAGCCACTAGACCTGCTCTATTCTTTTATGCAGCACTGAGGAGAGGAGATGATTCATGCTTCGAAATAAAAGAAGAGCCTTCTGGTGTTTATTTTTTCAAATGTGGGTCGGTGTTTAAAAGTCAACCTGAGTCTAGAAGCTCTGCCAAATATACCAAAATACCCACCTGTAACTATTGCTAAACTGCAAATTTTTGGTCATTTACAGGTGTTTTGTAGAGAAGAGTTGGGCTACAACCAACAGTTAGGTCAATAATCCATCAGCTGTTTTTCATTAGAGGCCCTGTCACAGCATCATCAGCCCGAATGTCCAATTTGGTGCCTGGACTGGATGGACAAATGGACTGAAAAGTATGTGGTCATTACTAAGAAAGTGCTTTTGGTCACCAAAGTGCCACTATTCATAGAACACTAAGTAGCTTTTATGTTCTAGGTAGCATTATGAGGACCATTTGAGCATTTCACAGTCAGTTAATACTGTTTATTTCAAGGCAGTGGGCATTCCGGGTAGGGTAAAGTTTGTCTAAATAATATTTTATATAGCAATACCATGTAATCATGTGAAAAAGTTGAAACACCCCTGAACAAATGACATGTTTTGTTGACTTTTGCAGTGTAAATAAGTACACAAATACACATATATTGTAATTTTTGCTTATTTTTATGTAAAATATGTGAAATTGTAGAGAATACACTTATTTACTTATTTACTGGCCTAGTGGTTAGGGATTTGCCCCTGCGATCAGAAGGCTATGCGTTTGAATCCCATGACTGCTAGTGGCACCACTGAGGTACCCTTGAGCAAGGTACCGTCCCCACACACTGCTTCACTTGGTGAATGGGTTAAATGCAGAGAAAGAACTTCACATTGTTCACAATGAGTGCTGTGGTGTGGTGTGTTTACACATGACTATAAGGGGCCACTTTACTTACTTTATTACAAATCAACACTTTACTTACAAATCAACACTCACTGAGTATTAATATAATAAGTTAACCATTTATCTAGTTTGCTACTATCATGCTATGGAATAGTCTTGAAGGGAAAATATCATGGAAAAAGTTTAATGTGGCATGTTAACACTTTCAAAATGTGCCATTCACTCACCAGTACACAGATCTCATATGCGCATTTTTTTTACTTCACCGTTTTTGTGATGTCACAAACACTGATGCATTTACACATATCCACCTATTCAGCGTGTTCTAGCAGGGACCTGCTTTTTGAACGAGGGCAGCTAATCAGAACAGAGGTCATTTACATCTATCAATCTAAAAGGCAGTAACCAAATTCTAAAGGATAAAGTGAGGCTGGAAAATGGTCATTTAAAATAAAAATTATTACTGTGAATAAGACAACACAAGCATTGTATGAAAAAATGTTATGTACAATATGGGCTCTTACTAATCTGCAAGCTGCAGCTATTTACCTTGAAAGCAGCGCCTCCATGAATGATAGACTTGATGAAGATGCCCAGGTCCTCTCCGGTCTCTCTCGACTTGTTGCCCTTCAGGCTGACCCCCAGGCCAGCGGAGCCCGAGTCGTTCAGAGGAACCTCGAACATCAGCTGCTCTCGACCGTCCTCGGACGGCAGCAGCCCTGATGGCTCTCCTTTCTGAAACAGAGAAACACATACACTACCATTCAAAATAATATTTACCTGTATTCACCATAGCAACCACCCTAGCAACCACCAGAGATACTACAGCAACCAGTTAGAAACACCCTAACAACTTCCTTTGATAGTAACCAACTAGTAACACTATATAAAACACCCAGGATACTATGGGAACTATGCAGCAACCCTTTAGTAACCACCTGAGATACTACAGCAGCCACCTAAAAACACCCTACCAACCACATAAGATTCCACAGCAACAACTTAGCAAACAGTTAGGACACCACAGCAGTCACCTAGCAAAATCACTGTAACAAACTAATATACCCTTGCAACTACCAAGAAACCACCTGGAAAACCACAGCAACCACCTAGCAACACCTAATAACCACCTGAGATAAACAGAAAAAACGACCTAACAACTTATAATACCATAGTAATTGTCTGGTAACACCCTAGTAACCACTTGGGACACTATGGCAAAAGGAAAGTAGTTTTAACTTTCAATTGAGACTAGGGGTATATGATCCATTATCCAAACAATGCCCAATAAATGGCATAACTGCAATGTGCACAATCATAGATGATGAGGAATTAAAAAATGTTCAGGAGCTAAGAGAGATATTCATTACAGAATGAAGATTTTTGAGTATTTAATCAAGTCGTGGAAGTTATATTAAAGACACACAATAATGAGAGGTTTAGAACAACTTCCATATGTTTGTCAACATTAGTCAACATTAGCTGTAACTGGAAGTAAGAATTAAATGTGACAATTACAAAAGAAGAGTAGTATAATGTGTAAAACATAAGATACTTCTACAAATTCACCAAAAAGAATTTAGTTCTAAGAATTTGATTAGATTCTTCCAAATTCTAAAGTAAGTATTTAGAACAGAAAACCTGTAGAAGACGTGGTCACTTAGAGGCACATCACACACACAATTTCTGGATTTGTGGAAAGATATCCATCAGGAATAAAATGTAAATGGTTCTAAAGGAGGTGTTGGGATATTCCTAATCTATGTGCCACATTATATCAAGGGAACATTTCAGAAATATATTAAATATAAATATATTGCAGGGGGATAGATATATAACATAGATAATAATATATTGCAACTGGACAGAACAATATGCACACACTAAGTTTTTGCTACAAACTCAAATGACTGGCTTCTCTTGTATGATTTCT